>OY759217.1:25521678-26125278 GCA_963662175.1 Aradus depressus | reverse complement strand
AGACAGCAGTTGACATGTTACAAACTTCTCTCAACCACGTCTCCAGCTGGTTCGCTCGATGGAAGCTTCAGTTGAACGCCAGGAAAACAGCGAAGATTTTTGCCCTTCGCCGATTTTTTACAGAGGACCAGAGTAGGCTGCGGGTTGACGGACTTCCCATTCCATGGAACCCTAAAGATCAGGCTGTCCGGTACCTTGGTGTATTCTTAGACACAGGGCTCACATGGAAACTTCACATCAACACAAAACTTACACAAGCATACACCCGTTTAAAACATCTCTATCCACTCATTAACAGCAACACACCTCTCAAACACTCTTGCACACTGGTCCTGTACAAAGCGTTACTTCTCCCATTGTTAACATACGCCTGTCCAATATGGCATGGCGCCAGTCCTTCACTCACAACACGACTACAAACATTTCAGAAAAAAATTCTTCGTGTGTCTCTGAATGCACCATGGTTTATCCGAAACAGCCAACTCCATGAGGAACTGGGAGTTCCTCGGGTCGCAGCCTATTTAAGGTCCTTAGTAGATAACTACCACGCAAGACTAGGCCTGTGTTCTGGAGCAGCCCACTACAATCTTGGCCAGCCTACTCTCCACAGAAGGCTCAAACCAAGATTATACCAAGACATTATTATTAATTAATTTCATTTTATATTTTCCATTTTATACTTTGTGTGAAGAACCAAGAAGTTCTGGTCCAAATAAAGTGTGTTGTTGTTGTTGTGTGAGGATTCCAAGTTAATCTTTTGTCGAGTATGAAGCCAAGATAACGGACTTCGTTTTTTAAAGAGATGAGCAGGTATATTTTCGACGAAGGGTGAAGACGATGTGTACTACTGACTTCTTGTCGTTCACCTTCACTCCACTTTTTGTTATAAATAAATCAATTATTACATTATTGTCATTAAAAATACACTAATATAAGGGATAAGATCCCATGTATTTACAAAAAAAATAGAAACAACTAAATAAATAAAACACATACAAAAATAAAACACATACAAAAATAAAACATAAATAAAATATCTCTGTTTCTGAGTCTTCTTTGTCTTGATTCTTGGTTACTTTCTTCGATATTTCTTCCAGAGGTGTCTTCAACTTGGTTTGACAATATTACGGGACACTTCCATGTCCGTTCTTCGGGTCACAGTATATCTTACATTTAGTAGAGGGCGTTGTAGGCAAATAGACCGAAACGCCTCTACCGGCACCTGCTAGAAGGTCGATAAGAAGGAAAACCATATTCAAAAAAGTTGTCGATGAATCAACGGCTATGCACTTCCCCAGCACGAATTAATCAATTACATTTTCGCTCTCCCTCCCAAGCTAATCAACCGTTTTTTGGACTATATTTGACTCATATTAAATTTCGTGTCGATATATTCACTACATCGGCAGTTATACTATTTGAGGAGCTATCCTTCCCTTCGACCGAATTGAATCCAAAATCCTTCATAAAATCGCCAATGCTCTTTATTATGTCTCCAACAAAATCCTTCATCATAGTTAAACTCAGATATAAGAAATTCAATTCCTCATTTAGTTCCCACAATAATCCTCTAACCCATGGTGTGATGTATACAAAAAAAAAATACACACATTAAATATTAATATTTTAAAAAAATAATTATATTTATTTTTTTATAAAAAGCAATTTTATTTTAAAACAAATGAGTAAAAAAACGAAACACGGCCATCAGTTTTTTTTTAGTGTGTGGAGAGAAGTGTCGAGGCCTGGAAGAATGGCGATGGTCTGAGTATGTGGAGAGTGGTGTTTAGGCTTAAAATGTAATGAACTAAATAGAAGTGAATTGACGGTGAAATTGATCCGCAAAGAAGGTACTGTTGTTTGTTTATATGTACAGGATATATGCCCAGAAATATATAACTTAAATTTTAAAAATGGTCAAAATATAAAACAAAAAAAGATTGAATTAGTTTTAAGAGTTTAGTTTTTAAGATTTTTCTTTTGACTTTTGTTTGTTTCAATGTTTAGTTTTTTTATTTTATAATGTAGATGATTTAAGAAAATAAACCCAATATTTGTTCTCGTAAATTCTGTTCTATTTATTTTCCCTGTTGGCCCAGTAAGATAATTTGAAAACCTTTGGATTAGATTTAATATTATTTAAAATTATTAAAAGGGCATCTCTTTAGAAATCCAAATGAAAAGTTGGTTAATTGAATTTTTTTTTTTTAATACGTGCACTTTCTTAAAAATTGCACGTCTTGAAATTTGGATATTTTTTAGGGCCCTTTTCCAAAAACTACTGCAGAAATCAAAATTTAGTAAAAGACCAGTTATAAAATTTCTACTGGAAATGTGATAATTTATTGTTTATTTAATTATTCTTGATTCAATTATTTATTTATATTTTTATTTATTTATCATTTATTTAACAACAATTAAACCTTTTTTTTATTATCTCAATGGTCTTCACTTTATCATATTTCAGCGCCAATGGGCCAGAGACCTTCTATGTAGCAGCAGTGAGGAAAGTTTCGAGTTCCAAGGAAGGGAAAAGAGCACAGAATGCTCTGGTCCCTTGGTGCTAATTCAGTGGTACATGTGTCTTAGTGCTGTCAGAAAAAAGTATAAGCTATGATCATGAAAGAAGAATTCAGAAGCTTGGATCGTGAAAGTGTCCTTCGCTATGTGTAAGACATGGTACATTCTTCCATACGTTGGACAGGGAAGAAGAGTAAGGAAGAAGTTGAATGATCTGCCTTGGCGCTCGTTAAAGTTTCAGTTCGTCACAGTGTCTTGTACTGTCAGATATAAGTAAAACCAATATAACTAATGACATTTTGTCTTTTAAACAGCCCATTAGGGACCCAAACATCATAAGTTCCCACTGGGGGGGGGGCATCTTCTCCGACAGATTAATGACTGTTTTATTCAATGTGATATTATATTAGAGGCTTTCAACGATAGGCTCTCCCCTCCCATTTTGAACTAATATTGATGATATTTCGGATTGACTGTTATGACATTAGTCTATAGCTCGAAAAGGTTCAAGCTACCCTAACCGTTTGATATGTTCAATGAGACAGAAAGGATCGGCCCCCTTGGCAGCCCCGCGGACATCCCATGAGTCATGTGTTCAGCTCATCGGAAACGGTCATAAAAACACCCCCCTCCCTTCTTTCTCCACTCCATCTTTTATGGTACTATAAAAATCGCATAATTTATTGTTAAGTCGGAATATAAATATTGTCAGTCGAATGTAAAAAAATACATAAATGGAAGGAGCTATTGTAAAGAATGACTTCTGTTTTTATTTTTAAAAAAATATAATAATAATAAAATAATATTGTAAATCTAAAAAGGAAAGAAAAATATACAAAGGAGGAGCTCGATGGTCTAGTGTTTAGCGTGACAGGCTACCAACATGAGAGACAATGGCGTGAATTCTGAAATGAAAAATAAAATAGGAAAGGGGAAAAGATCATCGATTGTGGTCGATAAGAACAAAGAACAAAACCGCATAAGGTTGACACTTATCAATTTTCTGCGGAATTGGCGGGAGAAGGAAAGGCGGGGTCAGAGGGGGGCTCAACTCAACAATCCCAATAACTGCCGGTATAATAATGTATCAACATGAAATTTCATATTTAAAATAAAACCCAATGAGGACATAACCTGTCAAATTTTAGCGATATCGGCTGAAGGAGAGGAGGGTTCAGGAGAGAGGGCTCAATTCAAAAACTCCAATTGTCGATAAATGAATTTATCGACACACAATTTAGTAGCCCCTATGTAAGTCAACTGCTGAATATTATCGCAAGCGGTCGACGTTTTGCAGTGAGAGCGAAAAATTAATTGATTAACTCGTGATTCACCGGCAATTTTTTTTCCTAGTATTTCTGAAACATTCCCCTCCCCAACGGAACGAATGTCCGCTATAGAGAAGTTTCACTGTATATACTTCATAAGATATAGGAGAAAAATGGTCTATATGTGTATGAATGCTCAGAAAAATAATTAACAATTTTTCAGCCAAGAATTGTATAGAGCTACGAAACGTAACTTAAATTACATATACAGCCAGTTTTGATCTTCATGAATGGAACCAGTTTTCATTATAACTCAAATGTACCCAAATTCCAACTGAATCTTTCATTCAAATTAAATTGATAAATAAATATGTTTATTTATAACATATATATTGTTAGGAACTGAATTATTTATTTTTGTCAATAGGTCATTTCATATATTGATAGTTAATCTAGAATGGCCCGCGACAAGTTCCATTTTGTAACATTAATATTCAAACCCTTGTTCATTTCATAAACCATTTATATTTAGTTTATTCATAAGTTTTTATTTTCTTATTGTTATAGTATTAGGAAGGATAATCGTACCATTTTCGCGATGTTCTGTCTGTTCATCTGAGTGTGAGTGTTTGGTTAAAAAATTGTGAGCGCTCTCAAAGACTATTGTAACTAAGAACTTAAAATTTAAAATGAAAATTTTGCATGTACTAACTTAGATCTGATTAGGTTTTGATCGGAATCAGACGAAAAATAAGAGCACTTTACTTCGGGGACTAAATACAAGATACCTCTTATATTTATGATTTATTCTGATGAAAACTGTAGAGAAAACTAGAAGCCACATTTAAAATGAAATACGAATTTTCGCAAGTCGCCCAGTTTGAATACCGAAAATAAATTATGAATGGATAGCTCGTACTGAGAAAACGTATGAAAGAGCAGTTTCAAAATGAGGGAACTTGTAAATGGATAGCTTGCACTAAGAGAACGTTCGAAAAAAGACACGAAATGAAGGAACTTCAAGCTCGCATTTTAGGAACAAATGGACAGCAACGAAATAAAAGAGACTTATGAAAAGATAGCTAGTACTGAGAGAACGTTCGAAAAAAGACAAGAAATGAAGGAACTTCAAGCTCGCACTGAAGGAACGTACGAATGGACAGCCACGAAATAAGGGAACCTATGAATAGATAGCTAGTACTGTGGGAATGTACGTAAATACACGAAATGTATGAACCATTTGTACGAATGAACAGCTACGAAATAAGGGAACTTATGAATAGATATCTCATACTGAGGGAATGTATGAATTTGATGACACAAAATGAGGGAACGTACGAATGGACAGCCACGAAATGAGTGAACTTATGAGTGGATTGCTTGTACTGAGGGAACGTTCGAAGGTAAAGACACAAAATGAGGCAGCGTACGAATGGACAGCTACGAAATGAGTGAACTTATGAGTGGATAGTTTGTACTGAGGGACGTTCGAATGTAAAGACACAAAATGAGGCAGCGTACGAATGAACAGTCGCGAAATAAAGGAACTTATGAATAGATAGTTTGTACTGAGGGAACGTACGAATGTAAAGACAAAATGAGGAAACGTATGAATTGACAAGTTATATGAATGAACAGCCACGAAATAAGGGATCTCCTGAATAGACAGGCAAACACTGAGGGAACTTATGAAAGGATACACAAGGTAATAGAGGAACGTGTGAATTCACAGCTTTGAATCTGTGCTTTCCATTTAAAGTTCAGTGGGGATAGTCGATAAATTTAAGAAGAAAAATAAAACGACGATGCTTAAATTCATAATACAAGGTGAATACATTAAACTTTATGATCAAAGCAATAATAAATAGTATGAAACAAGAGTTTTGATGAAATAATCAGAAAATGCCAGAGAATGCCAATAAAGACCTATATTAAGTTGAGAGTTAAGTCCTGATGCCATAATCATTTCTCTTGAAGCATATTGGAGGTCAGAAAGTGTAGAGGGTCGATTTCATGACTGAGTGAGCCCTCCAAGCTCCGTTACATAAGTTGCAATCTCTCTGGAACTCACTGAATAGACTAGGGCCAAACTCACTAAAACATCTTGAGGCAACTTGGTCTAGAGATCTCAGAAAATACTTCCCTTAAATACGGCCCTATAACCCTTCCACTCCCACGGGAAAAGACTCTTCTCGTCTCGATTCCCTCCATCGAAAATAGTTGGAAGATATATATTTGTACGGATTTACAAGGATTTACCCTTGTACCATTATCGTCGTCAAATTGATCCAGCATAAGAGAGGATTGGTGTATTTGTTATGATTTGAGGAGGAAGAAATATAAAAGGCAAATAGAAGAAGAGAAAATATATGTAGGGGGTAATGGACTACACATCTGTTAGTTATTTTGACTAATGCTCGGGCTGTAACTACAAGGTCATATTGCCTACTACCTACCAGAGCGTTCTTTCCTCACTTCGGCCGGTTTGTCACCTCCTGGCGGGAACAGAAAAAGGCCCTTTGACTCGGCGCCGGGGGCGATTGACGGGCCAGGCCCGAGTTCAAACCCCGGCGACCGCGATGTAGAAGCAGCCCCACTCCACTGATCTTGAGCTCTCTCGGCGCCACCAGACAGCCGCAATACAAGGGGGTCTGGGAGCGCCAGTCTGTCCCGCAAGGGACCAGAGGCAGTCGCCCCCAGACATCCATAGCAACAAAAATGTTAATTGTATATAAAATGTAAATGTCCAAATATAATATAATATATGTACCTCTCCCCCGACGATATCGGGCCAGGTGATTTGCCGGAGCACCCGAAAAAAAAAATAAAAAATAAAAAAAAATTTCTCACTCTGGTGGACATAAGCCCAAATCTACTATGAGAGTCCTAAATTTTGCATACCCTAAATTTTTATTCACCTAGGGTAAAGATCTTTAACGAGTAACTGACATAGTACACGCTCGGAACCATCGCCTAATCTCCCAAATCGAAGGATGACGAGCTCAAGGTTTTGTCCGAATGCAAAACCTAAGGATCTCCCTCGACCGGTATCGATCCCGCGTACTTGAGCACTAAAGAAAAAACTCAAAGGCTCAAACTAAATAAAACATTAGACACTGTTTTTGACAGAAACAAATTCGAGACGTAACGCTTAGTTACGAATACTTAAACATTCGCCTGCAAGCTTTTTATATATTAATCCTCTAAAAATGTATTACAAAAAACTTTCTTCAGAAATTTAATTATTCATAAATGAAAGAATAGAGAAGACTCATTTTCAAATTAAGAATTAAAAAGAAAACGGAGTAAAAGTGAGAAAGAAGGATCTATAGAAAGTATTTTAAAAATACATAAATTGTTTATTTATTTGATTCTACAAACAATCATGGCGGATCTGAACAATTTGTAAAGCCACAATATTTCTAATGATGCATCGATTTGCTTATCAATAAAAAATGTACTCTTCGTGTCTGATAATTCCACAATAGAATGGAAATAATATTGTCAGAAGTGGACGTCTTAGTCATTAAATACAAAAAGTCTTAGGTGAACCATCCGGCAATGTACTTCCCTAGAACGAATTAATCAATTAATTTTTCGCTCCTCCTCCTCCAAAACCAGACCATTTGCGCTAATATTCAATAGTTGACTTACATAGGGGCTCCTAAATCCTCGAACTAAATTTTTGAATTGAGCCCCCTCCCGTGAAACCCCTTTCGCTGAAATTTGACAGGAGAAATATGAAATATGTCGATTTGACCACTACATCAATTTATGTAAATTTATAGTACTTTATTTATTATTTATAGTATATTATAAATACAAAATATAAAAACAAAGTAAAATTTAAAATTTTTATATATTTAAAAAATATATATATGTTTCTTAAGCTTCTCTGGGATGTACTGTTGGTTGTTTCCGGCATTTTTTTTCCAGAGGTGTCTTCTTGTTTTTTTGGGCGATATTTCGGGACACTTACACGTCCCTTCTTCTGGTCACTATGAACTCATAGAGTTCAACGACGACAAAAAGACGACCAACTCATAGAGTTCATAGTGACCAGAAGAAGGGACGTGTAAGTGTCCCGAAATATCGTCCAAAAAAACAAGAAGACACCTCTGGAAAAAAATGCCGGAAACAACCAAAAATATATATATATATTATTTTATAGGTTAAAATGTTTTAACCTGTATTCATTGTTATATATGAAATTTCATGTCGATACATTCGTTACAACGGCAGTTACTAAAGTTTTTTAGCTAAGCCTCACCCTTAATCCCTTCTTCCCTTTGGCCGATTTGGCTGAAAATTCATAGGTGTTATCGTTATAGCTTTCTGGATTCACATATAAAATGTTGTATCTACACATTCATTCTATCGGGAGTTATCGTGTTCACAGACACGGAAACAGACAAAAATTTTGTTTTTCATATTTGAAAGCAGGACGTCTGGAGTTCATGAAATTCCGTAGAAAACTCAGCATCGAATTTGTGACAGATTACACAACTTCCCCTATACTTCGTGTAAATGGGGAAGTAACTTTTATATTGACAAATTCCGTGTACATTTATTATATATATATATTGTAGGAGGGCGCCGGTAGCTCAGTGGTATGCGTGCTTGACTTCTAAGCTCAAGAACGTCGGTTCGTAACCCGACCGAGGCCCTTAGTTTATTTTATCTGGGAGGTAATATAAACTTAAGCACGCCGTCCTTCGGATGGGACGTTAAGCGATGGTCCCGATCCTGCACGATGTCAGATACTCGTTAAAGACCCCTGCCCTAGGTGAATAAAAATTTAGGGTAGTTAATATTTAGGACTCCCACAGTAGAGTCGGGCTAATGTCCACCAGAGTGACAAAAGAGCGCTCTGGTAGTAGGCGATATGACCTCGTAGTTAAAGCCCGGGCATGCGTCATAAAACCTAACCTAACCTATATATTGTAGTGTGTCGATTTGACCACTACATCACTTTATGTAAATTTATAGTATTTTATTTATTATTTATAGTATATTATAAATATAAAACATAAAAACATTTTTGAATTTTTATATATTTAAAAATATATATATATATATATATATATATATATATATATATATAATTTTATAAGTTAAAGTGTTTTAACCTGTATTCATTGTTATTGCCCGAATAAATTCTCCAAGAGATCAGACAAATATATGATACCGAAATGTTCTATGTAAAATGTCTGCCTTATCATCTTCCACTCAAGTTTTTTTCATCATCAACGAACCTACCCTATTAATTAATGGTTGAGTAAGTAATATAGGGAAACGTTAAAGCTGGATTTGTTATTGCTTGAATATTTTTAATTAAATTATAATATTTTCCCTAACAAGAAAACCTTACTGTTATTATAATATATTATTATTACAGTTTTCATTTATTTTTTATTAGCTTACTGCTACATTGAAGAAGTTTTTAAATCATCAAAGCAGACGTAAATGCAGAGGTGAGGGCGATTGTTCCATTTCATGACTATCTTTGAAATTATATTTATATATTCAGAATCTCATGAGGACGACACCTTCTCTTTTTGAAAAAAGTATGACTATCTTTGAAATTATATTTATATATTCAGAATCTCATGAGGACGACACCTTCTCTTTTTGAAAAAAGTATGACTATCTTTGAAATTATATTTATATATTCAGAATCTCATGAGGACGACACCTTCTCTTTTTGAAAAAAGTATGACTATCTTTGAAATTATATTTATATATTCAGAATCTCATGAGGACGACACCTTCTCTTTTTGAAAAAAGTCTTACTCATAAAGGAATTAATTTATTAAATGCCCTTCCACACTTCTTGAAGTCAATAGATACAATAAAAAAAATTTAATTCAACTAAAAATGTTTATGTTAGGGGAAACCCTTTACACGAAAACGGAATTTTATTTTCACTGTTCAAAAATAATAAAATAACCACAATAAAAAAAAATCGTGTTTCATATCCAAAAAACGTTATTTGATACAAAGCTTTCATTTTCATTTTTGGGCAGACTTTTTCCACACCTTAAAGGTCAGTCGAATGTTTGTTTTATTTATTAATTTATAATTTTTTATTTATTTAAACTTTTTTATATATTCATTTATAATTGATTAATCTATACTTATTTTTCATATATTGTTATAGTTACATTGTTTTCTTTCTTTTCTACATTGGTCCTGATGATGGGACGTAAGAACGTCCCGAAACATCGTTGGAATAAAGACTTTTCCGAAGAGTTTTTTTTGAAAAATAGTTATCTTCATTTTTATTCAATTGAAAAATGTGTCTACTTATTATAAACGTGTCTTGTATTAATTTTTTCTATATACTCATATTTTTAATTAATTATTTGATCAGTTTTTATTAATTTCATTTTACTTTTTTTTAATAGTTTTGTTATTACTACTAATCATAGGTGTGTTAGACTCAAGTAGTTATAAATATATATCTTAATGTATACATTTTTTTGACGTATCCTATTACCATGTATTGGTTTAACGGAAATAAATTTATTATTATTATTATGGATATTCATTCAAATCGGCCAAAGAGAAGGGACGGATTAGGGGATTTCTTCATATTTTAAAAAATGTTATGGTACCCCAGAATTATACATTTAGGAAAATCCAAATGAAGTAATTGTTAATTCAAATTTCAATTAATAAGTAGATGTTTTTTTCTTACCTTCACGTAGTCTTTTTGTAAAACTTCCACAATTGCTTGACATGTCTCTGGGATAATTTGACCTAATGCCTGAGGGGATGTAATTGTTGAGTATTTCAGGTCTTCATAGCTTCTGCCTGTTGCCAAAAATCGTAGAGTTGCAGTTAAACCAGATATGGCACTCCTCATGACAGTGTCTTTTTTTTTAATTTTCGAAGAAACAAGTGATAGCAGTAATAGGTAACTGTCTTGGTCCATCCGCATATAGTTGTACCAATCTTGCGGCTCACACCTCAGCTCCGTCAGCAAGTTGATGTGGCTGTACTCTGCTCTTTTTAATAACCACTCCTTGCACCACTTTCATCTTATTATACGTCTCCCTTCTTTCTCTTTTTTCTGTTTTACCAAAACGCAATACAAATATGATAACTGTGTGATATCCATTTTCAGAACCACTCTGTTATCAATGAATAACAAACCACACTCTGTTTAAAATAAAAATAATAAACAACATTGACTAGTCTACATTGCTGAAATTATATGTCAACACAAGTAAGTTTGACAAACTTGTTTGTACGTGTGTGGGGCACGCACATCTTCAAACTACTTGACAAGCCAAGTTTGATGAAAAGTTTGAACGTGTGTGGCCGCCTTTAGTCTAAACGGCCAATTTGTTTTTGAAAGCGAACAAAATCTTAATCGATTCGTCCTGAGGAACTACATTGACGATGATTAACCGACAATTTTTTTTCTTTGATTATCTAAAGACTGACCCTTTCTGACAAGTAAGCAAAAGTCAAAAAAAAAAAAACAGAAAAAAAGAGGTAGAATTTTTTCAGAGAAGACGAGCTATAAGCGGATCAGACCAAAGTGGACACAAACAGATGCCAGGATAATATGACACTAAGCCCCGGTCCTGGCAGTAGAGGGGAGACTAAGCACTTGTATCTCAGCTGGACGTCATGCTTAGCTGGGCCACTCCTGGCAGTTCCAACACAGCTCTGTATGACGACAAGTCAGAGTCTCTCTATGGGAGGTATAGGGGACGTTACGTAATCAGTCAGACACTCGATGTTGAGTTATCAACGGAATTTTATATTTTCGGAATACTTGATTTCAAAAATGAAACAACAAAAAAATTTTCGGTAAACATACTTCCCCACCACAAATGAATCAATCAAGTTTTTGCTCTTCCGCAAATACTAATCAACCGTTTAACTTACATTGGTGGCTTTTGAATGCTAAATTCCGTGTCGTATCGACATTATGTATAATTCATTAATTTGAAGCTGATGTAGTGAGAAGTGATTATTTTGCTAGCCGGCTTTCGAGGTTGCCCTAATCATCAGGCAGTCCGTTAAAATAATTTTGAAAACAACATAATTTAAAATGTTTTAATAATAAATAGGGTTTAAAAATTAAAATACACGTATATAAAATTTTATTTGCGACCAGAACCGGTGACTCAGCTGGGAAACAGGAAAACATATCTTTGCCCATCCATGAAATTTTAAATTGTTAAATTGTAAATTTTCCTCTCATCCTCTCCCTATTTTTAGCCGATTACGTGAAAAATTGATAGATATCCACCTGTATATTCAAGTATTCCTTTAGCCTTTACACTGTACGAGTAGGATGTGTCACTGATGATGACGCCGTTGCGTTGAACACCGGTTCTCGTCGCAAATAAAAGAGTGAGAAGACAACACCTTTTGTTTCGAAGGATTCATTACAACAGCAGTTATTAAGTGGAGTATTTGTCTAAAACCTCCCCAAAAACCCTTTTGCTCTTTGGCCGATTTCTCTGAAAATCCAATCCTCACTCTTTTATTTACAACGCGAACCAGTTTTCAACGCAACAGCGTCATCATCAGTGGGCACATCCCACCCATAGGGTGTAGAGGCTAAAGGAATAATATGTATTCCAGTATTCCTTTACCCTTTACACTGTATGAGTGGGATGTGTCCCTGATAACGCCGTTGAGTTGAACACCGGTTCTGGTCGCAAATAAAACAGTGAGAAGACAACAACTTTTGTGAAAACCACTCTCATCAGAATTACGCTATACAATGAAACAATGATAATTGCTGATTGTAATATAAGCCAATTTCTTACCCAGTTTAAGATAAATTTGAGTAAAGGTAGAGGGGAGAGAATGATATGTAAAAACATGGTTGGTATAAGAAAGTCCTGTTACGTCCACATTATATATATTTTAGAACAGTTGAACTTAATAAATAATTCCCCGAAATGTACATAATTCACCAAAGTTAATACGGATAAATTATTTATTAAAGCCCCTCGGTTCAATGAATTTCCATGAAGAGCCCTGTTAATCGGTCACTTAACACAAGATGATTAGCGTTACCTTTCAGTACTTGCACGATTATGCAAATTAACTCCATAACTAATGGGTATATAATTATGCCAATCCTAACTTCATTAAAAGGTTTTGTGTCTGCAGCATAAGCAGGCATGCATCGATGCTATCTCTGAATTCAATTTCAATAATAATTTAATGCATTTTGAGTACGTGCTCATGAATCAATTGAAGATATAAAGTGCATAGATTATCGTATTAATATTTGCTGGCACTGCTGCTGAGTCCTTGGGCAGGCTACTTTCTGACCTCTGACGGTACAGTGCTCATAGGGAGAATAATCATCTAGAAAGGATAGACCGATATCTGCAGATTATAGGAACCATTGCTTAACGTCCTATCCGAAGGACGGCGTACTCAAGGTTTTTTCACTTCCCAGATTAGAAACCTAAGGGCCTTGGCAGGGTATTGAACTCACGATCTTGAGCTCAGTAGGTTGGCACACTACCTCTGGGCTGCCGGCGCCCTCAAAATGTAATAATGGACTATGTACAAAACAATATAATACATACAAAACAATGTGAACATATTAAATATAAATAAATAATAATAATTAAAATAAACAATAATAATAAAAATAAAATAAATATAAGAAGCCTTTCAACTCGAAACCCCTCGAAACACCCCCTTCTTTGTCATCCCCATGCCACGAACATAATGGAGGCAGGGGAGGATGCGGGGGTTCGACTGATACTCTCCCCTCGCTAGTGTGCACTATCCAGGAGTAGAGGCAGACCAAGAAGGTTAGAGTAATAAATAAGGGGAGAGTCTGATCACCACAGAGACTCCCTAAATATTTTTATTTATGCTAAATTACTCTCGACCACCACCGCCTCAAGTCTTCGGGGGGGATTATCTGGAAGGGAATGGGATGATAGAAATTGGGCAAAAAGATTTTCTTGGAAGGAATGTTTTGAATGGAAGTTTACGAAACTAGATTCAGTTAACAAATAGAATATCAAGGTCAATATTATTCATACCTTTTACGCCATTTTTACTATATGATTTTTTTTTTGTAGACTGCCTGGTGATTAGGGCAGCTGCGAAAGCTGGCTAGGATATTATAATAAATAGCTATAACATTGACGAACATACATGGAGAAAAACATTTAAAAAAAAGTATATTTGTATTAAATTAATCGCGCATAACAAGAACTAGACCGCAAATATAAAGAGAGAAAAAAAAAGTAATATTTAGAAACCCCAAAGGAATAAAAAAATGAATAAAATGTTTTTCCACGACCAATATGCATGTGACAGGTGTCAATTTTATTTAATAATTCCATTTCCAGGAAAGTGACATGGTCTTATTTCATTTCTAAAAAAAAAAAAAAAATCATTTTCGTTTAATATTTCTCTCATTTTCATTTAAAGTTTTAAAATTGTATGAATTGTATTACGGTGCTCATTGATGAAAACGGACAAGTTTGGAGAAATTTTAACCAGGGTGGAAATATAGCTTTAAAAAAAAAATAAAATAATAATAGGGTAAAGCTTCCTCGAATGTAAACCTAATTGTTCCGTATTTTATTCCGTCAACATGTCATTGTTCTCTTAAAAAGGAATTTTAAATAATAATAATAATAAATTTATTTCCGTTAAACCAATACATGATAATAGGATAGGTCAAATGAATTTATACATTAAGATAGCCTATAAACTAGATTTATAACTACTTGAGTCTAACACATCTATGATTAGTAGTAATAAGAAAACTATTAAAAAAGTACGATGACATTAATAAAAACTGAACAAATAAATACTTAAAAATATATGAGTACATAAACAAAATTAATACATGATACGTTTATAATAAGTAGACACATTTTTCAATTTTATAAAAATTATGATAACTATTTTTCAAAAAACTAGTAATAGTTATGTAATCAGTGAAAAATTTGAAGCCGGATCTCTTTATGAACTGGTCCTAAAGTTGAATCCCCTCTTGGAAGCCCCAAGGTATTAGGTTAGGTTAGGTTTTATGACTCATGCCCGGGCTTTAACTACGAGGTCATATCGCCTACTACCAGAGTGCTCTTTCCTCACTCTGGTGGACATGTGCCCGACTCTACTGTGGGAGTCCTAAATTTTGCCTACCCTAAATTTTTATTCACCTAGGGTAGGGGTCTTTAACGAGTACCTGACATCGTACAGGCTCGGGACCATCGCTTAACGTCCCATCCGAAGGACGGCCTGCTTAAGTTTATTTTACCTCCCAGATAAGATAAATTAAGGGTCTCGGTTGGGTTTCGAACCCATGATCTTGAGCTCAGAAGACAAGCACGCATACCACTGAGCTACCGGCGCCCTCCCAAGGTATTGAGGTGCCACATACGGCTATTGGAGGCAGATTGGCCATTATGGATGTTCAAATCACCAATCCGGATAACTTATGCATAGGGTAGACAAAATTTAGGACTCCCACAGTAGTCTGGTTCATGTCCACCAGTGACGAAAGAGCGCTCTGGTAGTAGGCGATATGACCACGTAGTTAAAGCCCGGGCATGAGTCATAAAACCTAACCTAATAACTATCGACTGAATGTATTGACACGAAGTTTTATATGTGTGACAATACCTACTACGAAGGTCATATCGCCTTCTACCAAAGCGCTCTTCCGTCACTCTGGTGGACATGAGCCCGACTCTACTGTGGGAGTCCTAAATTGTGCCTACCCAGATTTATTCACTTAAGGGGTCTTTAACGAGTACCTGCATCCTACAGGCTCGAGACCATCGTTTAATATCGGCGTCCTCCTGAGCTTCGATTCCGGTTGAAGATAAAATTTTACTTATCGTTCTTAAACATCCATTATTAAAATGGCTCCATATGGAGACCTATAAAAGACCAATGGAATGATACGTAATATCAAATACAAAATATATGAATCAAAGTTATGAAAATTGGTCATGAATAAAAAATTATATTTCCAATAGGAAAACGTACAAGAGTGGGAAAAGAAGAAAATTAATCCTCGAAAAGTTTTATTTTTATTTTTTTTCTTCAACAAGATATTGAAATATTTATAACTAAGTAGCTGGTTTTCCTCGAAGTTTTCTCCACTGTTTTTTTTTTTTTCTGTTTGTGTTGAGAAGTTTAAAAGAGCTCCCTGACAGAAAGTTAGGAGAACGGAGGACTTTTTAATAGTTTATTCAACATGATTTAAAGTTTCTTTTATTTACTGTACAAATCTATGCAGGGTGTCGCACCTTTATAGGGTCTGTGGTTTTTATATAAAAATATTAGAATAATAATATCTAACTTTAGGGGCGCCGGTAGTTCAGAGGTAGCGTGTTTTACGGGTTCGAAACCTGGCCAGGTTTTTTTGTCTGGAAGGTGAAAAAACCTTGCGCACGTAGTGTCTCGAGTTTTTGCAATGTCAGGTACTCGTTAAAGACCCTTACCCCATGTGAATAAAACTAGGCAAAATTTAGGACTCCCACACAAGAGTCAGTCTCATGTCCACCAGAGCGACGAAAGAGCCCTCTGGTAGTAGGCGATACCAGTTAATAAGTTAGTTATGTTCAAAAGACTTTCGAATAACTAAACATTGCTCTTCTATTTTTGAGAAAAGTATAACTAATAAAGAAATTAATTTCATTAATATCCACGTTTTGAAGTCAATAGATACTCGTACAATAAAAAAATTTAAAATTGAAGTAAAAATGTTTATTATGATAGAGGAAACGGAATTTTATTCTCACTGCTCAAAAAGAATAAAATAACCACAACAAAAAATCGTGTTTCATATCCAAAAACGTGTTCCCCCACACCTTAAAGGTCCAATCTACGTTTATGTTTAATCATTATTTTTCATTACTTGTGTACTAATTTATTTTATTTCTCTTGGTATATTCTTTTATGTATTTTCATGATTCACCGACTTTTTTTTTTTTTCATTTTGGGATCGACGGTGAGAAAACATGAAATTCCGCATCCGAACTTTCCCTACACTTTATTAAGTGGGGGAAATAAAGTGTTTTTTTATATTCTTCTAATAAATATGAATGAACACAAACGACTGAGTGAAATTCTAATTGGGCATCTAGTCGGGGTAATCACTAATTGTGAACGATGTGTCCCTGATCCAATTACTGATGAATTGTTAATAACACTGTTGAATACTGATTGTTATACGTTCATAACTTCTACTTTAATTAAAACCGACATTTTCGACATATAGAAGCGGCGATATTTTTTTATCAAATAATTTTATATATTATTCGATACTATAAATGCTATGGATACACAATAGGGGCGATATTTTGCGCGAATGATTGCACTTCAGAATTTACTTTCACTATTTGTATAGGTTTGGTTTTGGGGATATGTGGAGCAGCAGTCATACAAATTCACACTTACACACTATTACTTTTAATGTTCGAGGGCGCCGGTGGACACAGCGTACATAGATCATTTGATATTGTAAAAATAAGTATTATCCAAAAAAATTAGAAAATTTCATAAATTTTAATATGGAAAACATACAAAATAAATTTTATAACCTTTTAAATATACTTATTGTATATATTCTTCTCAAAATAATACACAATTTTACGTCACCAAACCGAATTAATACAAAATATACCTTCGCTTATCGTAAAAACTATTGTATTATAACCTTAAGCACGCCGTTCTTCGGATGAGACACTAAGCGATAGTCCCGAGTCTGTACGATATCAGGTACTCATTAAAGACCCCTACCCTAGATGAATAAAATTTAGGGTAGGCAAAATTTAGAACTCTCACAATAGAGTCGGGCTCATGTTCACCAGAGTGACGTAAAGAGCGCTCTGGTAGTAGGCGATGTAACCTCGTAGTTAAAGCCCGAGCATAAGTCATAATCACTAATTAATTCCAAAAAAGTAGAAAGATATTATATTATTGAAAGATACTATAGAGACAAAAAAGTGTCCCCTCCTCAATAGTAGAGAGGGGATAGACTTGTCTGCCCTCACGCATTCAGTGCTGCCAGTTATGACTAAAATTTTAATTTTTTGTTTTGTTTTATGTTATTTATTTATTGAATGTATTTCTTAATTTTTATTAATTTTAAAGCCTGTAGACTTCAGTAATTATATTACTTTAATTATGGGTTATTTAGTAGACGGCATGACGATGAGCGGACCCTCTAAAGCCGCCTAGCATATTATATTAAAATTCGTGAGAGGGCAGACTATATTTTTTTATTTTGCAACATGTGAAATTCAGAGTTAAGAGAAACAGCTAAAAATTAATTGATTAAAAATACTCAATGATAAAGAAGGGAAGAGAGGGAAAAAAGCGTCATTTATCCGATGACAATACGGTCCTGTGCTATGCCATTTTCGCTGATATTAAATTCAGACTCAGGACCGAGCGATTAGATATGACATAGGGAAGGAATTAGATGCGAGCTGGTTATCAGGTATATGGCCCGCGGCCCGCAGTCGTATGAGGAATGACCTGTCCATTGATAAAACACAACCACAAATGACTTATGACACCAACTTCTCATTACGGACCAATCACCCAAACATTCATACACTTTTTTAAAAACGACCTTTCTTTTTCTCTCTATGACAGAGAGCTACAAAAAGCAACATTTCATATGGATGACAGTTCCTTCAGTATTTTTCATTTATACTTTATTCAGTTCAAATTAAAAAAATAAATAGAATATTTATATTCTGCTACAAGCAGCGATTGCTGAAGCAGTTAGAAGACGAGCGAAAAGCTTCCCATCTCCAAAAAAGAGAATAAAAAAGACTTACGTTTTCGCTCTCCCTCTAAATACCAATCATGACGTAGGAATTCCCAGACCAACAGGGTTTTTGAGATGAATCCCCTTCTCTTCGACAGGCTTCACGAAAAATTAATAAATGTCATCCTTATGGGATTTACAATTTAAATATAAAATTTCATTACGTTACATTCATTACATCTGCAGTTACTCGATTTTTTTTGGAGCAACACTTAATAGCGTTAGTCTCAACATCCACCTCAGCCTGGAGACAGTTGTAGTGGCATTCAACGTGAGAGTAATCATGGTAGCACCCAACCAGACGTGCTGAAGGAGACGAGTAACGGGCATTGGGCCCCTAGTTATCATAAGTAGTAAATATTTATTTATCTACTCATCTATTTACATATTTACAACCGACGAGTTCATTAGTAAGTGCGATGTTGAGGAATGACATGGGAGTGTCTGTACTCGTACTGCTGAGGTACATGACCGAAGAGAAGTCCAGACTGAACCTGGAGCAAGTCCCTCTGCCTGCTTGAGGAATCGTAGCGGATTTGTGGGGAGTGTCTGTGGATAATTGTAGAGTAAGTGGATTGGCGTTATGGAGATTGTCGTGAAAATTTTGTTACCATGTCCCTGATAACAGAGGGTACAAATAGGAAGTTGAGGTCACTCTGCAATGTGAGGTTGGTAACGTAAAATGGCGCATCGGCATAGTATAATGGATTGTATTGAATGAAGAAGTATGTTTGACTTGTTGCCTGATCACTATTTCTCGATGCCGTAAGTCAAGATAGGTTTTAGTACAATGCTGTATCTATGAAGTTTGTGTTCAAGCGATTATGTCGATCATCCAAATCGTCTTTTGAGATCCATGATTCAATCTGATGTGGGTTCTCGTTAAAAGTTTTTCGTTGTTAATATAAACTGTTGGACAAGTGTTGTGTCTGAGAGGAAAAGTGGTTTGCAGAGATTTGTCTCAATTAATTTTTATTCTTCATTTGTTGGCCCAATCTGTAAGTTGTTCTTGTAAGTGAGTCCTCCAGAATCAAAACTCACAATATCCAAAATTAACAAAATTGAGATGGCAGTGGTTATTTTTGCAATTTTTTGAGCTGAATTCAAATATGGCATTGGTTAGAATCAAAAGTTACCATATCCTAGGTTTAATGGGCCTAGAAGTTGAAGGTTGGAGTCAGAACTGACTGACACTAAGCGTCTTTTAATCATTCAGAAAGCAGTATTTGCGAGCATAACCTGCTCAAAGAGGTTATCGTTTATTTTTTTTATTTTGTGCTGTATTTTTTGCCGTTTTTATTTTAAATAACATTTTATTATTACCTATGCTTTATGTAAAATTATAATTATGTGTCAATTTTAATAATTTTTTTAAAAATTATTTAAAGTTGTAATAATTATAACAAATTTACATTGTATTTGTAAATGTTGAATGGTTTTGATTTATTTATACATGTTTGAGGAAGTTGGGATCAAAACTAACATTATCCTATGTGGTGGGAATCAAAACTCATATTACCCAAACATTCGTTTCAAAACTAACATTATCCAAAATTTTACTACTTTTATTTTTATAACGCTATATAAAAATTCTTTTTTCTTGTATGTATTTCATTTTAAAGTGCTAACAGGATGTAAAAAAAAACCATTTGCAAGAACCGGCGAAGCAAATTTTAGTCGAGAGCGGTTTTTGGCAAATACCCAAAATTTAGATTTTTTGATATTGTGAGTTTTGATTTTGGTGGACTCAAGTATGAGCTGGCTAGTGTTGAGTCTGAATGTGTTGAGAGAATGGCTGTATCGTCTACGTATGTACCGAGTAGTGTGTTGTGGAATGTGTGATGTGTAGAGAGAGAAAAGCAAGGGACTGAGGAAGTCGCCTTGGGGAACTCCAGCTTTGATCTCCAAACAAAGAGCCATTAGTTATTATAAGTAGTTAATATGAGATAGAAAAATGTGGGAATCCCTGATATTGGAGGCCTGGGCAAACTACCCCTCTGGGCAGCCCTAGACGTAACATTGGACTTTTAATATTCAAAGAAAATATAAATAAAGTGTGCAAAAGACAGATATAAACTTGAGAACTGAACCCTCTGATGGAATACAAAACGGAAATTATGATAGAGAGAAAAAAAAAAATTAAATTCAGATTGTATACGAGCACAAAAAAATTCATTAGTTATTTAGGACTGTCATAAAATAGAAAATGTTCTGTAATCTGTACAAATGATTCATAAACAAAATGAAAAATTAAACATTGAGACGACTGTTTAGTTATAAAGAGTTGAGTTTTAAAAAAGATATAATTTATCCAAAGTAGGAAGACAGAAACGAGTTAAAACTTGTACTCATTCAGCTCGTGTAATACCTTGTGCAATTTATGTTTTAACAGTATAATCTAGTTAAATTTACGTCTATTTTCTAGGAGCAATAACTCCTGCTTAGCAGACACATCGCTAATCCGAGTTAAGTATAGTTACTTTTATGAAATGACGTTTATTTTTCATAATGCGAGAACTTCAAAACTTTTTATAACTTGTCTTAATTAGAAAAATAAAAAAAAATACTTTCTGAAGCTGAAAATACGAACATAAATTTTTAGTTCGTAATTTTAAATTAATTGTGTCAAAGGAAACATAAACTACTCTATATTATTTCTATTTCCATTCTATAATCAATTATGGTTTAATGAGAGCTTATAGCTGGAGTATTGTTATTTTTTGACTTCAAAAGGAAGCACTAAGAATAATTATTTATTATAATAAACAATATTAATCAAAATTAATCGAAAACCATGAAAAATAATAAATAGTTTTGATCCCGTCCCTTGTTGACATTAAAATGTTTGAATAAATAAAATTAAAAAAAAAAAAAAAAAATTAAAATAAACGTGCATAAAAATATAAAAAACCAACATCAACAATTTTGAAATTTTAAATTGGTAATGTTTTTATTTTTTATGGTGACTGTGTATCATAAGATCGTTATGAAGTGTTCTGTTGTTTATATATGGGGGGCACTGTGTTATCAGTCTGAGGGTACTTCATAACGATCTTATGATTCACACAGTACCCGACACAATACAAACCCAGAAATACGTACTTTATCTTCACAACACTTACCACAAAACCCCCCACGAAGGTTGAAGAGAAGATGGAACCGCGACTTACTGCCACCTTGAATCGTATTTGTTCATAATTTTTTTTTTTTTTTTTGACATAATTTTCCTTTACTTTTATCATTTCTCTTACCCATCCATCAAAGTTGTCTTTCAATTCCTTTTTGTTTATTTATTTTTTAAATTTTTTTTTCTGTTCTTGTTCTAATAATTAAGATAAATTTTTGTCCCAAGGACCTACCACTGGATGGCCTTCCTCTCACATGCCCTTCACACCAACATATCAATACCATCATAGATGCTGGTTGTTGCACCCTAGCAACAGTTGTATCTTTATAAAAAAATACAAAAAAAAAAAGATTTTTTCATGGACGTTTATTCCAATTTTTGTTTTCAATTAAAAATTTTTTTTTTATTTTATTTATTATAACAATTTAATTATGTTATTTTTAAAATTATTTTAAATATCAAAATCATCATCAGGATCAGGGAGATGATAAGGACAAAGCTCAAAATGAAATGGACAATTCTAGATAGAAAATAATTCTGGGAATGTACAGTGCCGGTGATTAAATTTTTCTTTTCTTTTTTTGATTAGGTAGTCGAAAAATATGAAATTCCGGTGAAAAACTCATATAGCTGAGAAAGTAATTGGTTTGAGAATGGATCAGAAAGGATCCTCTATACTTGGGATATGGGAGGAAGCGACACAAAGTCAGATCCCAAGAGTTAAAGTTGACGATGAGTGCGATGAAGAGGATTTGGTGCAGCTCAGGGTGGCACTTTATGAGCCATTTCTAGGAGCCAAGATGAAGAGCTTTCATCTTCTAGAGCCGCTCTTATAAATTATTTAGGGCCAAAGTCTACCAGACAGTCACACTATAATCCTGTTTTTTTTTTTTTTTTTTTTTTTTTTTTCTGCTTCAAGACATATCACGACAAAAACGAAAGTCAAGGACCTTATATATATATATATATATATATATTTTATATACAATTTTTAAACAGTTTTAGATAGCCTGCGCGTAAATTCGGCCCTGATATATATATATATATATATATATATATATATATATATATATATATATATATATATATATATATTGTAACGTTCTATATTGTCCATTACATGTAATATTTAAGAAATGGAAAATAAAATAAGTAAATACAATCTGTTCAGTAGACCTAAGGAAGGTTACTGGGGGTTATCAAATCGATTTGTACCAGGGTCGATATAGTTTCAAAATATATCAAATCATTTATTTCAATTATGTCATAAAATGAAATGTTAGGCTAATAATTAGTTAACTATAAATGTAAGCAACTAGGATTGTATACGGGAATATGAAAGTGATATAAAAAAACCCAGATGTTTAATGCTAAAGGCTGTAAAAATTGTGGGCCAATGACGGAGCTGAATCCAAAACAAGAGAGAAGTGGTCTGTCCCCTCGTGGAAGGAGTCGTTGTTCAGAGTGAGATGTGAGAGGGTGTCTGTGGAGGGATCTGTGGAAAGATGTGCAGTGGAGTAAGTTTGATTGTCTGAGGACATAGAAGAAAAAGTGTGTGTGTATCCCGTAATAATAAAGATCAACTGGTAAAGACATCCAGAGGCGAATAATTAGGAAATGAGGAATGGCTGTTTCATGATGGAATGACTAACAAAAATCAGGAGAGGACGTCAGAGGTCTACCAACAATCCAATCTCATCAGTGGTACAAAACGAAATCATCGATCATCAACTCAATACAGCATGCAAGCCCCGCAGGTTTAGTTGAATGTGTGTTTAAAAAAAAAAAATATCTATGTCTGTAATTTTTATGTGATACTAACCCATAAAAAAAAATGTCATGATGAAATTTAAAATAAAAGAAAAATGTAACAAATTATTTTAAAGTCTTTATTTTATTTATAAATTATACATAACCAGGTTCTCTCATAATCGTTATTGCATATAATTATTATTAAATTATATAATTAACTTAGAATAAAAAGTAGCACTAATCACAAGCGTTACAAATGTCGCTTCGAACAGGGACTTGAAAAATTAAGGACTTGAAAAATTAAGGACTTGAAACATTAAGGATTTGAAATATTAAATTTGTATATGGCGCCCGAAAAGAAAATTATAAAAGGACCTTATGTATAATTTTGTAAAAAAAAAAAAATATTTGTAAAAATTAATTTTAAATCTGTATAAAAAGTTAGCGTCCAAAATGGCCGACTAGAATAGAGGTTCTCAGAGAACAAATCTGAAACATAATGGCGGACAAAATAGAGTAAATTTTTTCGAGTGAGTGAAGGGTGACGCAGAAAATAATTTTAAGTGTAATTTTTTTATTTAAGAATTTGTGTTTTGTGTATCTTTGATAATATGGCAGAGGGAATGAGTTATGTGGACTTGGGAGAAGGTAAAACAGAACGGGTTGACGATCGTAGGGAAAGCAATATTTATAGTGAGGGACCGAGTACCCAACCAGAATCGGGTATATATGATTTAACAATGAGTGAAGATGCGCAAAAAGAGAGAGAAACATCAACTCCAAAAAGTATTCAAAATAAAACGGATGAGGGCCTTCAGCCGGAGAGTGAGACAAATGTAAATTTAAATACCATGATGGAAATGATAATAAAAAATATGAACGTAAAATTTGAGCAACAGTCAAAACATTTTAATGAAATGCAATCAAAAAATTTTAATGAAATGAAGTCAGAAATAAAGTTAGAATTAAATTCAAAAATTGAGGAATTAAAGGAAGACGTAAGCATAGAATTTGAAAATTTAAATAAAGATTTAAACAAACGTTTCGATCAATTTAATAAAATTGTTGATCTGAAATTTAGTGATCAAAGTTTAGAAATAAATCATAAATGTGAACAATTAAATAATATGATTGTAGATAGACAGGAAAATGGAGAAATAAAGGAAAATAATGAAACACAGAAGAAAATAAAATTCAATAAGAAGATAGACAAATGTAAATTTATTAAAACCATAATAGCTAATGGTATTGTTATAAAGAAACATAATAATAAGATAGAGAAACTAAAAAAACATAAGATAAATAAAATTAAAAGTCCTAGAAAAATCGGATATCGAAAAACAAATTTTCATAGATGTGTAAATGAACATAACTATAACAAGTGTAAAAAACTTGAGTTCAAAAATAATCATAATAAAAATAATTTGGAAAATTCGAAAACAAAATATCTACGTCAAAGAAATAAACGAATAAAGAAAAAGATAAGTTTAAACATTAGTAACAAATTTAGAAAAATAGATAATCGAAAACTAAATTATAAATATAAAAGAAAGAAATAATAGGTATTTAACCGATGAAATTTTGGATATTGAAAATTGCTTGTCCTAGGATTATGATCTGGAACTATAAAATGTAACATTAAAATTAATAAAAAAATTAAACATAGAAAGTATCAGTTAATATGTTGAATTTTGTCGAAATGAATAATTGCAAAATAAAATGATATAATTAATTAATGAAAAATGTACCTGAGATTTGATATCACAATTTTATCTGTCAAGAATTGTTTGCATGTAAAATTTGAGTTAATAAAAATCAATAAAATGAATGAAATTAATGTAAACAAAGAAGTTGTCACTCGAGATGTAAATAGGGTCTAATTAAAATAATTGTAAATAAAGAATAAATTAAACTAAAGTTAGAAATAAATATGGGACGTAGTTAACATGATATGTCAACCAAGTCTAGATTGAGGAGACGTACTGATGAATAGATAAAGGATAAGACAGCTGTTAGAGTCTTTTATGATAAACAACTGAAGTTTGTAAACACGTCAAATAATGTTAATATTGATTGTGTATTTGTTTATGGTATGTCTTGTTATTTTTAATATGATGTATGCTATTTTTTTATTAGAGTGGTGGTATTATAAAAGAGGTAATAATGACCAATGTTGGGTCTGAGACTGATTAAAAATATGAGAGTGGGTGATGTTCTGACATAGAATAAATAAAATTATATAATTAAATTATATGTAAATAATGGGTAGTGAACTCTGCATTCTGTACAGAATATTTTTGATTTTAAATGTTTTAAAATAAAAACATATTTATTTATTGTAATATTATATTTATGGTGGTTATTTTTATGGGAAATTTTATAATAAGGGTTAGTCTCGAATTGAACTATTTATTGGTATTTATGCATGCATTTTTTTATGGTATTGGTGATAAAATAAAAATATTTATAAAAAAAAAAAAAAAAAAATATATTAGTTTAAAGGGTTTGTTAGTGTTATTAACCGTAATTGTCAACAACGTGGGCCATGTTGATTTAAGGAGTTTAGCGTCCTTACGGAAACGAGTTATATTAACCCACAAATGGTTTTTGAGAGCGATAATCGCTCGTAGGTTCAGAATAATAGATTGATAAAAGGAATTATCCTAAAATGGATAATAAAAAAATAAAAACATATAATATTGAAATATAACCTTGAAAGTAATTCCGTATAATAATAATAATAATAATAAATAAAAAAAAAAAAATTTTGTAAGTGAAACGGGGAAAATGTTATAAGAATATTTTTTTTAAGAATATCATCTTAAGAGCATTATATAAAAATTAGTGCAGTAAATCAATAGGGAAAGTAAGTCGAGATAGCGTAAATAAAAGTAGTAAAATATAAATAATTATCTGAGTTATGTCTAATTGTGACAGTGATGTTATTAATAAATGGAATATTAAATAATAAATAAATATGGTAATGAAGGAAGTAAATAAAAAAAAAAAAAAAATATAGATAATTGAAAGGAGAGAGGGAATTGTACTTTTAAATAGAAGGAAGGATTAAAGAATGATTATTAAAAATTTTTAGGCTTAGCCTATAGGTGGGAAGGAATTGGATTATGAGTATTTTATGGTAGTAGGCGAAGATCCAAGGAGATCAGGATGGTTAAGAGATACCAGGGAGATTATTTAAGAATTTTAGATTATATTAAGGAGTGTGGGTAAATTGTATGGCAAATTAATGATTAGTGTTGGAATTTTGAATGTAGAATTTGCGTATGGAGAATAGAGTAGTGGTAAATAGAAGAAATGAGAAAATAAAGTAAAATAAGAAAATAAATCTAATATAACATTATGATAAGACGTAAATAAATTAATTGAATTGGATTTGTTACCTAATTGTTGTATAATATTATTAAAAAGAGTTACCTTGAAGAATGTATTCCATAATAGACAAAAAATTTGTGTGTAATTAATTAATTATAGAAACTGGGTCACCATGTTATTTTTAGTCGCCAAGTGGTACATATAACCAAAAGATTATGAAATAGTTTGGTACTAAACACGTATGTAGGCAAATGAATGATATATTTTGATATTTTAGCAGAGGGCAATGTAACGTTCTATATTGTCCATTACATGTAATATTTAAGAAATGGAAAATAAAATAAGTAAATACAATCTGTTCAGTAGACCTAAGGAAGGTTACTGGGGGTTATCAAATCGATTTGTACCAGGGTCGATATAGTTTCAAAATATATCAAATCATTTATTTCAATTATGTCATAAAATGAAATGTTAGGCTAATAATTAGTTAACTATAAATGTAAGCAACTAGGATTGTATACGGGAATATGAAAGTGATATAAAAAAACCCAGATGTTTAATGCTAAAGGCTGTAAAAATTGTGGGCCAATGACGGAGCTGAATCCAAAACAAGAGAGAAGTGGTCTGTCCCCTCGTGGAAGGAGTCGTTGTTCAGAGTGAGATGTGAGAGGGTGTCTGTGGAGGGATCTGTGGAAAGATGTGCAGTGGAGTAAGTTTGATTGTCTGAGGACATAGAAGAAAAAGTGTGTGTGTATCCCGTAATAATAAAGATCAACTGGTAAAGACATCCAGAGGCGAATAATTAGGAAATGAAGAATGGCTGTTTCATGATGGAATGACTAACAAAAATCAGGAGAGGACGTCAGAGGTCTACCAACAATCCCATCTCATCAGTGGTACAAAACGAAATCATCGATCATCAACTCAATACAGCATGCAAGCCCCGCAGGTTTAGTTGAATGTGTGTTTAAAAAAAAAAAAATCTCTATGTCTGTAATTTTTATGTGATACTAACCCATAAAAAAAAATGTCATGATGAAATTTAAAATAAAAGAAAAATGTAACAAATTATTTTAAAGTCTTTATTTTATTTATAAATTATACATAACCAGGTTCTCTCATAATCGTTATTGCATATAATTATTATTAAATTATATAATTAAATTAGAATAAAAAGTAGCACTAATAACAAGCGTTACAATATATATATATATATATCAGGGCCGAATTTACGCGCAGGCTATCTAAAACTGTTTAAAAATTGTAATACTAAATATTAACTGGTTTTGGCTTACAGACATAACTCTCAACTTTGTGTTTTCTTTAAATAATAGTTGTTCATATTTTAGCGATTACAAAAGCTATTATTACTAATACAAAATATCATAGTTTTAGTTAGTTTTTAAAGGTCTTTATATCAGTTCACTGCATGAACAGTCAGTTCTAACGACTACAATATACAGTAAAGCCAATCAAACACAATATACGTTTATACAGACTGAAGAGAAAAACATTTAAAACAATATTTTTTGTGGTACGTATCCTTAAAATGAACAATTTATAATACTCGTATTTTAGACTATGAGACTTTGTTCATAGTTATTAACAGAAGGGATATATCTATCAATTCATTATCTTCTAAATACTGCATAGTAAAAAATTGTCTAAACTTTAATTATAAACTTCAAATGTTTCTTCTTAGGTTTTTAGTTGGAAAATGTCTCTAAAATACGGTTTTTATAGATTAATTAAAAAAAAAAAATGTCCCACCCCGGTAGGGCCGCACCACAGGTCCTCAGCCTAGGGGTGTATAAGGCCCTGCCTTATATCCTTCGCAATCGTGAATTCAAGCACTTTACTTTTTTATACGCATAGTGTAAGGAAGAATTGTAATCGTGTGGAAATCTGTGATTGAGTTTACTATAGATTTTTACTTTTCAAGGCCCCCTGAATACTTTTTGACCATTTTCGTGATGATGTCCATCCGAACGTGTGTGTGTGTGTAATTGGAACTTTGATAACACTCTATTGCATAAACGATTAGCTATGTAACATGAAATTTGGGATATCACTTCACTTGGGGGTCTAAGTGAATTTTACAAGATACCTCTTACATTTATGACCCTAACAAAACTCTCTTCAAGTAAAAGTTGTAGAGAAAAGTGAGAAACACATTTTATATGAAATACGATTTTATTTTGATTATATAGAAATATAATATAAATATATTATATAAATAAATATAATATATATAAATATATATATATATATAATATATATAAATATAATATTTATATAATATATATAAATATAATATATAAATAGCCATATCGAAAAATTGTTTCTAACCAAAAATGTAAATTATCATCAATTGTAGGAATATTGATAGTCAGTCAAAGATGGAAGATAACACTATTCAAATGCCAACGTTTCGATATATTTTATATCATCATCAGGGCCCACAAACATGGGGGGAAATTCAAGATTAGAATAAAAAATAAACAAAAATTTTTTGTTGATAAATATTACTAAATGTTTATTACATTACATGTTTGTAGGCCCTGTTGATGATATAAAATATATCGAAACGTTGACATTTGAATAGTGTTTTCTTCCATCTTTGACTGACCCTCAATATTCCTACAATTAGAATCTACAGTCGCTAATCAACATCTACATTATCAACAATGTTTAATCAGATCTGAGATAGGATCAATATGTCGAAAATTATAGCGCCTCTGTTTTCCAAGCATTTTCACCTTTCTTTGAGGTGTTCGATGGAGTACCTTTTTGTGCCATGGGAGCTTGGACTCTGACGGTCTGACATAGCCCCTACCGAGAGCTAAGATGTTTACACATCAAAAACTGCTTTAATAAGTCAAATGATTCAACAGAAATACAGTTTTTTGTGTCTCCTGAAAAATTCGAGGCTGCAGGATATCTTCTGAAGGCGATGTTTGTTTACCGGACTTCAAATCGCCTACACTGCGCTCCATGGGTATCCATCTCAAGCGGTCGACAGCCCTCTTCAAGACCTCAAACCGTTGACATGGCCGAAGGGGGGCTGCGTGGAGGTGATTCGTCTCCTGGCCTGCCAAATCCGTTGCGAGTCTCCTCTATCTTGGGCTGGATTGGGTTCTTGGAGCACGTTCCTTCAACACCTGGCTGCCGTTCTCCTGTGATCTACGGCAGTCGACAGCCCACCTGTGACCCCCTCAACCCTCGCCAGAGATTTATCGTTCTGCCCTTCTTCTAACTCCTCCCAATTACACCCAGCAGACCTGGCTCTGAATACTTACTGAATCAATAGTCACATCTTGTTGCGTCCCGAAAGGAGAACCAATATTTTTTTGGTAATTTTTCTAGACGTCTCGTTCTGCTTTCCGAACCCCTGATTCCAAAAATGAAATAAAACATCATCAGTGAACCACCGGTAATGTATTTCTCCAGGATGAATCATTCGGAAAGAAAGCGTTAATTGGTTAATTTGTTCTGGAAAAGTACATAACCGATGATTCACCTAGGAATTTTTCTTTAATTTGATTTTTGGAAAACAAGAAATTCCGTTTTGAACACAACAGAAGTAAAATTCAAATTTCTGTACAATATAATTCATATTCCAAATCATTTCTGGAGACACTTTCTACCGAAAATATATTCATTGAGTTAAATTCTAGAAATAAAGGAACATTCATTACTTATAAAAGTTGTCATCAAATCAGGATTGGTTCTCTTCAATTCGAAAATAAAGTCTTCACTTGGAGAGAGAAAAAGAAAAAAAAAAAATATCAAGAAAGCCTCCCGGAAAGCTGCCTGATTATTGAAAATCCATAGCTTTCAATTCATTATCTAAGGAAAAACTTTTTAAAACTTCTGAGTGAAAAAGTAGAAATATTTCCTTTCAGATGATATTATAAGGGACTTTACGCAAAAGAAATTATCTTAAATCTGAAATGAATGAAAAAGTGATAAGTTATGATAATACTGCGAGGCCTCGTCTTTTGCTTGTGATTTTTCACTCCTCGTTTGCTGCTACGAGTTCCTCTCTATTCGTCTTATTACCAAAAATATAATTACGAGAGAGGGCGCCGGTAGCTCAGTGGTATGCGTGCTTGACTTCTGAGCTCAAGGTCGTGGGTTCGTAGCCCGACCGAGGCCCTTAGTTTATTTTATCTGGGAGGTAAAATAAACTTAAGCACGCCGTCCTTCGGATGGGACGTTAAGCGATGGTCCCGAGCCTGTACGATGTCAGGTACTCGTTAAAGACCTCTACCCTAGATGAATAAAAATTTAGGGTAGGCAAAATTTAGGACTCCCACAGTAGAGTCGGGCTCATGTCCACCAGAGTGACGAAAGAGCGCTCTGGTAGTAGGCGATATGACCTCGTAGTTAAAGCCCGGGCATGAGTCATAAAACCTAACCTAAACCTAACCTATAATTACGAGTATATGTAACCTCGAAAAACCTCAAATAAAGGTTGTACAGAAACCAAAAAGATACATTTTATAGGTTAGGTTAGGTTTTATGACTCAAGCCCGGGCTTTAACTACTAGGTCATATCGCCTACTACCAGAGAGCTCTTTCGTCACTCTTGGTACATTTTATATAAATTCTGTTTTTTAAGTTGAAAGAAAAAAAAAAGTTTCTCTGTCTGTGTATCTGTGATAACGATAACTCCCGATAGAATAATTGTATCGACACGAATTATTATATGTGAGAACCTTGAACCCTCTAACGACGACAGCTATTGATTATCAGCCAAATTGACCAAAGGAGAGGGCTTATATTATGGATTAGGGGGGAGGCTTAAAACAAAAACTGTAATACTAGATAGAAATATAGATAGAATGAATGTATCGATGCGAAATTTTATATGTGGGACCTTAATTCCATAAGGACAACAGATCTCGAGTTTCAGCCAAATCGGCGATCAATTATCTCAAACGGTCAATTATCTTAGGAGGGAGAGTGAAAAAATAATTGATTAATTTTTGCTGGAGAAGTAAGGGAGAGTGAAAAAATAATTGATTAATTTTTGCTGGAGAAGTAAGGGAGAGTGAAAAAATAATTGATTAATTTTTGCTGGAGAAGTAAGGGAGAGTGAAAAAATAATTGATTAATTTTTGCTGGAGAAGTAAGGGAGAGTGAAAAAATAATTGATTAATTTTTTCTGGAAAAGTACACATCTTGTGATTCACCGACGACTTTTCTTAGGTTTTTTAAATATTTTTTATTTATTTATTTTATTTTTTGAATTTCTTCTCTCTATAATATGTTTAAATATTATCTGTGATTGTACAGTCCTAGCTGACAGCTACCCCTCCCTCACTCAGACTCCGTCTTCTGGGAGGAGGTAGCCTATTTATCATTTGTCTAATTTTGTAATGATCTAAAAGCATTAAATAAAAAAATAAAATAAAAAAAAAGTGGCTTCGTTTGCGAGTTACAAGCCGAAAACCGTCCTAAAATGTCGTCTTGAAACCCGTTGTTTTTAGATGTTTCCTTGATTTACGTGAAAAGAGTTAGTTCTATCGTAAAATTTGTTACTACCTAACTAAATTTCCAAACGCTAGTGTTATAGCACCCTGAAAAATGGAAAATATATTTCTTTAGGAAGTTCACTTATCCGAACTTTAAGTACGAGGTCATATCAACTACTACCAGAGCGCTCTTCCGTCGCTCTGGTGGGCATGAGTTCGTCACTCGAATGTCATCGTACAGGCTCGGGACCATAGCTTAACGTTCCCTCCGAAGAACGGCGTGCTCAAGGTTTTATTTCCAATAATAAAAATATACTTTATAATAATTATAAAATTTTATAGAATTATTCTATACGATATACAATTTAAACATTACTTTGAAATATTTCCTACGGAAATTTTCCATTCTTTGAGGCGCTATAACTTCGATGGTATTTGTCCTATTTCAAATCAGAGAGCACATTAGCGAATGAAAATTTATTTGAAACATTTTTGATGAGAACCAATTTTTCCATAAAATTATCCGTTTTTGAGTAAATCAAGGAATCGTGTAAAAATATGTTTCAAAATAATATTTTAAGTTGTTTTTCGGCATATATCTCGCAAACAGGTGGATTCTTCATTCCAAATTTCAAGTTCTCACACGTTACAATCGTTTCTGCAAACAAATACAAACTCGCAGATACATCTTCGCGAAAAAAATCAATTCGCACGATTACAATAAATCCTTAACTAAAAAAGATATACCAAACAAATTTTTTTTTTCTATAGATGGTTTAATATTGAAAATGAGACTGGAGCGAACAAATTCGTGTTAGTGACAGTCGAGTCGAGGGAAGAAGTTTTTCCAATATATACACAGCGGACACAACTGAATTTGTACTGTACATTTGTAATATAGAGACTCCTGCTCGTTGTCACCACCGCACCCTATAGAAGACATGGAAAGGCGTTTTACATGGAAACCACTCAATAAGCTCTGGAAAACTCCAGCTATATCAAAAAAAAAAGTATTAGAAACATTCCAAGGTTTCTTTGGGAATATGTTTAAACATTTTACATAACAAAGTTCAAGATTCATGTTGAGGTCTACAACTTTAATTGAGGGCGCCAGTAGCTCAGAGGTAGTCTATTAAGATCGCGGGTTCGAAATCCGGCCTCCTTAGTTTTTTTATCTGGGACGACACTTATTAATGTTGAGCGGAAACCTTAATAACTACAGATTTAATGAATTGATCGACACAAAATTCAGTATGAGGATTTAGGAGACTATGTAAGTCACTTATTGTTTACACAACCCCACGAAAAAAAAAAAAAGGTCATGTCCACTGAACTAGACCTCCATGTCTATATGTTTTCGAGGTCGCTGAACCCGAATTCGACGTCCGTTTCACCCCATCAGGTCCATGGACACCGTAACCCCCCCCCCCCCCCCCCCCCCCCTTTCCCCTTATTTCTAGCGTTTCTCAGCATTGTCTCGGGTGTCCTCTGCTCTTCTTCTTCATTTATTCGAAAGTGAGACGTGGGAAGGGTAGGGGGTTAACGTCCCATCAGAAACGCACCCCTTGAGGGGGTTAAACCACCCTTTCAGGGGGTGAAACTAGTTATTTTCGGTTTTCGAAGGATTTTTGTCAGAATCAGGATGGAGGAGGGGTTAGTATATACAGTAGAGTCCCGCTAATCGGGACACCGATTATCCGGACATCCGGATAAAATCAATTATTCAGAACATAACTGGAAAGTATGTGGAGATTTGAAGATTCTGAGCACGATTCTGGGGCAACAGTCCGGTTATAGAAAATACCCTTGCTTCTTGTGCTTATGTGATAGCAGAGATCGCGCGAATCATTACTTGAAGAAAGAATGGCAAGGGATGCGTTTCTGATCGGATGTTAACCCCCTACCCTCCCCACGTCTCACTTTCGAATAAATGAAGAAGAAGAGCAGAGGACACCCGAGACGATGCTGAGAAACACTAGAAATAAGGGAAAAAAGGGGGAGGGGGGTTTTCTGTGTCCATAGACCTGATGGGGTGAAACGGACGTCGAATTCGGATACAGCGACCTCGAAAACATATAGACATGGGGGTCTAGTTCAGTGGACATGACCTTTTTTTTTTTTTTCGTGGGGTTGTGTTATTAGCGCAAAAGGTTTTGGAGATGGAGAGAAAAGTTAAATGATTAATTCGTTCTGGGGAAGTTCATAGTCAGTGATTCACCGACGACTATTTTTTTCATCATGGCCCTCTTTACGATATTATGTCCCCCTCCTATTAGATACTGTTAGTGTACCGGTACAGGAAGAAGAGGAGGCGGTACTTGACTCGCTCCATGATGAATGACCTCCTGTGTATTAATGACTGAAGGCCTACAGGCCTCCTGCTCGTACATCATTCTGCAGACCTTACCCCCAACCAGAACAACCATTCCCAGGAATCTTCTTCTTCGAAGGAGGGCGGTGGGAGGACATTTGCGTTTTCTCCAGTCCGAATCCTCACTTCAGCCCATTTATCAGTCAGGTCTACTGCAAAAGAGATGAACCTTCGGTTGTACATCGTATTGTGATGTACACACTGTCGTTGTGAAATTGTTGTTAAACATTTTTTTTCAAAGAACAGTCGCCGAAAATTAAAATATAAGAACGAAATGTATTCATTTATGTGACCACACTGTATTAATAACAACTTAACCAGCTGATTAATTCTATAAAATATTTTTTCTTGTTAGTTATTGTCACTTATGCCCGGGCTTTAACTACAAGGCCGGGGCCATGGCTATGGTCGTATGGTCCACCATGGTTTGCGGGTTAAAGTTTGATTTCTCCTTTTTTTTTTTTATATCCTAGGGCCATGGATGTCATAAATATGTAATTAGAAAACACAGCGACATGACTACTAATTCTTCATAAAAACTACCATATTATTTATTCTGAAATAAATCCTACGGAAATTTATTTTTCAATGTTTGAGGTGCTATAACTTTTGTCGTATTGATCCGATATCTCAAATCTGAGGAACTATTAACGATTGGAAATTTTATAAGGAACATTTTTGTTAATCAATAGTTTTCGGGTAAATTAAGGAAACGTCTAAAAATATGGATTTCAAAACTACATTTCAAGATTTCGACATTTATCTTGAAAACCGGAGGACCTGCGAAAAATCGTATTTCTTATAAAATATGTATTTTAGTTTTCTCTAAAATTATTCGAAAAAAATTTTCATTTGGTCATAAACACAAGCGGTATCTTGCAAAATGTACTTAGGCCCTGGAGGAAAGTGGTCTCAATTTTCGTTTTTCAGCCAAAATCTAAACAAATCTAGGTTATCAAAACCCTTCATTCAAAATTTCAAGTTTATAGCTACAATCATATTTGCAATAGAGCGCTCACAACTTTCCAATCACACACACTCGCACAATGTGACATCATGCGTTGGCAGTGGAGGATCCAAGTGGGGGGGGGGGGGGGGGGGGGTTCGCCCCCCCCCCCTGAGAGGTTTTGTTTTTTAAAATTTTAAGATATAATTTCTTATCAAATTATAGATGAATAAATAAAAATTTAATATTTCGTTTTATCGTATAAAAAAATTGATATTTAAATAAAATTAAGTTTTGGCGCCATAACGGGTGACATCTGTCGGATTTTTTACGAAATTTGATAACGTTTTGAATGAAGTTAGTTGTGGATGGATGAGTCTACAGCTACAGTCGCTACAGTTAAGCAAAAAATTCGCGTGGCGTCAAAACAAAATATTTTATAGTAGTATTTAGTTCTATAAAATATACTAGATTGTAACTTGTAACGATTCTAACCATGTTGCATATGATATTGTTTCAGTAACTAAAAAAAAAAAAAACTCGCCCCCCCTGAGAGGTTTTCTGGATCCGCCACTGTCCGTTGGTACTTCGATCTCGGATTTTTGCAAGAATACTATACTTCTTTAGACAATATGTAAGTATAAGGAAGTAAAAAAAATTTTTTTCAAGACAGTCTCCAAATCCTTTTTTTCAATCCCGCCTCAGCTTCATCTATCCCCTTATCCCCTGGTGGATATTATATTTTCAAATAGGACGAGGGAGGACAATGGCAAGTTATGCATATTAATTAGTTTGAAAGGGAGCCAATCCTTAGGGAAGGAAGGGTTGTGACCAGCCGATATGATGGAGACAATGGCATCGAAGCTCAAAAGGGGGAAAAAAAAGTTATAATAAGAAAAGTTGCGGAGAAAGGGGCGGAGGGGGATGAAACGCCGAGCCGCCGGTCACAGTTGTGATCGGCACGCTCTGGGGATTTTTGGGGGGTCGACAGTTTGTCGGAGGCTTAACGGTTTTAATGGCTTCTAAAGGATTTGTAGAGAGAGGACCCTTCCACTCAACACAATGATAATTGGAACATTCCCTTCCACTCATTTCACAAAAATACTAAAGCAAAGTCCTTTTTTTTTTTTTTTCTTTTTTTTTGACTCTATATCTCATCGTTGTGGGAATACCTAATTATATCTGCCTGTTGATTCTCAAGTAGTTGTCTTATGAACAACAGAAAAAAATAAACTAAATAAAAATGTCTCTAAAGAAAGAAAAGGTTTTTGTCCACCTCCCTTTTACTATATTTGTCTTAAAGAGAAAGAGACATGATAGAAATATTTTTAAGACATAATAAAGTGTCCTAAAGAGGGAAAGGGAGACAAGTGTCTTTTATTGTCTTAAAGAAAGGAAGAAATGAAGGAAGTATTTTAAAGACATCATAAAGTGTCCTGAAGAGAAAAGTGTCTGTCCGCATCATAAATTGTATAGTCTTAAAGATAAAGAGAAATGATAGAAATATTTTAAAGACATCACAAAGTGTCCTAAAGAGAAGGAGAGAAGTGTTTTGAAGTATCTTTTTTTTTTTATTATTGATTGGCCTCGGCAGACACCACAGTGTTTGTTATTAAGTTATTTACTACATCCATGGCCCAGGGTTCTATCTACGAAATAAAACTCACTCCGGGACGGGATTCGAACCCGCAAACCATGGTGAGACCATGCGACCAAAGTCCCTAGCCCGCACGGCCACCATGACCCCCCAAGAGAAATAAATAAAAGTGTCTCCAACATAATAGATTAATAATTCTTATTACATCAAAAAATTTTGTGGGAATACCTAATTATATCTGCCTGTTGATTTTCAATTGGTTATGTGCACCTTGGAAACAAAAGAAAAAATTAAATAAATAAAAATTACTCTAAAGAAAGAAAAGGTCTTTGTCCACCTCTCATTTTTTATCCTTGTCTTAAACAGAAAGAAAAGTTATACAAATATTTTTAAGAAATCATAAAGTGTCCTAAGAAGGAAAGAGAGACAAGTGTCTTTTATTGTCTTAAATAGAAAAATGATTGATGGAAGTGTATTAAAGTATAAAGGGTCGTTGATCAAGGAGAAAGAAATAGAAGTGTATCCAACATAATGGATTAAAGATTCTTATTACATCAAAAAATGTTGTGGGAATACCTAATTATATTTGCCTGTTGATTTTCAATTAGTTATCTGCAACTCGTAAACAAAAAATAAAATAAATAAATAAAAATGTCTCTAAAGAACTCTAAAGAAAGAAAGTGTCTTTGTCCACCTCTCTTTTACTACAGTTGCCTTGAAGAGAAAGAGAAAAGATAGAAATATTTTTAAGACATCATAAAGTGTCCTAAGACGGAAAGAGACAAGTGTAATTTATTAATATAAGAGAAGAAGAAATGTTGAAAGCATTTTAAAGACATCACAAAGTGTCCTAAAGAGAAGGAGAGAAGTGTTTTAAAGACATCACAAAGTGTCCTAAAGAGAAGGAGAGAAGTGTTTTAAAGACATCACAAAGTGTCCTAAAGAGAAGGAGAGAAGTGTTTTAAAGACATCACAAAGTGTCCTAAAGAGAAGGAGAGAAGTGTTTTAAAGACATCACAAAGTGTCCTAAAGAGAAGGAGAGAAGTGTTTTAAAGACATCACAAAGTGTCCTAAAGAGAAGGAGAGAAGTGTTTTAAAGACATCACAAAGTGTCCTAAAGAGAAGGAGAGAAGTGTTTTAAAGTATCTTAAAGAGTCTTGATATTTTAGCGATTACAAAAGCTAATTAATTTGAAAATTTTTAATAATATTTTCTATTGAGACACTTACTAACAATATGGTTTGCGGGTTCGAATCCCGTCCGGGAGTGAGTTTTATTTCATAGATAGAACTCCCTCCCGGGGCCATGGATGTCGTAAATAATTAGATAACACAGTGACTTGGCTAATATTCATCGAACATAAGGCCAAAACATTATGTACATACTGTATTTTTATATAACATATGTTTTTTTAAATAACCTGAAAATAAATGTATCGATTTAATTAATTAAAAACTCAAAACAATAAAACAAATAAATAAAACATGTGGAGAGGCACCACCTCCCCCCCCTCCAACATCAGCGATGGTCGGCCTGGTAGAGATAGGCTGGTTTTAGTTTATCGATGGTCACCGTCGCCGCTTTCCCCGCTCTACTGATGGTGTATGTGTTCCTCCGGTGATGTAGCACCTCGAAGGGACCGTCGTAAGGGGCCTGGAGCGGTGCTTTCACGGCATCGTGTCGGACGAATACGTGCGAGCAGTTTTACAGATCTTTCAGAATGCAGGTCTGACGAAGAGGTGGCTGGCCAGTGCTGGTCGCAACCTGATCATCGTCTGGTGGAGTTGTGCGACGTATTCGTAATATGGAATCGGTTCTCGATCAGCTGGAGCTTCTGATGTCATCTCCCCAGGTAGACCATCGCTGATGCTGGAGGGGAAGTGGTGAGTGGTGTAGCGCCCCCCCCCCCCCCTCCACATGTGTGGTGTCACAGTATCAAAGAAAAAGAAATAGAAGACTTAGTGTATCCAACATAATGGATTAATGATTCTTAATACATCCAAAAATGTTTCTTCAAACATTTTCACCACTTCCCTCAATCAATAGACAGATTAGCGAACAGGTAACCGAACACAACTAAGAAGATCGTAAGAGAATCACCGGAATGTACGTTCTCAGTGAAAATAAATGAACTACGTTTTCGCTCTCTTTGAACCCAATTTACCGTTTGAATCGATTACATAACGCCCCCTATACTTCGTATAGCTGATTGCGAAATTGTGGGAAGATCAGAAAGTAACAGAAGGAAGGCTTTATAAATGAATTTAAAAATAATTTATAACAAAAATAATGTCTGTTGAAGATGAGTCTTAAAATAATTAATTAAAATGGTTACAAAGTTGCAACACGGAGGATTACTAAAATTCTCTACGTTCAAAGCTGGAAACAAATTCTATTCCAGGTTTTGGACGAGTAAAAACGAGCACACCTAGCTTAGTGCAAATTGAAACGATATACTACACATTGTTATTGTTATATAGTTTAATGGATGTGAATCTGTCAATAAAGTTGGCCAATGGGGTCACTCTCTCAAGTGTAGATTTAACATCAATGATAGACACATTTGTCAGTTTTACGGCTAATTGACGGACAGGTAAATGGCGTCCAGGTAATCGATAGTCGATCAAATGACTGTCCTTGACTCCTATAATATGTAGGTGTGTATTGAACGGACCGTGTCCTTTCCGGAGGATTCCTGTCGGTTACCGAAGCTCGTTCCTTTTGAGATTCAGGATCACTACACTCACTCAGGAACGTCTTCGTCTGTCGAAATTAGTGTATGTGTTGGAAATTAGTTAATATTAAAATAATAGTTAGTTATTATGACTCAAGCCCGGGCTTTAACTACTAGATCATATCGCCTACTACCAGAGCGTTCTTTTGTCACTCTGGTGAACATGAGTCTGACTCCACTGTGGGAGTCTTAAATGTTGCCTGTCTTAAATTTTTATTCACCTAGGGCAGGGGACTTTAACGAGTACCTGACATCGTACAGGCTCGGAACCATCGCTTAAGGTCCCATCCGAAGAACCTCCCAGATAAAATAAATTAAGGGCCTCGGTAGGGTTTCGAACCCACGACTTTGAGCTCAGAAGGCAAGCACGCATACCACTGAGCTACCAGTGCCCTCATTTGGGAGGGCGCCGGTAGCTTAGTGGTATGCGTGCTTGACTTCTGAGCTCAAGTACGTGGGTTCGTAACCCGACCGAGGCTCTTAGTTTATTTTATCTGAGAGGTAAAATAAACTTAAGCACGCCGTCCTTCGGATATGACTTTAAGCGATGGTCCCGAGTCTGTAAGATGTCAGGTACTCGTTAAAGACCCCTACCCTAGCTGAATAAACCTGGATATGCAAAATTTAGGACTCCCACTGTGGAGTCGGGCTCATGCTCACCAGTGTGACGAAAGAGCGTACTAGTAGTTAGTAGGCGATATGACCTCGTAGTTAAAGCCCGGGCATGAGTCATAAAACCTTACCTAACCTATATACATATATATATATATATTACTTATTACTTTATAACCTCTTTAATATTGGAGTTAATAACATATCATCCTCCTCAATATGTTATTAGAAAATAAACTTAATGCTTTCTTCCATTAAAGTATTATGAAAGCATAAAGAAAAGAGACAATGAGGATACTAAAATTATATGGGTTTTTATATGAAATATGTTGGGCTATAGAGCCCTGTGGTTTAGCCAGATGGGGGCTCATTCTGTCTATAAATATTACATTAATAGTTTAAATTGATTGAAAAAGAAATAGGGGAATATATGGCTGGTTGGGTAATTAGCAGAAAATGTTTAATAACCATACGATACATATCGTATAAGAAGGATCCACTAACCCATTGTTCGGCAAAAGTATGAAAATCAAGATATATTGTCGTGAAAAAAAATGTATAATAATCTAGTTTAAATAAAAAACTTTATCTACTTTGTAATTAATGTTCATATGTAAAATTATGTTGTCCTTGAAAAATAATGATTTTAATGCTTACATATCTCTTTGGTTGCGTGGGTTCGCCAAGACGCAAAAGTTTTGAAAAATCAGGATGACATGAGAAGCAAAATACATGAAAGAAAATTTACGCCATGCTTATTTGATTAAATGTATTTGTTATAAACATTCTTAAAACTTTATAATGGTTACTCAGAATCCTTCAAACATTACTATACTCCTAAAATATATTGGTGTAATTGTTTATGGTCTAACGGTACCTTGCTGCTTGTTCGTTGGTTCTGGATTTCTTCAACCATCAACCTCTGTTGTCTGTCTCAAAACAGTAGTGAGCTCCAACACATCTTCTTTGGTCAGGTGACCTGCTGAGTCCTGGACAAGGGCTGGTTCCAGAGTGGGCTCCTCCCTCCTCGCTGGTGGCTCCAGAAGTAGTTCCTCCTTTCTGGAGGTAACAGACGAAGTGATCCCTAGCTCGGTGTGGCTCGCTCGCCTCCATTTTTTCCCGCCCGGGACTCTTCTGAGTGCCTATTGGTTGCCCAAGCCCCCACCCTTACATACTTGGGACTGCTGATGGTTTTCTACCGACTTCCTGTTGATTTCCTGCCTTCCAATTCAACTATTTCCATTTTGATGATTATATTTATTTAAATATATTAAAACAATTCTGTACCTCGGAGGTATAGATTTCTATGTCACATTTCCCTAACTTTACAGGAGAGCAGTTTGAACAGTTTTCATTTTTATAACATTTCATTTCCTGAACGTTTTATTAGATTTTCGTAACAAAATGTTTTCAGTACATTCCTTTTACACTGTATTTAATGTTATTTATCGACAATAAATTAACTTCAAGTCCACATGGTGTTGTATTCCTCTGAATAAAAGTGGACTTATTGTTCTTTTAAAAGCATGTAACTCCCCTTACAATTGGTCTAGGACATAGTGTTCTATACCTCTGGGTAGAGTGAAAAAAGTTATATACGAATATGTAATAATCCTATTTTGGTAAAAAATTGACATAGTGTTCTATACCTCCGAGGTACAGAATTAATATCCATCTTTTTGGATATTACAACTTGTATTTATCCTGATAACAATGTTGTGTTTTTACATTGTACTATACACCAATATGTTGGAGTAAATTAGCCATAAACATGAATTAAGTGCTACATGATCTTAACTAGTTAATGACAATATTTATTATTAATTTATTTTACTTATAGCATAAGGTTGTAGTGATTCTTACCAAAATTGTTCTTTGTACAATTTCCAATCGCTAATAAGTACTCAGATTTGAGATAGGATCAATAAGACAAAAAGCTCTCAGAAGGAAAGGGGTGATCAGAGAGGGGTTAATAACTTCCGATGTAAAGAATGTATCGACATGAAATCCATATTTTAAGTCAGAACCCAAAGAGGACATATCCTACCAAATTTCAGCAATAAAGTGCGTTGCTATGAGTTACTATTTAAAAATTATATATATTCCTTATAGATATATAGTTTACATTATTCGGGGCGCTATAACTTTTGCCTTATTGAGACCCTATCTCAAATCTGAGGACCTATTAGCAATTGGAAATTTTATAAGAAACAACAAACGTACTTAAGTACATAGTCGGTGTTTTTTAATAGTTTTTATGTTTTATATTTATTGGACAACCATGGCTAATATGCATCAACCATAAGGCCAAAAAAAAAAAAAAAAGAAAAAAAAAATATTGGAGTTTTATTTTATTTATTCATTTGTTTTTTTAATTATGTTTTTTTAAATGTTCACGTTGCCTAATGATAAGGAAAACCTCGAAAGCCGGCTAGCATAAAATAAATTAATAAAATCTGTGAGAGATCAGACTATATTTTTATTTTACAATCTGTGAAACAAGAAATATAAGTTAAAATAATGATTTCACAATCCATATTTCTAAGTGGAAATTTGTTGAGAAATTGGGGCGAAGTGTGGAGGAGAGAAAAGTAAGGGGCACAATTCGTTACAACTGATTGTGCTATAAATCAATTTAGTTGGCGGATAGAGTGGAGGTAACTTAATGAAGTTGTGAGTTGCTGCTTTCTTACTCTTGTCACAATTACACCGGATCACGTTCTTTCTACTTCACAATTCTTGAGCCAACTTCAAGAAGTCACTAAGTCCTGACAGTCAGGAACAAGTGGTCAAGGGGTCAGTAATATTTCAAAAGAGTAATCAAACACTATTAGAGTGAACTAGATTGAATGGAGGGGTGGATTTTGTACCTATGTATTCCAAAGCCTGAAGGCCCATATAACAGCTCCTCGCACCTACATATTCTCCTAAATCTTTGTAGCGCAGGATCCTTTTTGTTTCTACCTTCACATTCATTCAGCCAGGAGGCGTTAGTGTATGTAATTTGAAAGTTGTAAGCGCTCTATCGCAAACACGATGGTAACTATGAACTTGAAATGTAGAATGAAGAGGTCGAACACGGTGCCAACTTAGATCTGATTAGATTTTGGCCGAAATCGAACGAAAATTCACTTTCCTGTGGGGACTAAGTGCATTTTACATGATACCGTTTATGTTTATGACCTAATCAAAAACATTTTCAAGTGAAAGTTGAGGAAAAAACTGAAATACATATTTTATAGGAAATACTATTTTTTGAAGTTGTTCGGTTTTCGATGTAAAATCCTTTTATAACGATTCCTGATGAACCGATTTTCCGGATATAACGATGTAAAACCCGTATCTAGTTTGGTTTGCTATTTAAAAGTGAAGAAATAAATCCGGATATAACGATGTTAGGTATAACAATATTCCGTATAAAACGATCTAAAACGTAAGAAAAAGTTGTCTTTTCGTTCCGGTTAAAACAATATAATATGTATGTATATACGCACGTACATAGATAATTGGGTAGAACAGTATGTGAGTGTGAGTTTTGAACGGATGAGAAATACGAACATTATAGAAAAGGGCTTTAAACACGGTTCTTGTTTACTCTTTCGGAGCGCAATGAGTCATTCTATTTCCAAACATACCATTTTCCCCTTGTCGAATTTTCTTCGAACTCCCTTCTTCCCTTCTAGTGCGTATATTCCTAGTTTCAGATTAGTCTTTCGTTTGCCTCCGTAGTGATCGTGACAATGTAAAAATTGAATTGAAAATGACTTCGAACAAACTGAATACATAGGATTGAGAAAGGAGAAAAAATCAAAAATGTCGGAACTTCGAATTCCCCAGTCTACGATATCGACAATCTGGAAATCCAGAGACAAAATCAAAGAAACGTTTGAAAAAGATGACTGAAAAAAAAGCCAAAAACTTAGAAGCAGCCAACATCAGGATCTATAAGACGCACTTCTTATAACAGTTTGGTTCCGGATATAACGATGTATTTTTCTTGGTGCCATGAATATGGTTATAACCGGATTTTACAGTACATGCCGAAACACGTCTTGTAATTCAGTTTTGAAATACATATTTTTAGACGTTTCCTTGATTTACCCAAAAACGGTAAGTCCTATCGGAAAATTGATTATTAACAAAAATGTTCCTTATTAAATTTGCAATCGCTAATAAGTCCTCAGATTGGGGTTTTGATAGGATTTTAAAACAGACTAATTTTAAAGATGTTTTCATAACTGTTCAACCGGTTCTCTCATTAACTCTTTTGACTGTCAACAACCCGTCTGTTCACGACAATAAGAGTTTCCTTTCCGCAATTCCCATTTCTCCAGACAACAGGCCCTTTTTTGCTGGTACAAGAGCCAGTTTGTCGGCTTAGAGTCCTAGGATCCAGTGAACTAGAACTTTTGCATTAGTTCTTCATGAAGAAAATCAGGGATTCCCTTAATTCCAATACATATGCCATTCTTAAACTGGACCATGTTCTTTTTGGATCAGGGTCTTCAGGAACTAGGACAAGAAGACACCAAATCAAGCGTGTCACGACACTTGGTAGTATTCAAGGCGATGAGAGGTTCCATTTCAACTATAATCTTAAGAAGTCAGTGGGTCTTTTAGAGAAATACCGTAATGTCGAATGAAGAGAAAAGTTGTTCTTCGGTACATATAAAACCCTTTCCTTCGATCGTTCGGACTGAAAATAAATTGGTGTCGTCGTTAGAGTGTTCTGGATTCACATATTAAATTTCGTATCGATACATTCATTCTATCGAGAGTTATCGTGTTCGCAGACAGACAGATTTTTTTTTCACATTTGGAATCTGGAGGTCGGAAAATATGGAATTCCGTTCAAATTTTGACCGATTACATAACTTCCTCTATACTTCGTATAGCTGGGGAAATAAAAATATAAATTAGCATTTTTAAAAGTAAGTAAATAAATCAAAATTTTGCAATAAATATAATATATATATATATATAAAAAGGGCGCCGGTAGCTCAATGGTATGCGTGCTTGCCTTCTGAGCTCAAGAACGTGGGTTCGAAACCCGACCGAGGCCATTTGTGTATTTTATCTGGGAGGTAAAATAAACTTAAGCACGCCGTCCTACGGATGGGACGTTAAGCGATAGTCCCAAGCCTGTACGATGTCAGCTACTCGTTAAAGACTCCTACCCTAGGTGAATAAAAATTTAGGGTAGGCAAAATTTAGGACTCCCACAGTAGAGTCGGGCTCATGTCCACCAGAGTGACGAAAGAGCTCTCTGGTAGTAGGCAATATGACCTCGTAGCCCCGGGCATGGGTCATAAAACCTATCCTAAACTATAAAACTATTCAAAGTTAAAAATTTACAATTTCATGGGTGGGGACAGATACGTTATTCCTGTTCTCAATCTAAAGTAAGAACGGAGTGCGTGCGGCTGGATAAAGTTATCCCTTCTCTAGAATTGAGGAGCGGGGACTCTCCTATCTACGTTTCCAATTTAATCTCTATACTTTTTATAATATCCATCTTCCTACTTTCTTGGATATTGTGCTATAAGATACTGAGCCGGCCTCAGGTTCTGTGCTTTGAAGATGTTAGTAGTCAGTCGTCCCTCACTCTACTCAGGTTAGTAACCAATCGTCAGAAATGATTTTCTACAAATTCCCTTCAAATGATTTTCTACAAATTCCCTTCATCTTAAAATAAAACAATATCACATTTGATGACGAGGACTTATCGTCAGGTATTTCTTCTGTTATTTTTCCAATACACAACGATGGGGAATATCGACAACAATAAATAAAAATAGCTAAAACTTTACGACAAATTTTCTTCACACTTTATGTGATATATAAAATTTTATTCTCGTCTTACAGTTTTTGCTATGTCAAGGAAAACACTGTAAGAAAAAGGGAGATAGTGAGAGGCAATTTGAGAAAATAGAAGTTTTGAAGAGAAAAATATCAAGGCAATATAAACAGCAGAGCAAATGCAGTACAGTTGCAGTGATATGAAGATGCAATAAAGATCAAGTAGAGTCAATTGTTTATCGTAATTTTAATTTGATTTTACTTCTCCAGCTAGACGATGTATAGAGGAAGTTAGGTGTGTTCTCAGTCAGCAGACAAGAGCCCAACATAAGTGCCGCGCGGCGGTGGACTCAAGAACTGCGGCTGGCGATTATTGAGATTGGATTGTCTAACTATGGACCAATTACAAAATTCTGAGGAGCCGCATGGCCACCATTATTTGGAGGTGAACTGACAGCGCCACAGTCGAAGAAGACCATGGATTCCAAGAAGAGATGAATTCTGAATTTATAATTGACGTTTGGGCCGACCTTTTCTGGACTCATATTATCACAAGGGATGCCAAATTGTGTAAGGAAGAGAGGATCAATCTTTATTGTGTGATAAAAAAAAAAAAAATACGTCGGTGAATCACCGGCTATGTACTTCCCCAGCATTAATTAATCAATTACGTTTTCTCTCTCACTCCAAAGCCAATTGACCGTTTGGATTAATTTTGCGCGATAAATTCATTACACCGGCAGTTATTCGGGAATTTGAGTCAAACTCCTCTTCTCTGATCATCCCCTTCCCTTAGCCCATGAATATCCCAAAGAATATGAATAGGTGACATCCTTACGGGATTTGAATTTAGATATAAAATTTCATGTCAATATAATATTTGTATACATCGAATGTATTGGAATTTTTGAGCTGAGCCCTTCTCTGTCCTCCCCCCACTACCTTCCTCAGATTCCACTGAAAATTGATGTGTTGTCCTCATATGGCTTTAAATATACATATGAAATTTCGTGAAAATACATGCATTACAACGGCAGTTATTAGAGTTTATGTGCTAAACCTCTCCTCAATGCCTTCTCTTTGTCCGATTTGTCTGAAAATAAATAGGTGTCATCCTTAGAGAGTTCTGAATATATATAATGAATATATATATATATATATATATATATATATATATAATAATTTTGTTTGTTTCCTTCCATGTTATCAGGGAGAACGAATGTATATGAAATTATGGTTAAAATATCGAATTTCTTACAAATGTATTCATAGAGTAACACGAATTTTCGAAAAAAAATACAAAGTTGCTTAGTTAAGTTAGGTTTTAGTTGACTCATGCCCGGGCCATATCGCCTACTACCAGAGCGCTCTTTCGGCACTCTGGTCGACATGAGCCCGACTCTACTCTGGGAGTCCTACATTTTGCCTACCCTAAATTGTTATTCACCTAGGGCAGGGGTCTTTAACGAAGACCTGACATCGTTCAGGCTCGGGACAATCGCTTAACGTCCTATCCGAAGGACGACGTGCTTAAGTTTATTTTATCTGGGAGGTAAGAGGTTTCAAACCCACGACCTTGAGCCCAGAAGGCAAGCACGCACACCACTGAGCTACTGACGCCCTCAATACATAAACCACATTTTGAAGTTCGACCATCGCTTAACGTCCCATCCGAAGGACGGCGTGCTTATTTTAACTCCCAGATAAAATAAACTAAGGGCCTCGGCCGGGTTTCGAACCCACGACCTTGAGCTCGGAAGGCAAGCACGCATACCACTGAGCTACCAGCGCCCTCAAGAGTTGCTTAGTGAACCGTAATGAGGTGAGGCATATTAACGAACGAACTTATTGAGCTCTGTTTGTAAATTGATAAATGCATAATGACATTTTTCAACATTGTTTGTCTTTTGAAATGAACAACGGCCCCTTTGTGGACTTAACCGGGGCACAAGTGAAATTAATTTATAATATTAATTTGTATAAATTAATAGTATTTATTTAATAACAAAGTTTGTTTATCGATTGTAAAGGTCATTCTAATTTAGTTGTCACAATGTTTGTTGTTGATTTGGTCATTGTGTTAAACACACATTATGTCAGGTCAGCAGCAAAACAAACGGCCGACCGACGCCTTAAAAAAAACAAGAGTCAATTACACTGTACAACGAAAAAAATTAAATTCATTTTTCTGGGGGTATCATTCTTGATTCTTATGGGAAATTACCTCCTGGATTCAAATATGTAATTAGTTTTTCTGTGTCAGGCATAGTTTTGAAGTTACACACAATTTCAGTTTTTTCACAATTGTTACACTTCTTATTTCCCCGCTGTGTACTTATAAAGGCCAAACATGCAACTATCAATATTTTAGTCACTTATAAAATTATTTAGAAACATTTTAGACAGTAGAAAACCAAAACATGAAGGAGCCCATAAATTATCATAAAAAACTTATTTAAGGTTAGAAAATATGAAAAAATCATATTTTACACAAGAATTTAAAAGGCTAATTTTTTTCTCTTGTGTTCGATTTTGCAGTCTCGAATAATGTTCCAGCAGTAGTCAGCAAGCATTGCAGGCATCCATTTCCCTTCTTACCGCTTTTCCATGGTAATTATATCTTTATGGAACCTTTTATCATTTTCATCGGAAACATCACTGCAGCTTTCAGGAAAATAATGTAGATGTCAGTCCAGGAAATGCTCCTAAATCTCTAAATGCATTCATGATTTCTTGAACCAGTTGTTCAATCATAGATAATTATCTATAAATTTTTCTGTATTGATCCTATCTGAGGACTTATTAGCATTGGAAATTTTATAAGAAACAATTTTGGTCGGAATTAATTTTGCGATAGGACTAACCGTTTTCGGGTAAATCAAGGAAATGTCTAAAAATATGTGTTTCAAAACTACATTTCAAGTATTACTCGAAATGATTTTTGATTAGGTCATAAACATAAGCTGTATCTTGTAAATGTAAAGTTTCAGGAGAAAGTGGTCTCAATTTTCGTTCAAATTCGGCCAAAATCTAATCAGACCTAAGTTAGAACACGTGACCTCTTCATTCCATATTTTAAGTTCAAAGCTACAAGTATTCAGGGGACCATGAGCCGTGAAAATCGGCTAAAACCTCGATCTCGGATTTTCGCATGACTACAATACTTCCCTATACTATAGGTACAAAAAAATAATAAAAAGCTATCGTACAACATTCGAACGTTTTCTCAGTATGCATATGATGCAATCTTCGTTCCTTGAACACCATGAGCGTATGAATCGTTAGTTGTTTATCATCAGCCAGAACCTTAATGATGAATAGCTCTTACTGCATTAATTACCCGGGGAAGTTATGATTTGGTCTAGAGGTAGGATGGTTTACGAGGCGTTGAACATAACAATCTGGTGCGGCCTTAGCGTTAAGCTCCGGACCTCATATTGTAAGGAGGCTCTAAAGCCCGGTCCTGCCTCGCCTTGGCACACAATTAGCATAGCAACACATTACTCAGGACAGGCTAGTAATTGCCTAGTAATGAGAACGAGGATATTAAAGATGGGTACCCTCTGGCTTATTACTACTGGCGGCTTGCAGGTCTTCAAGGTGTGTTAGTAGTAGAAACTGAGAGGAAAGAGCCGGGGAAATGCAAATCATACCACTCTCAAGACCTACGCGTTTCCCGTCGCCCGAGAGCTAATCACGTTTATTAGAGATATGAAGTTATGTATATCCCTAGAACGAAATAATCAATTACGTTTTCGCTCTCTCCTACATAGATGCTTCAGAATCCTTAAACTAAACTTGTATCATTACATTCTTCCCTTTGGTCAATTGGACTGAAAATCGATAAATGTCGTACTTACAGGGCTCTGGAAACACGTATAATATCAAGGTCCCCTGAATACGTTTAGACCATTTCAGCAATGACTGAGTATGTGCGTGTTTGTGTCTCTCTATATATGTATATGTATATGTCTGATTAAATTTTGGCTGAAAACAAACTTAAATTGAGACCTTTTCCTCCCGAGACCTAAGTACATTTTACAAGAAGTTATAGCCCCCCGAAGAATGCAAACTAAATGTCTATAAGGAATATATCTACATAATTGTAGGTAATTTTTCAATCGTAACTCATAGCAACAAACTTCAAAATGTGGTTTATGTATTGAGGGCGTCAGTAGCTCAGTGGTGTGCGTGCTTGCCTTCTGGGCTCAAGGTCGTGGGTTTGAAACCCGGCCGAGGCCCTTAAGCTTACCTCCCAGATAAAATAAACTTAAGCACGTCGTCCTTCGGATAGGACGTTAAGCGATTGTCCCGAGCCTGAACGATGTCAGGTCCTCGTTAAAGACCCCTGCCCTAGGTGAATACAAATTTAGGGTAGGCAAAATTTAGGACTCTCACAGTAGAGCCGTGTTCATGTCCACCAGAGTGACGAAAGAGCGCTCTGGTAGTAGGCGATATGACCTCGCAGTTAAATGGTTTATATATTGGTAGTTTTTCGAAAAATTATAAAAATTTACTCTCTCCCCTCCTCTTCTCAAAATCATTTCATTTTGTCTCATTGTTCAGCGTTATCTTGAGAGTAGAAATTTTTATACCAAGTAATGCCAGTATGAAATGAAACCTCGATCTCGGATTTTCGCACGATTAAAATACTGCCTTATACTATAGGTATAAGAAAGAACAACATTTTGTCGGTACATTCACTTTACCGGGAGTTAGAGCTGACCAGCTGCACAAATAATAGGGGAAGTTATGTAATCAGACAGAAAAAAGTCGTACGAAAATCACCGGCTATGTACTTCCCCAGTATGTCGTTCAGTACCGAAACTGAACCTTAAACTGGAAAAAACGTTTTGAACAGAAGGTTCAGGAGCGAAGAGAAGAAAGGTTACTTGAATCCCAACTAAAATTGGACTACCCCGCCTGGCTGGGAGCTTCTGGCTAGTTCTAATACGTTCTGTTCCACATCACGTATTCCCAACACATTCACTGCCCTACTCTTTACGTTACTTTCCTCAACATATTGCCTGTATTCCTGTTTGAGACAGGCTATATTGGACAAGCATACCTACGCGACATCTAAATGAACACCACATAATACAGCGATCAATGTTTCAAAAAATAATAATAATAATTTTAAAAAAATGTGTGTGTGTGCGCAGTTAGTACACACGTTTGAAGTGTAACTTCCGTACCTAACTCTTCTAGTACCAGTTTCTATTTGTGCTGATGGACTATATTTTTATTAATATCTTTATTGGTACAGAGTAGGAAATAATCTAATTCAAGAAATTTTTTTAAACGTATAATACGTCGGTTACAATGTTTATTTACAGTTAAGGTTTTTTTTTTGGCTTTATGTACGGTGCATATTAGCCATGTCAATGTGTTATCTAGTTATTTTTATGACATCCATGGCGCCGGGAGGGAATTCTATCTATGAAATAAGACTCACTCCCGGACGGGATTCGAACTCGAAAACCGTGGTGAGACCATGCGACCAAAGCCCTACGCTCTAGCCCGCCCGGCCACCATAGCCCCCACACACAGTTAAGGTTACACTAATTGTTTAACTTAAAGATATTATTATAAATATGATATCGATTAACTTATTGATTTTGACTCTAAGGATAGAACATAATTTCCGCGTCTAACGCACGACACGATTGGCTTATGATAACTAAAGTAAATGCGATTATTGTTTTCGGGAAAAGAATAGAATACCTAACGGTAAAAAATCAACTACTTATAATTTTTATCTCCATTTTCTCTTGTTTTTTTTTCTTTCATTGTATTGTGTACATTTTATGCGACACACAATAACCACACTTATACAATGCACAATTAGTAAATTTAAAGCGTTGTATACTCAAAAAAAAAAAAAAACAGCATTAATTCAAACAGGAACGCTTGAGAAATACACATGTTGTATTAAGGTGAAAGCATTAAAAATGAAAGATGCCTACAAGTATGCGCATTCTGCTCAGTGAGCGTCAAGAATGTTACGATTTTTCGTTTGCGGTTTGGAAGGGGAAAACGCTGCATCTACCTCAAAACGTCCTACTATAACTAAGTAACAAAGTTACACTTCAAAAATGTCTCAGTGAATCACTGGCGATATACTTCTTCAACACGAATCAATCAATTAAGTTTTCCTCCAAAATTGATGCATTTGGGCTATAGTTGATTGGCATCTATATTTGACTTACCTAGTGGCAAGTGAATTCTCGTACTAAATATTTAAGTATGAAATTTAGTGACAATACATTTATTACAATGACAGTAATTAGAGTTTTGTGACCCCCCCCCCCCCCCCCCCCTCCATATACCCTTATAGGGTTCTGGACAACGATATAAAATTTCGTGTCACTCATTCCTTCGGCAGTTAACATGTTCACAGACTCACAGAAAGACAGGACTTCTGAATTCTCATACTAAATTTTGCGTCCGTACATTCATTAAATCGGCAGTTATTATGGTTTTTGAGACGCTGTTCCCCCTTTTTCCTTCGGCTGATTTGGCAGAAAATAAATAGGTGCTATCTACATGAAGTTTTGATATTAAATATAAAATTGCATTATGGGGTCATGAATACACGATCACGGATACATTTTTGAAATTAGGGGTTAGAAAAACCGTGTGAAAACTCAACATCAAAATGGTGACCAATTACATAACATCCTCTATATGTCATATCGTTGGAGATGAAAAAAATGAAAATAAATTAAAAAATTCTCTGAGTGAACAGAATGAGTGACACATGAAAGACACCACGTTCACTCAACTTGGTAGGAGGAGTTTCTAGAAACTAACTGTGACAGATATATTTTATCCTTAGTAAAAATTGGAAACTAGAACAGACTTGGATTGGATAGTTGTATCTGAGTGAGATATGAGTTCTCTGTTAGAACTGACATCTAGGAGAACGTTTCTTCTCATATAACTTAATATTTGGTTTTTGTCAGAAGTACTTCCCCAGCAATACGAAGTATAGGGGAAGTTATGTAATCGATCAAAAATTGTATGTCGAGTTCTCCTGAAAAATTGTATGAAAACCCCGATTCCTTTATTTTATTTATTTATTTTTTTCACAAAGAGATATTTACAACTGTGTAAAAAACTTATATATACAAGCAAATGTACTAAGGTAGAAAAACAAAATGTTAAAATGTCAAGACAGGATAAATCACCCAGTGGTGACACTCCCTAGGCACTGAGTCGGACTCATTTATGGTTAATCACTGTCCCTGACTGATCTGAGGCCTCTAGGCCATTGGCGCTTAAGGCAGCAATCTCCAAACTTTATTGATCGCTAAGACGAAAATAATTTTAAACTGTACCTCATATAATATAATAACCCAAATGTAAACCCAAATTTTGAGTTAATATTTTTATCCCTTGGCATGATAATTTTTTTTAATCATTTATCCATTTTATGAGGGGTTTAAAATCAATAGCATTTAAGAGTCAACAAATCATAATTATTATAATACACACCGCTATCTATATAAGTTGCGTACAGTTCATAAATTCTCTCGATGATGATCCACGTTTCATCAGCCTAGATTTTTACAATTCATTCATATACAAGTCATTATTGTTATCATGTTTCACATTATTATTCATACTTGTTTTTCTAATTTTTCTATTTTTATTTTTTTATTTCTCTTTATTATTTTTTATTACTATTACTATTATATTTTTTTACTGATTGCCTGTTTTTAACATCTAGTATTTACTTCTAGAGACCTCTTTTATTTTACTTTATATTTATTCTTTTCAACTGGTTGATACTTGTATACTCTTGCTTATTTTTTATGTTATCATTCTTAGGGGACGTATATCTCACAATAAAGATTATTTTTCATTTCATTTCACGACCTACCAGCCACTTGCACCATGGCGCACTGAGCGGCCGGGACGTGAAACCAGAATCATCGACCAATGAGAGTATGCAATCGAGAGAATACACTCGCAAGTGATTGTGAGCCTACTTTTTTGGCGTACCCCCAAATATCACTTTCAGTATCCCCTGGGGTAGACATACGAGTACGACCTATTGTGACCTGTAAAAGGTTGGGAACCACTGATATAGATGGTATCCATTTTGAAATTTCTACTTAAGGATCACGAAGTATTTGCCGTGCGCCGAGCATGTGTTTAACAAAAATTAATAAAACTTTTGAATTGGTTCAACTTTAATATTGTGTAATTCCATCAAATTAAATACATAAAGAGTACCGGTTTCGGCTTACGGTTGTCATATTTATACAATTCTCAGGTTACCTGAACTTATCCAAACTGTGACACCCCGGGGGGAGTCCTACCTTAACATAACATTTACAAATTTTAGGGTTGTCAATAATATATTAGTAAAAAATAAAGAAAATATAATATTAAGAAATAGTTTATAGTAGAATACATAGTATATATAGGATATATAGAAATAAAGGCTATATGACATAATAACGAAGTACAAAAAGAAAAATGCGTATATATTATACTAAACATGTACGCATTTTTCTTTTTGTACTTCGTTATTATGTCATATAGCCTTTATTTCTATATATCCTATATATACTATGTATTCTACTATAAACTATTTCTTAATATTATATTTTCTTTATTTTTTACTAATATATTATATTCTACATACAATATATTACATTCTATATAGAATATATTATATTCTACTTTTTTGTTTCTATTTCTTCATTGAACATTGTAATTATTTATTTTATTTTATTATATTACATATTTAATGTGCTGTAATGTCTTTCAAATAATTGTGTAGAATTGTGTTTTATATAATTCTAAGAAAAAAAAAACAATATTCTGTAAATTAAGGAGCTTTAATTTTTCAAAAAGATTTTTCAGAATTCCAATCATTGAAAAGATTAAATTTTCTACTTATTATTTAAAAAAATTAATGAACTACGTTTTCGCTCTCCCTCCAAAACCAAACGACCTTTTCGAACCGGTAATATTGATCCAAATTATTTGTGTAGCATATAGGTACTTACCTAAATTCTCTACTTCACATGGGAGCACAAGGGTGTCCCCTATCACAACACGGTAGTTCTGTCCTCGAGTGATGAACCGTGGTAGGGATGACACCATTGCATTGCCTGCAACAGATAAACAACAAATAATAATAAAATTAAAAATACAATATATATATATACGACGATATATATATTATATATATCGTCGGCCTAAACGTGATACCTCGTAAGCGACATTTTTCCGAAAATCGTTTTTTTTTTACCAAAAAAAAACCTAAAAAAAAACTCTATTGATCGAGTGGTACTACCACTAGACGTGGTCGAACCTGGTATAAGACATAAAACGAGAATAACCATGAAATACGGTTTGAAGAACCGTACCTTGCAAAGGAAATGGGAACGAAATTCTGGTGAAACCTCGTAACTCCGTCAAGTACGTTAATTATTTACTTGGATTTGGAAACTGGCTTAAAAACAATTCATGGCATGCATATACATCTCACTTAATACAAATCTCGAAAAAATTGAGGTTTCCTATAAAGAATATTTTTTTAATAAGTTTTTTTTCTCTCCTGTAAAGTTGGCTTTTTGCACATATGAGGTATCACGTTTAGGCCGACGATATATTGTAACAGTCTGAAAATAGGGGTACCTAATCAATTTGAAATCGCATCAATTGAACCGTCGACTCAAAATATTCTACGGACTTTAAAATAGACGATCAAAATTAGACATGACACAAATACGGAACTTTTACACTTACTTTCCGAGACCAGTATGGACATACGGATCACAGATATACGGTTCTGCAAAAACGAATTCAGGCGTTTCAGTCTAAAACCCTCAGACATAACACAGTGCCCCTCATACATAAACAACAGAACACTTCATAACGATCTTATGATACACACAGTACCCGACACAATACTAACTACTTACATACGGTTTTTTAGAAAACTTTACACACATACAAACCCAGAAATACATACTTTATCTTCACAACACTTACCACAAAACCCCCCACGAAGGTTGAAGAGAAGATAGAACCGCGACTTACTGCCACCTTTTTTTTTTTTTTTTTACATTATCTTCCTTTACTTTTATCATCTCTCTTACCCATCCATCAAAATTGTCTTTCAATTCCTTTTTATTTATTTATTTTATTTTATTTTATTTTTTATTTCTTTATTTATTTTATTTATTATTTTTTTTTTTTTGTTCTTGTTAATAATTAAGATAAAATTTCGTCCCGAGGACCTACCACGGGTGGCCTTCCTCTCACATGCCCTTCACGCCAACATATCAATACCATCATAGATGCTGGTTGTTGCACCCTAGCAACAGTTGCATCTTTATAAATAAAAGAAAAATAAAAAAAATAAAAAAAAAAAAAAAAATCGCATCAATAACAAATGAAACAATGGAATAAAGATTTAAAAAATGAATTTCTTAAAAACACATATTTATTTAAAAAATAGCATTTATTTACATTAAAGAGTTGAGAAAAAGTAAAAAAGTAAAATCTGTCCGTTTTTAGGAACATTTTTCTTTCGACGAGCCTCAAACCATTGTCAAGTCAGTATGTTGGGTCTTCCGAGTTTTCTTTGCAGAATAAGATTCCTCCTCCATAACCTTTTTATTCTTTATCGTCCCACACGAATGAAATTGTTGAGTGAGAAACACCAAATTCTTTTGATAAAGTAGAATTTGACTACACTCTCTTCCAGCCGCCAAATGATGTTCGGTTTTTCTTCGATGGTCAAAGATTTTCTTTTACACGCCATGTTGACACTTTTAGAAAACACAAACAACTGAGGGTAATTGAAAATAAAGTTTAAAAAAACTCCACCATGTCCGTCGTTATAAATGACTCCAAGTTTTCTAAACGAGCGTTACTACAGCCGATATCGTCGTTATATCCACTGTCGTAATAAGGGATATTTTACATATAACTTGTAATGGTGAACCAAACTTATACCCGACATCGTAATACAAGGTTTTGACAGTATTTACAAAAAAAAAATATAGTAAAATCGATTTTCATAATTGCTTTCACTTGCGGCTGTTAAATAATAAAAAATTCATATCGTGGCTGAAATGTAATAGATCGTAGTGTCTATGACAGATATTATTGGTGATATATATTTCAGAGGAAACCAAATGATAAATTGATCCACGCTGCTTCAATAATTCATAAGGTTTAGAAATCACTAGTTGTCCTACCCGGCGTTGCCAGGGGATTGGGCAGCACTATGTTTTACGCCGTTTCAAACTTATGAGCGTATAATCAGGATATTGCAATCCAATATATTTCAGTTGTTTACATGGTAGATAGACAACTTAACAAATGGCCCGAAATACTTAACTTCCGTCTCGGTCAGCGTACATTCAGAGAAGGATCAAATCTAGAATATTAGTTCAAAACCCGGTTCCTAGGTTTTTATCTGGCAGGTGGAAAAACTTTGAGCACACCGTCCTTCAGATAGGACGTTAAGCGATGGTCCCGTGCCTGTACGGACCCCTATCTTAGGTGAATGAACCTGGTATGCAACATTTCGTACCCCCAGAATAGAGTCGGGCGCATTACCACCAGAGCGACGTATGAGTGAACGATATGACCTCATAGTTAAAGCCCGGGCACGAGTCGTAACTAATTAAATCAAGAAGAAGAAATTAACCTTCATTTGAATTTATTCTTTGGAATTAATGTTCTACGTTAAAAGTAAACAAAACAAGAAGACTGAGAACGGATCGATAGAATACTAAGAAGACCGAGGATGGTCTGATAGAAGAACCAAGATGGCCAAGGAAGTACTGATAGAACAATAAACAAGAAGAACCTGGAAGAACAGATAAAATAAGAACAGGAAGACCGAGGAGGGCGCCAGTAGCTCAATGGTGCTTGCTTAGAGCTCAAGATCAAGGCATCAGAATCCGACCGAGGGGCCCTTAGTTGACATATGTGGGAGCACGCCGTCCTTCGGATGGGACGTTTAGCGATGGTCCCGAGCCTGTACAATGTCAGGTACTCATTAACGACCTTTACTCTAGGTGAACAAAAATTTAGGGTAGGCAAAATGTAGGACTCCCATAGAGTCTGGCTCATATAGTAGACGATATGATCTTGTTATTAAGGCCCGGACATGAGTGAAAAACACTAAATAAGAAGACCGAGAACGGCCCCATTGGGGAATAACAACAAGACCGAGGACGGACAGATACAATTAGATGGGGAATGAGGTAAGAAATACGTTGGCAGAAAAAAGTCAAGTGCGTCCCAAGCTATTCTGTTTTTGGAGAAAATACACATCCATTTTATTCCCCAATACGACGATGAGCCTCTGTGTGTGTGTGCTTTCAGGTAATGACGGTAAAAGGTTTTCGGGAATCATTCAGCAAATTGTCATCTGATGCTTATCTTTAAAATTGTTGATCATTCTGTTGATATTTGTACATAGTGGAGCGTCAATTATCTGAAGTAATAGAACCGAACCATTTCGGATAATTACTTTTTTTTTTTTTTTTTTTTTCTGCTTCTGACTGACAGATACGGAGTATTATGGGGGGTGAATTCAGTCATTACACATATGGTACTATATTTTACATTTGGTTTATTTAAAGTTGGCAGATGAGGTCACTCATTCTGTGTTGCGTTATCAATAGCATAATCGAAGAGAAGAAGGACAGTGAAAAGGATGAGAGAATGGAGTTAAGGACACTGCGTGGGCAAGCTTGCTTTATCAGCCAACCCAAAATATATATATATATATATATATATATATATAGCCTGTCTTCTATAGGAGCTTATGACGTCTGGAAATCTCAAAATGCTAAAATTGTACAAAATGAATTTAATAATTTAATCACTTCATTCCAAAATGATCTCATCAGTAAAGATGTTGAAAAAATCCTCAACTTCAAGTATAACTTATATTATAGAAATATGTACTCTTGGTTCTGTGAGATGCCATGTGTTATTTAATTGTCATATCAATAAAATTAGATCAGTAGGTCAGTTACGTTTGGTTTCTAAACACCATATCAGTTTATATATAAATAAAGAAAAAATTATTTTTGAAAAGGATCAATGTAGATGTTGTTCTAGAGAACTGAAAAAAGATATTGTTAATTTTTTATTAAACTGTCCTTTGTATAATAATATTAGAGAAAGATATTTATCTAAATATATTAAAAACTCTGATGAAGATGAAAGCAATATTATTAGAATATTAGAGATTGTCTCTATAAAGCAAATTAATGATGTCTATTACTATATTCTAAATGCTATTAATTTAAAAAAGCAAACATTAAAAAAATCTAACTTACAATAAAAATTAAAAAAAAAAATGAAATTAAAATTAAGAATAGAGGACGAAAAAATAATAAAGATAATGAAAAATGAATTGAAGTTGAGATTTTCATATTAAGTTTTTATTAAATACTTGTTATTTAAAGTTTAAGTACAAAGTGTTTTAACTTAATGTTTATTACTTTGGTTTTAATTAAAGTCGTTATAATATGTATATGTGTATGTATGTATATGAAAGTATATATATATATTTTATATTAGGGGAATTCCTACATTGATGTATCGCGTAATCATTTATTAAAAAATAGTTACAAGATATTTTCAATTTGTTTTTTATTGGAAATGAGAAAATAGAATAAGAAGAAATATTTCATTCACTCCAGGTATTTGATAATAAAGTGAGAAGGGAGGGGGAATGGGAGGGGGGGGGGGGGGGGGGGATTGAATGAGTTGCTAAGATCAAACAAAAGAGAAAAAATAATAATTAATTTTTTATCAAACAATTATTGCAAAATTGTATAAGGCTTTGTTTGAAACATTAAAATCTGTATAATTATGGAATAGAAGCTGAACTATAGAACGCTGTGCATAGATTAGTGTTAATGAAAATAAAATGGCGGATATGAACTTGACTAGATGGAAATAAGTTGCGCGGGTTCCAATCCCGTCAGGGAGACAGTTTATTTTAATAGATAAAATTTCTCTCCTGACGCTAAGGATGTTTGTAAATAACGCCGGTAACGTTGTCCTCCGTCTGTGGTGACGAAATAAAAGTGAGCTCTCCCCCCCTCCCTTTAACAGCCAGAAGGAATAAATTTCCATAAAGGTGGACATAATCTGAAAAATAATAAACTGAAATTAATTAAAAATGCAATTATAGGAATTTGAGTTTAGCTCCATTAAACAAAATACATAATAACAATCAATGTATTTAAATACAAATACAATCAGTTTCCTGTATAGTTTAATGAAAATAGAAGGTCCTTTATATAACAAAAGTGTATCTGTATTCAGAGCTTTATGAACAAAATTATGATAATTTAACGTGCACATATAGAATTAAATTATCACAAATTCCAAGATTTTTTTTTTTCTTTCGAGGTAACAATATAGAACAGGACTTCCCCCTCCAAAGTACCTAATCAACCGATTTTATTAATCATTTATTATATATATTTTTATTTTTTCAGCCCAAGGAGCTAAAAGAGAAGGGGTCTTAATACAGTGCGTAATGTCAATTATCAACTAAATCTGCCGAGGAGAAGCCATGTAATGATTGCACAACTATATTTCCAGATTTTACTTGAATCTGTGAACTAGTTTATGAATAAAAACGAAATCTTAGTTGATTAAATGATTTAATTGTGTCTGTCTGTGTACCCTCGATAGAAAGAATGTATTGACATGAAATTTTATATATGTGTTGGATATTTTGAGTCGAGATTGTCTCATAGAAACAAAATACGTTGTGTTCCCACTGTTTTATTTTTGATCAGAACCCGTTTTCAAGTCCAAAGTGTCATCATCAGTGGCACGTCTCCCACCTGTACCCGAGGTTAAAGCCAGTACTCATTTAGCCTCTTCACAGTATGGGTGGGATGTGTGACTAACGAACTGGTTCTGGTCAAAAATAAAACAGTGGGATCTCAACACCTTTTTTTTCTATGAAACAATTTTTATGTGTATCCAGAATGCTATTGGTACATAGGTTTGTTTTGAGTTGGCAGGTAAAGCAAGCTTGACCACTAACTTTTTTTCTGCCAACGTATTTCTTACAGGATTCTCCATCTTGTTGTAGTTGTATCTGTCCGTCCTTAGACCGACATACATTTCTATGTATATACATATATTGGCGCGTCGTGCTATACAGTTCCTTAAAGAAATTGCTGCTTGCGTCAATTCTCAAAACCTCCATGTCCGTTTTGAAATCAACCTCCACTTCATCCATTAAGTTGGAGGAATGAGGATGGTCTCGTCACGGTGATATAAATAATTTAACAAAAATTATGTCTGTGTGTGTCTGTGAACGCACATGACTCCTGATAGGATGAATGTATCGACATGAAATTGTATATGTGTATCCAGAAACCTTTAAGGACCACACCCATTCATTTTCAGCCAAATTGCCCCAAAGGAAAGACAGGAAGCCTTACATGCAAAATCTAATAACTGCCGTTGTAATGAATGTATTTGACATGAAATTGCATATGTAAATTTAATGCCCTATAAGGATGGTAGTTATATATTTTCCGCGAAATCGATAGAAGAGAAGAGAGATCAGAGACAAGGAGGTCGTCTTAAATACCCTGATAAGTACCGACGTAATGAATATATCGAGACAAAATTTATTATGAGGATTCAGAAGCCGTTATGTAAGTAAAATAAATATTGAGTTTTGGGAGACAGCGAAAAAGTAATGCTGCGGATTGACCAACGGCTTTTTTTTTTTTGTTTCAGAGTAATTAATACGGCTGGGAAGAGCGAGCGAAGCGTGCACAACGGAGATAGGTTTGAACAGACGCGGATCCCAATCAAATCACACACAGAGTGAACCCAGCTCCCTGTGAAATATGGTACATCCTCTTTCCAGTTTTCCTCCAGGCCAGCAGGACGGGAGGGAATCTAATGATTTATACCTCTCTTCCCATGATACATCATAACCTTTCACAGACTCCCACCACCAGCCACCAGGTCACCAGGCCCAAAGTTATAGCTCAAAGTGCTAAATCCGTTTTGGCCAACAAACCATTCATAATAAATGAAAAGCCAGCTGGAGTCCTATTGAGAATCCATTGTGATACATGTTAAATATAACAAACAGAATTCAAACCCGGTCGAGGCCCTTTTATTTTACTCCCTTATCCGGCGTTCTGTTAACCGGCGCGCTCCCTTACCTTTTATTTTTCCACAGAAACCCTCTCCTCCTATTTATTTTTCCTTTACACCAGTTCTATTTTTCTCAGTTTTTGTTTGATTCTCCTAGTGAAAAGAATCGTTGGATCGTTTTTCAGACGTCTACTAAAGAAGTGGTGGGACTATGCAGCATGGAACAGTGTTGTGTTAGCAAAACAAAAGAAAATTACCGATTTTTTTAACAAATAATATTTTTAGAAGTTTAGATTTTGTTTTAAATATTTATGTAATTAAACGCAAATTTCAAATAATCTTTTTAATGCTTGGATAAATATACATATATACATATAATAAATCAATATTCCGTATGTACATATTTGTCAATTTAATAAATGTTATCAACAAAATACATACGTGTTTTATTCCTTAGCTCACCTAAAAATATTTTTTTGTATGCTTTAATTGATATATTTTTTTTCATTAATTGATGATTTCCGTTATTACGGGAGAGTCTACTGTATCTGGAAGGTAAAAAAAATTAAGCACGCCGTCCTTTGGATGAGACGTAAGTGATGGTCACGAACCTGTACGATGTCAGGAACTCGTTAAAGACCCCTACCCTAGGTGAATAAAAATTTGGGGTAGGAAAAATTTAGGACTCACACAGTAGAGTAGGGCCCATATACACCAGAGTGACCAAAAAGAACGCAGGAAGTAGGCGATAAGACCTTGTACTTAAAGCCCGGGCATGGGTCATCATAACCAACTTCAAAGAACCGTCAGTGCGAATCAGTAAGTCAGAGACAGACATTAACTCATAATTAATGGCTGTTTTTAACCCCCGACGCAAAAGGAGGGATGTTATCAATAATGAAGTAAACACTGGTAGAACTATTTAGAATTCCTGTTTGGACCTTTACCCTGTTAACATCAACATTCTGTAAAACTCGACCTTTACAAACTTTATTATTAAAATCGAACCAATATGATACACGTATAACATCCCGATAGTCAGCCATTTTATTTTCATTAGATTGTTTCCTAGAGTATCTGAAGGAATACAGGAAGGTTTAACTTCTCCAGCTATACGAAGTATAAGTTATGTAATTAGTCAGAAATTCGATATTGAGTTTTCACCAAAATTTCGCATTTTCCGACCCCCTGATTTGAAATTTGAAAAAAAAAATCTTACCTACCTGTTTGTCTGAATACAATAACTCGACAGTACGTCACCAGTCTTTTTTCATCCATATCGTTAAAAGGGAAGGAGGATGAGATGCTCAACTCAAAACTCCAATAACTGCCGATGTAATGAATGTATCGATACAAAACTTCGGTACCTATGTAAGTCAACAAGTGGTTTTTAGGTCATGCCAAAATTTTGATTTTTTAAATATCTCTGCAGCTTCATTATTGATTAATATTATTTATTATTCTTAATTCTTTTTTTTGAAGTCAGAAAGATATTAGCTCTAGAGCTACAAGCTCCCCAAATTATTAAACCGTAATTAACTATAGAATGGAAATATGCATAATATAGTGTAATTAATGTTCCTTTTGACATGAATAATATATATATTTTTTTAAATAAATAATAAAAGATAATACTGAGATAGAGAAAATAAAAATATTTATTTTTTATATACAAGCCAAGGACTTTAAGTATTTATATTTGGGAGGTAAAAAAAACCTTGAGCACGCCATCCTTCGAATGGAACGTTAAGCGATGGTCCCGAGCCTGTTTGCCAGGTACCCGTTAAAGATCCTTACCCTAGATCAGGGGTCTTCAACTTTTCACGCCCGAGGGCCACATCAATAAATTCACAAACATCCGCGGGCCACACGTCTGTCAAAAAAATAGTGTAGTCAGAAAATCAACTGAACAAAATGTGCTTATGACCAACCAAACAAGATGTTCACAACCACCCTTTGATAACTGATTGCAACATAGGGAGAAATAAATATAATTATGTTCATTTACCCCCTCTCCCCCATCTATAGTATCTCCAAGGTCACTCGACTTAATATTATTGTTTTTTTTGTCTTGCTGTAACTGTGTGTATAACTTATGTTTTTACTAGTAAAAACATTTTATTCACTCCCCCACTCTCTGGCTTTGCCTTGTGGGTCTTATCAATGTAATTTAATATGTATTTTCTATTTTTTGTATTGATACATATATTTTATTTCATATTTTTTTCTTTTTATATATTTAGCTATATAGTTTAAGTTTAAAGTTTTTATGTTACCCCTACTTTTAATTACATATAAATTTTCTTTTGTTTTTTGTGTATTAAGTTTATATTTGTAGTCATTGATAATAAATGGTTTAAATTTAAAAAAAGAAAGAGAAAAAGAAACATGTCATGCTATGTCACATGAAACACGAAATGTTTTAAATATCAAGAATAACAGAAAAAAACGTTTTTTAGGACAAAAAGCTGACAAGGCAATTTTGCCTCAAATTGCCGCAGGTTGAAGACACTCATCCTAGATGAATAAAATTTGGATAGGCGAAATTTGGGACTCTCAAAGAAGAATCAGGCTCATGTCTACTATGTTAGCTCTCGTAGTTACAGACTGGGGCATAAGTCACAATAACTAACTAGAAGAAGAAAAAAATATAAAATTCCTAATAAATAGGAATTTTTGAATTGAACCCCTTCTATAATCTCGCTCTTCCTTTGAGCCGATATGACTGAAAATCAGTGACGTCCTTATAGGGTTCTATTAGAAGTTATTGTGTTCACAGACACAGATAAATTTTTTTTTTTTTTCAATTTTTGAAACCAGTGCGTCGGAAAACATGAAATTTCTGTGCAAACTCAACATCAAATTTCTAACAGATTACATAACTTCTTCATACTTCATATAACAGGGAATATAAATTGTAAATTGATTTATTGGTGAGGTGTTGAGGGTTAGCATCTTGTTAACGGATCGTTCTCAGATCCATCTAACATCCTCGATCCAATTATCATAATAAGGCATCCAAATAGAAAACAATCCTTAACACTCCTATAGTTTTCAATCATCGTTCATCCTGTGAGATCCTCAATTTCTCATATAGTTATCGAATTTATATCTTTTTGTTTTCTAGTCACTCGAATTATGTTAAGTTAGGAACGGAATTTCAAGCACGTTCGTTATCAAATCATATTTTATATAAAAAGTCACTAGAATCCATGTCAACACCTAATAATTACTTTCCCAGCTATATAAAGTATAGGGGAAGTTGTGTATCTGGCGAGAAGTACAGTAGAACCTCGATTAACCGTGGTGAATAAGCAGTAAGTATAGGTTCCTAGAAACTTAGAGACAGAGTAGAGTGACAATGATGGCAGTTTTGGCGCTAAAGAAGAAAACATTCAGACAAGTCTAGCAATGAAAGCAGTTGATGTCCTCCTGAACTTCTGCGAGCAGGAAAATTTTAATTTTTATGACGTCATGAATTTGAGAAAAATAGAATTGAAGTAAGGAAAATCATTTCAATACGGAAAAAACAAAGGATTACTTCATAACTAATCCTTACTAACCAAATATTACTAGCAAACTGGTCTTGGAGTCTATTACGATAACAACTTCTAAGTTGAGAAACGCGGACATATTGTGGAAACTTGTAATAAATAAATAAAACAAACTTATTTTTGAAATATTGTCTATTCCACTAAAGATATATACATATATAACTACCGGTTTCGGCTTTATACCATCGTCAGGTCTAGTTATGAACTAGACCTGACTATCGTCAGTTCATAACTAGACCTGACGATGGTATAAAGCCGAAACCGGTAGTTATATATGTATATATCTTTAGTGGAATAGACAATATTTAAAAAATAAGTTTGTTTTATTTATTTATTACGATAACCACGCTCTGCTACCACTTTATTACGATGACCACGGACTGCTATCAATTTATTATTACAGCTACCAGTTTATTACGATTGCTACCAATTTATTATTACGGCTACAGACTGCTACCACCTTATTACGACTATAACCAGTTAATTAGGGTTATTATCAGGGGTATACGCAGTGGAAGTGAATATCTAAAGAGGTGTAGTGGTTATCGTAATAAAAGAGACACAAAAGAAACAGATAAATATATATTGTACTTACAATTGGGGTCCAGGCACGGCTCGGCAGATATAAAATGAATTAACTAGATACAATTAATAACTATAATATAATAGACCCACAATAAAAGTTGAAGACAAGAGTACAAATGCAAGATAGTGAGCGTTCTAGTACAAAAGTGAGAGTGTCTGAGTCGCTCTGCCGGCCTCGGTATTTATAATGGAATAGAACAACCTAGACTGTCGTTCTAGAACTTCCCTTATAGAAAATTGGATATTTCCATATATAAGGTATTTACAATGGTTTTGTTTTATATGTAAATTATTATCACATATATATACATCTTTAACTTTATTTTACAAAACTTATATCGGCCTTATAATATATATTTTGGCAAAACTAAAATCTAGACAAGGGATCGATTTGGTTCATTAGTTCTACAAGGCCTATTTATTCCATCTGGATCTAAATGTTCTATATTACATCATTTGGCATTTCATGAGGTAATATATACCTTTATAATATTATACATTATATAATCTTAATTCTACGCTACATGTCGCCATTTATATATATATATATATATATATATATATATATATATATATATATATATATATATATATATATATATATATATATATATATATATATAACTAAGTGTATATATTATTTATTAAATTTCTACTTTATAATATAATAGTCTATAATGATACATCCAGATTATTTGTCCCATAAATATAATGTTATATATCCCTATACATTTATAATAATTATTATTAATTTCTCTTTAGAGTCAGTGTAGTGTTTGGTGGATATAGGGGATTCTGGGAACAAGGAATGCAATCATATATATGGTGACAAGTCAACTGGTTATGGAGGGGAACGAAAAGTTAATTCGTCCTAGGGGAGTGCAGACTTTTTTGAAAATTCCGCTATATTTTCATTGTATACAAAAATAACCAAAATGATGTTAGAAAAAGTCGATTCAATGCTATGTTGAGCTGGGGTTCCGTGGATTTGTTTTCTGATGCGTTGGCCTGGTTGGTTTGCTACACTGACAGTGTACTGATCCAATCACAGGTGAAGTGGACCCCGGGGATATCTGATGTAATTGAGGGCCAGCCCTCCCTACTTCCCCACACACATCATACCCGGGTTCCGATTACATTGGCAGCCCATTGTAATACAGAGTATATGCCCCTGCGGCAATCATACCCTCTATTATGGCCAACACCTAACCTACCTACACTCACATACAGATTTATATGAGAAAAAAGGTAGTCGGTGAATCACTGGCAATGTACAACACAAAAAGAATTAATCAATTAAGTTTTCGTTCTCAAAATCAATCAACCGTTTGAGGGAATAAATATTTTACTATATTACAAATTAGTTATTATGAATCATGCCCGGGCTTTCACTTCGAGGTCTATATCGCCTACTTACAGAGCGCTCATTCGCTCTAGTGGGCATGAGGCCGACTCTACTCTAATCCTAAATTTTGCCCATGTTTAGTTACCTTGGGAAGGAGGGTCTTTAACGAATATCTGACATCGTACAGGCGCGGGACCTTCGCTGAAAGTCTCATTACAAAAATGGACCGTTAATCGGAAGAAAAGTATATATCTGTATTTATTTTTCTCAATTTTTTTCCACTCCACACTGTTTCAATAAAGATTGGTTGAATAGCAGCAGACCATGAAATATTAAGTAACTTATGATTGAATTTTCGATACCAAGAGAAAAAGCACTCACTGGAAAAGTAATTATTTTTTAAAGAATTAAGGATTGAACATTGGTTTTAAATATGAAATATTATCAATCTAAAGTCCAGCCACGAATATGGGATAAATATATCGGTTATATCAGGCAGCACGATAGACCCATGAGGCAGTAGTGCCCTGTTATAGGCGGAACACTATATCATGTCAAGCAGAAATGCTAACATTTGTTAGAATAAATTTTCGAATATTAAATATACTTAGGCCCCGAAGTAAAGTGGTCTTATTATTCGTCTGATTTCGTCCAAAATCTAATCAGACCTGTTAGCACATGTGACATCTTGATATCAAATTTCAAGTTTCATCGCTACAATCATTTCTGCATTAGAGTGCTCACAAATTTCCAAAAAAGAAGAGCCTAATTGAAAAACAAACATTTTTTAAAAACCTTCGGTGAATCACCGACAGTGTACATTCCCAACACATCAATCATCTTTTCGCTTTTCGTCCAAAGCCAATCGACCATTTGGGCTAAAACTCAATAATTGACTTACATAATAGCTTCAGTAGGAGATGCCGGCCGACAGGTACCCTAGACTGTGTTACGAACGTCTCCTGTTCCTGAGCAAGCAGCCTTCAGACCTACCGGCCTACAACTGGGTGACTCAACTCCGGAATATCCTAACCTCTGTAGGCTATTCATGGTTATGGGATACTCAGGACCCTGATCTTATCAGCAGGCATAAGAAAAAGATTGTGAGTAGATTTGAAGAAAGGAGCCGCAATAGAGACATTCAGCACATTCTCGAATCTAACTATAACCTCACATACAAGGATATTTACTGTTACAACGTCTACTTAAAGCTGAGGACAAATATCGAGAGGACGAGAGTGTTGGCTCAGATTCGGCTGTGTAGAGAAAGCCTGGCTAGAGTGACGGTGGGAGGAGTGACCTACCTCTTCAACAGGGAAGACAGCTGTAGTGTCTGCAACGAAGACCGACCGGACGACATCCACCATTTCTTCATGGAGTGTCCAGCCTTCAGCCAACTAAGAAAAAAGTACCTGGTAGAAGCACTAAAGAGCCCGCAACCTCACAAGACCCTTTTCAACATTGCAAACAACCAAAACCTCAATAATATTATACTATACATAGTAAGGGCGCTAAAAATTAGAGGACATTGAAGTTTATTTTTGTTTTAATTTGTTTATTAACAGTTAGGTTCTATATTACTTTGTATTTTATTATTATTATTATTTTATATTTTCATTTATTTGTACTTTTTTTAAACTGAATAATGTATATATCAGGCCGAACCCTGAGCCTAAAAGATGTATTTCTTAAAGGCTAATAAAGAATTGATTGATTGATTGATAATAGCTTCAGTATCCTCATGCTAAATTTTATATCCATATATTCATTACATTGACAGTTATTAGAGTTGTTGAGTTAAGTCTCCTCCCTAATTCCCTTCTTCTCTTCGGTCGATTTGGATGAAAATCAATAAATAGGTGTCCTACATTCATTATATCGGGTGTTATCGTGTTCACAGTTACACAGACGGAAATTTTTCATTTTTGGAATCTTGTAAACAGAAAAAATGAAATTCTACTAGACTCAGGTAGTAAAAAAAAAATACATAATATCTATGATTATTTTGTGTAGCGGATAGAATTTTAAATTATTTTTAATTTTTAATAAATTAATATTTTAAAGCAGAACTCTTAAAATATAAAATACATAAAAAAATCCCACCATTCTTTTAATACAAGATTAAATGCTTAACATTAAGAATAAAAGAATGAAGCCTATTTCCTTTTCACATTTTTATTCTCCCTTCTGTCTCTCTTTTTCGTATTTTAAATGCTCAGTAATAATAATTTTAATAGCAGACCGAAGGGTTAGATTAGGACTTTTATTCGTTAAGCCGACGCACTTAAGCCGACATCGTTTAAACCTCTTTAAATAACCTCTACTCCGATAAGGGTGGGTATTAACATCGAAAAACGTTTAAAAGAAAACACATTGCGTTCTATATTGCCTATTTTATTATTTTTTCATTTCCCTTTTTTTGAATAGCTTTAGATAATTTATTTAATTTTTTTATATAACCAGACGGTTAATAAAAAATAAATAATTACTTTAGACATTTGTAGAATTTGTTCAATTGTTTTATTTATATAGTTAGTTATTATGAATAATGCCCGGGCATTAACTACTACCATGAGCCCGACTCTACTATGGCAGTCCGAAATTTTGTCCATCCTAAATATTTATTCACCTAGGGTAGGGGCTTTTAATGAGTACCTGCCTCCATACAGGTTCGGGATCATTACTTAATGTCCCATCCGAAGGACGGTGTGCCTGAGTTTATTTTACTTTTCTGATAAAATAAACTAAAGGCCTCGGCCGAGATCTTGAGCTCAGGAAGTAAGCAAGCACGCTTACCACTGAGCTGCCGACGCCCTCCTTTATGTTTGCACGACTTGATAATACATTCATGGCTTTACGGCGAACTTTATTACAAAAAGGAATAAAATCTTTTAAAAAAAATTGTTGGTAAATCATTGGCTATGTACTTCCCCAGCACGAATTAATCAATTACGTGTTCGCTCTCCCTCCAAGCCAATAAAAATTGAGTCGACCTCCATCTCCGGTGCATCTTTTTCTCTTCGCTTCGATGTCGCTGAAAATCGTCAGGTCTCGTTCATATTGGATCTTGGATGCACGTATAAAATTTCTTGTCGATACGTCATGACACCTAAATGTTACAATACTTATATCACTCTCCTCCCCCCACTACTTTCCCTTCATCCGATTCAGTTAAAAATTGGGGGTCGTCTTATGGGGTTTCGAATCAACATACAATTTCATTCATACATTCACTACGTCGGCAGCTGGTCTGGTTTTTGTGATAAGCATCAATGGGTGTCAAATACACAGGAAGACAGGAATCAGGTCAATTTCACGAAAAATTCCGGTGAAATCTCAATATCGAGTTTCTGACCACATAACTTCCCCTACCCTTCGAATAGCTGAGGGAAAGTAAAATGAAAGGAGAAATGTTGCTCCCTGGAGCCATCAGCTACCGTGAAAATATTCAAATTGTTATAATCTTCTTAACATTTTCATAGAAACCGTCGGCTCCGGTATCTTCTCCCTCGATTGAAGTCTTGTCTTAGCAGGGATGATGGCTCCTCCCAAAGTTTCTTGAAAGTAGACACTAGAGATGATCATCGATGGCCGATGTTTTTCTGCCATCAATATTTTTTGAGGTGATGGTTATTCGTCGAATTTTTGATAAATTATAATTACTGATTCCTTTATAATTTAAAAAGCGAATAAATTGTTGTCAATGGACTTGGTTTTAGGTAGGTTTTAGTATACCAACACAATAGGCATTCCATTGACGCCATTAGGTTTTTTATCTGGGAGGTGAAAAAACCTTGATCACGCTGTCCATCGGAAGGGACGTTAAGCGATGGTGCCGAGTCTGTACGCCAGGTACTCGTTAAAGACCCTAGCTAGGTGAATGAAAATTTAGGGTAGGCAAAATTTAGGACTCCGTTTTATAGTCAGGCTACTGTCCACCGGAGTGTCGAAAGAGCGATATGACCCGGGCATGAGTCATAATAATCACCTAACACAATAAATAACTAATTACACTTTGATATTGAAAATTAACCATCGATTTTTTGAACGAACCATGGAATAAGGTAATGTTATCTGACTATCGATTGTTTACTTCAATATTGTATTTGTAGGCAAACATCGATGATTAAAGACCCCCACCCTAGGTGAATCTAGGTAGGCCAAATTTAGAACTGTCACTAGTAGAGTCGGGGTCATGTCCACCAGAGCGACGAAAGAGCGCTCTGGTAGTAGGCGATATGACCTCATTGATAAAGCCCGAGACAGAGTCACAATAACTAACTAGATGAGCTGAGTTTTCGTTGCTCACTCCTAATAGGCACCTACCTAAGCTATACATTTCTTGCAGTAATACGTTCGAAAGATTCCTTAATTTTTTTCAACTGAATGAATCCGGTTTCCTTATAAGATAACACGTTTGATTGAATACTCCCTTCTTTGTAATCAGAAACTGACAAAAGAACGCATATCTTGAAGGTAAAGTAGACTGCGAATGATCATAACTTACGATTATATCTATTGTAAGCCTTGGAGATTAGAACGATAGCTGACTATTGTAAGGTGGAGAGATGACCACCGATAGCTGATCGTCGCGATAGGATCACAACGTCGATGGAACCATGTGTGGGAGGTTACCTGTATGGGAACACAAAGCCCACGGCTACGAAGTTTTACATATATCTTCGTCATTAAAATTTAATCCAACCCGTAGCTACGCATAAATTACCTATTATGAGCTGGAGAAACCCGTTGTCAAAAAGCCTAGTCTCCACTTATCTAACCATCTTTTAACGCTTTCTTAATTGCGATTTATACAATTTATAAATTATATAACAACAATATAGTCTTGATAAAAATTCACGATAAAAATGTCAAATCTGGTTATAAAAAAAATGATCAGCTTCAATATTACTTTTGTGGATAGGAGTGAATGGAGCAGAGAATATTATGAAAAATGAGAGTTAAAGAGTAGGGAAAAAGTTAAATAAATGGTTTAAAGAATTTTTGAGACAGCAGAAACAACTTGAACGGGAAATCCGAATTACTTCTAGAGAAGAAAGGCTCTGACACAAACTATTTCTGATTTTACTTCAACGGCCATATATGAGCATATTTTCTTAGCGCCTCATAATTTCCTCTAGTCTCAAACATGAACGAAGTTCATGAGGCTGAAATGATCGTATAATTCGGGCGTCTTTAAACATAGGGCAATTTTCTCTGAAAATATTCGACGTGAAAATTTGAAATATAGCACAGAGATAGAGTGTAGTGGCCCAATTACAGACGCGAAGTATAAAAAGTTGAATTTTGATTCTGGAGGTGAATTTCAGGGGGTAAATTGGTGGGGGGGGGGGGGGGGGGAGAGAGAGAAAGAGAGAGAGCTTCGTGCAGGGTGTCAAATGAAAGTTTATTGAAGGACAAATTATATATGATGTATTTTTCCATGCATTTTTTTAAACATTTTACGACACGAAATTTTATAAGTGAATCCAGAACCCGCTAACAATGTCACATATTGGTTTTCAGTCAGATTTACCAAAGGGAAGGGGAGGATTAAGGCAAGATTAAGGCAGGCTAAACACAAAAACTCTAATAACTGTCAATATAATGAATGTACGAAATTTTTAGCAGAATCGGCAAAAGATAAGAAGGGGGCTTAACTCAAAACCCCCAATAACTGCCGATGCAATAAAGGTATCAACATGAAATTTCATATTTAAAATCAAAATCCAATGAGGACATAACCTGTCCAATTTCAGCGATATCGGCCGAAGGAAAGAAGGGGTTCACTTCCGATGAATGTTTAGGAAGGATATTCCACGAATGCAAGATGCATGCAAAAAGTTAATAAATAAATAAAGCTTCGTTACAATCGTATTCCAAGACTCCTCTCTCCCTCTTGACTAGTTGTTTAATGATTGCTCAAACTGGGAAGTGCAAGACTGTTCCAAAAGACAATAAGATGCCTGTAAACTTCTTAAGAGGAGATTTAATTTAATGAAGTAGGTGCTATGCTCTGTGTGTAGAAGGAGGAAGAGAGGTGGGAGGGATGTGGGATCAGTGTAAACCCATCCTAGAGGGCTTAATTAAAGGATTAACTTCCCAGCTCCCTAGATGTCGTACAAATCGTATCACGCTACAACCGGATCAGCTACTGCTCCTGTCAATTACCTCTGTCAACGGTGATGTCCAATTAGGAATAGGTAATGAGCAATCTAATCTGGGAAGAAATAGGCAAATGATTCATGGCTTGCGAAAGAGATCGCGGGGAGAGGGTTCTATCTAGAGTCACAGGCGATCGGGGGAGAAGGCTCTCTCCAGTCATAGGCGATCGGGGGAGAAGGCTCTCTCCAGTCACAGGCGATCGGGGAGAAGGCTCTCTCCACAGTCACAGGCGATCGGGGAGAAGGCTCTCTCCAGAGTCTCAGGCGATCGGGGGGAGAAGGCTCTCTCCAGTCACAGGCGATCGGGGGGAGAAGGCTCTCTCCAGTCACAGGCGATCGAGGAGAAGGCTCTCTCCAGTCACAGGCGATCGGGGGCAGAAAGCTCTCTCAGCACACATTTCGGATTTGAAATTGACTGAATAGATCAAACCGAAACAGTTTTTTACAATTTCAAAGGATTAATTAATTAATTCCTGATCGCCCGCGACAATAAAACATTTATCTCTTGTCACATGCACCCCTACTCTGTGCATAGATGCAGTGAAAAGGCGAAATGGGATGCCACTTTAGGGAGAATTTGAGATAAAAGATGGCACCACAATTGGTAATTTTGTTTCCCTTCCTTACATAGTAAAAATGGTTTAACAGAAATAAATATTATATATACCATTATCCTACAGTTTCCCAAATGGTGGAGTTTTGCAGGGATTTTCAGAAGGAATTCATTCGCTATGCAGTTTGCGAGGAATATGATGAAAAGCTCTGGGGAAAGTTTAAGGATAAATAAGAGGATTATAAATGTGAATAATGCAAGATAATAAATTGCGTTTTCATCTTCGTGAGAGGAGTTGGAAAGACAATGTTCGCAAGGTGAAGATGGCTGATGTAGGAAAATATTATTATGTGCTAGCCGGCTTTCGAGATTAAACGTCTATAAAAAAAAAAAGTTTAATTTACATACCAGAAATGCGTGCCTACTCAGTTCACAACTCTTGGGTTTTTTATCTGGAGGTGAAAAAGTTTGAGCACGCCGTCCTGCGGATGAGACGTTAAGCAGTGGTCACAACCATGTACAGGTACATTTAAAAAACCCCCTATCTTAAGTGAATAAACCTGGGAAGACTTTAGGACTCCCACATTAGAGTCGGGCTCATGTCCACCAGAGTGACGAATGAGCGCTCTGGTAATAGGCACCAAATTATCACCCTATCCAAATAAAACTAAATGAATAATTATTCAAAATTTAACAATTCAAAATTGGTAGCACAGAGTGCGTGAGGGCTGGACAAGTTTACCCCTTTTTGTTTCTTAAACTTCTCTGGGATGTTTTGGTTGTTTCTGGCATTTCTTCCAGAGGTGTCTTCTTTTTTTTCGGACAATATTTCGGGACACTTACACGTCCCTTCTTCTGGTCACTATGAACCTAGTGAACAGAAGAAGGGACGTGTAAGTGTCCCGAAATATTGTCCGAAAAAAAGAAGACACCTCTGGAAGAAATGCCGGAAACAACCAAAAGTTTATCCCTCGCTGAAATTTGAGAATAGAGAAAGGGACTTTTTTCCTTCCGAGTCGGCCTCATCATTACACAATATCCATATAAGTAGAAAGATGGACATATTTGAAAGCATCGAGATATAATTGGAAAGAAAGGACAGTACCCCATCTTAATTCTAGTGAGTGGATCAGCTTGTCAGCTCTCACGCATTCTGTGCTACCAGTTGGGACCCAGCTGGGGAACAGAAATAATATATCTGTCCCCCCACCCCGTCCAGAAAATTTTAAATTGTTAACTTTTGAATAGTTATTTATTCGGACAGTTTTATTTTATTTATTGTTCATTCCTCTCTTTAAATTGTATTTTTGAAGGATCTTTCATCAGTTATGTTAATTGTTTTTTTGTTGAAATAATTAGTTTGTTGTGAAGACTATGTAAATTAATTGTTTATTACTTACATTACTATTATCATTATTACTTCCCCAGCTATACGAAGTATAGAGGTAGTTATGTAAACGGTCAAAAATTGTATGTTAGGTTTTCGCTGAAATTTCATGTATTCCGACCCTCTGATCTCAAAAATCTTTAATGAATACCTGAACATCGTAGAGACTCGGGCTTAACGTCCCATCCTCAATCAGGTTATTCTGTAGTTACGCTAATCGCTCAGCCAACATAGAGACCCTTCAGTTCAGAATGTATCCTTAACAAGGCTGGAGGTTGCGGGAAGCTGTGTTTGAAACAAGGCGTGAGGAATTCTGACCATGAACCTTAGTTTGATTTTTATTAGACTGGAACCAATTATAAATAATTAGGACGGGAAGGAAGGTTGAAGATGGCGAGTTGGGTGTTATTATCAGGATCCCTGCTGTTGCGGTGGATCACGTAGTGACTAACGCTTTGGAGTAAATCACGAACGTATCATACCTCAAGACTTCAGCCTTCTTCAGAAAGTTCCCCCACTTTTCATATAACATATAACACTGAGTCATATTAATGAAGGTTACAGGAGTCTCTAGGCCCTAATCGAGAGTATGTATTAACAACTATATGCCCAGTAAATCCTCGAAAATGTACTTCCCCAGATCGAATGAATACTTAAAAGAAATGACTTTAAACAACTAAAAGAACTATAGATTATTAGTCAAAACGATACAGGCTATAGACGAGTGAAAATTTAATTGATTTTTTCGTGCTGGGGAGGTGTACATTGCCGGTGATTCACTGACGTTTTTACTTCCCCAAACAAACGAAATCAAGTGTAAGTTATGTTATAGGTATTAAGTAGGGGCTGGTAGCTCAGTGGTATGTGTGCTTGCTCACTGAGCACTAGATCGCGGGTTCGAAACCCCGCCGTGGCCTTTTATTTTAACTGGGAGGTATAAAAAAAACATGAGCATTCCATCCTTTTGATAAGTGATGGTCGTACCAGCCTGTACGGTGTCAGGTACTCTTTAAAGACCCCCCTCCCCACACCTAACTAAACGTGGGTAGGCAGAATATAGGACTCCCACAGTAGTGACTGACTCATGTCCACCAGAGTGACGAATAAGTACTCTGGTAGTAGGCGCGTATGAGTCACAAAAACTAACTGTAACTTCTTTAACCACTTCTCTAGTTTAAGATTCTACTACCTGAGGATGGTTGCACAGTTGAGCTAACAGGGAAGGGGTTAGAGCATTGGATGCTTAGGTCCCTGGGTATACACACCAGCCCTACCAATATATTGTAATGATCGCTATCGTCTATTACATCAGAGTTTTATGAAACAATAAGAGATGTACGGTAGATGGGTTCACTGTTTGATAAGTATGGCGGTTCCAAGAGGTTATCATATCGATTCTACAGCATGGTCGATACGGTATAAAAAGAAATCATTCAATTATTTAAAAAAAATTGTAACAAAATTAAATAATAGGCAATAATGTATTATAAATAAAATTAGGCAACAAAAATAGTATGTGGAAATATGTAATTTAAATGAAAATGTTAAAAACAGATGTTGTCTAGTTTTAAAGGCAGTAAAATTGTGACCAATGAGGGGCATAGCTCAAGTAAAGATGGAGTTTTTTTGGGGTCCGACAGGAGAGAGTGGGTCTGTCGTGTGTGGAGTGTTCGGAGAGTGAGGTGTGTGGTTCGTTCTGTAAAAAAATATTCAGAGAGTGAAGTGTTCAAGTGAGTTTGTGGAGGTATTACAGTGAGGTGACGGTACCTGAATGAGGACATAAAAACCTGTATTGTTCCATCGCTCTGGAGATGTGTTAGCAGAGAAACCAGTAGGCAGCTCATGCCTTGAGAAACAGATGAACATATCATGAGGCATAATTCACATGAAGTGCAGCTACCATCCTTTTCCCTTCAACATACAGCACGAAGCCAACATACACCAGATCAAGACGTCATGCCGATTCTTTTAAATATTGGGGTAAAAAATAAATGTATGTAAAAATGTGACTAACCAATTTTTATACTAAAAGAAATTAGAAAAAAAAATTATAACAAAATAAAAGAATTTAAATGTAAAGTCAAAAAATGTACGCCTTATTTTTTATAGATTTTTAAACACCTTAATCCAGATAGGAATAGTAATTTATAATATTTTACTTTTTTATAGAAATTAGTGTCGTTACAATATATATGTAATTCAGTCAGAAATTCGTTACTAATTTTTTAACGGGATTTCATATTTTCCGACATCATGATTCCAAAAATGATAACGATAACTCTCAATAGAATGAATGTGTGTATTTAAAATTTTATGTATGTATCCTGAACCCCATTAGGAAACCTATTGTCAGCCAAATCGGCCAAGAAAAAGGGGGCCTCTAACACAAAAACTCTAATAACTGCCGTTGCAATAAATGTATTGACACGAAATTTTATATGTATATACAGAACCTCATAAGTACGACATTAACTTTCAGTTGAACCGAAAAATAAGAAGGGAATCAGAGGGAGGACTCAACTCAAAATTTTTAATAACTGCCGAAATAATGAACCTATCGACACAATATTTAGTATAAACATTGAGAAGTCAAACAATCGATATATTTTGGTGGGAGATCGACAATGTAATTAAATAATTCATGCTGGGGAAGTACATAGCCAGTGATACACCGACGTATTTTTTTTTTTTTTATATCATACAATAAAGATTGATCCTCTCTTCCTTACACAATGTGGCATCCCTTGTGATAATATGAGTCCAGAAAGCCCAAGGCAACTTTTAATAGTACATTTTTTTTTTAAATTTACATATTTAGAAGGGAATAACATTTGCCATTAGCAATTGCGACAACTAGTGCAGTGTCAAGTGCGTGGCTGTACTGCTGAGGTACATGACCGAAGAGGCGTCCAGGTCCCTCTGCCATATCCGCTTGAGGCGTCGTGGCGGATTGTGATGAGATGGAGTTTTTCTTGAACTCAACATCCCATTTCCCATTCTATTACGTTATTAACATTTTCACGACAAAAAATTTTTAATTATTATTTTATTTTATTATTATTTTTGTGAGGAAACATTTTTTTTTTTTTAAATAAAAATTTCTACTCGAGAGACCATTATAAATGAGGGGGACAGGAGACTGTATGATAAAGTTATTTTTTCTCATCTATCATTACTTCAATGAGGCCCTGGGTGTTGTGATAACCTACACGATCAATCTACTCACTCACTCACGCTCACTACACAGCATACATTTTTCTTTCCACACACATGAATACTCTTGTTCAGGAATATTGTTAAAGAGCCTCCTCCATTATAGATCCACCATTAATCAAATTCATTTTCGCAAGAAAAAAAAATAAAATTGGGGGAAATTTGATAAACTTCACTTAATTTTAATATGGAAAAGATACAAAACAAATTTATTTTATAACATTTTACATATGTTTATGTTACTCTTCTCGAAATATTCCGCTAAGATTTGACGCCCCCAAACCTAATTCAGGGGGGCCATGGTGGCCGTGTGGGCTAGTGCGTAGGGCTTTGGTCGCATGTTCTCACCATGGTATGCGGGTTCAAATACCGTCCAGGAGTGAGTTTTATATCGTAGATAGAACTCCTTTCCCATGGGTGTCATAAAATATCTAGATAACACCTTTACAAGAGATATAGCTAATATGCAACATACATGAGGCAAAATATAATAAATAAACACAAATAAAATAACCGAATTAATATATGAAAAATTATTAGTTTAACTATATAATTTCATACTGAAAATACTAAATGTATGAAAGTAATCTGTTGGCAACAACCATTTTCTTTATTTCACAGTACAGGGTAATACTTATAATCACTTTTTGTTTGTTTGTTTGTGGCCTTATGAACTTAGCATATCAGCCATTTACTACTTATAATACAAGGTTATTTTTTTATTTTTTCTTATTAGCATTATGCACGATGCATTCTGATGTATAAAAATACACACAATCAAATTATTAATATTATAAAAATTAATTATATTTATTTATATAAAAAAAACAAAGAAGCAACTAAATTCGTGAATAATAATATGAATGCATTTTGTTTTAAAACAACCCATGAATAAAAAACAAAACACGACCATCAGCTGTTTTTATATAGTGTAGAAGAGTTGAAGGTTGGATGGTCTGAGTTGAGATGGAGTGCGAGTTTAGGCTCAAGGTGTGGAGAACTAAGTTGTAGTGAATTGATTGTGATTAATTGGTGTTTTAATTGAAATAGATGCACAAAGGAGGTACATTAATTTATTTATATGTTTTATATGCCCTAAATAACTTAAATTTGAAGAATGAACAGTATTTAGAAAGAAAAAAGACTAAAACATAAATTAGCTTGTAAGATTTCTTTTTGTAGATAATTTGATTTTTTTTTTATCTCTTAGTTATTAATTTTATTATGTAGTAAATAAATCCAATTATTCGTTCTCGTAAATTCTATGCTATTCATTTTCCTTGCTGGCCCAGTAAGATCATTTAAAAACCTTTGGATTATATTTAATATTTTTACAAAATTTAGAAAACAATATGGTATCTCTTTAGAAATCCAAATGAAAAGTTGGGTAATTGAATTTTTTTTAAAATTACGTACACTTTCTTCAAAATTGCAAGTCTTGAACTTTTGATATTTTTTTAGGGCTCCTTTTCGAAGAATACTGTAGAAATCATTTAGTAAAAGACTAGAGATATACAATTTCTACAGAAAATGTGGTAATTTTATTTAATTTAATTATTTATTCTTTTTAATTTATTGTTTATTTAATTATTATTATTTCTATTGTTAATTATTATTTATATATTCATCATTTATTTAACATTAACATTATTACTTTGCCACAGCATATTAGCCATGTCTCTTATAACAGTATTACCTAGTTATTTAAATTCAAAAATCCTAATAACTGCCGATGTATTGAATTTATCGACACAAAATTCAGAATGAAGACTTACGAGCACCTATGTAAGTCAACTATTGAATATTACTGATGGACTGGTTTTGGAGGGGGAGCCAAAAATTAATTCATTAGTTCGTTCTGGGGAAGTACATTACCGGTGGATCACCGACGATTTTTTTTTTCTTTTACTTTTTTAAAATAGAAGGTCGAATTTTTGACCGATTACGTTACTTTCCCTATACTGGAGAAGTAGAAAGTTTCCGAACTCTGGTTTGGATGGTACACAAAGACCTGCCCACGTATCCACCAAGTGGAGTTTTAGAGGCCTACTGTGGGTTCTGTAGTAGTTTACGTAGGTTCAGCAATTGTGTTTGCCCAACACTACTATGAAAACAGTCGGATGACCAAAGAGGAGGGTTAACGCTTTCTTTGAGGGGCGTTAACCCGAATGTCAATTATCAGTCAATTACTATTCAAACAGTTGGACTGTCCAAACAGTCACTAATTGGATCAAGTGTCGTTCAGTTGATGAAAAACAGGAGCAAGCTGAAGTGATGCTATGATGAAACCCAGCTGTTCCTCGTTATTGTTTACCAGGAGGTAGATGAAACATGAACTTCAAGTAAATCTCTGCTCATCAACTAGATAAACTAGGCATTTTCCATGATCTCATATTGTGTATTTTAACATCTTCATGTGAACAGAGTCCCTATTTCTATCTTTATTTATTAGGTTGTTTCGCTCCATCTATGTTACTGATATTAACATTTTTCTTCGGCATGAAAATACTTCGATTAAGCCACAATGCGGCTGATCCGCTTTCAAAAAATCGAGCATAGAGTGTATATCAAATCCAGTCTCTTTGAGAAGCAACAAGGCAAGCAGTTTTGGAAGTTGAAGGCCTGTAGCCAATGTTCCATCAGTTCCACTCAAGAAGGATTTGAAATTGGCTCAATCTCAACAAAATCTGCAGAATATGTATGACACAGAGGTCCCTACCCAACTTATCAAAAAATGAAAACGTCATCGGTGAAACATCGGCAACTTAAGTATGTAGAAGGGAAGTCCTCAGCGCGTATTCATCGACTAATTTTTCGATCTCCCTCTGATATAGCAGACAATCAATAGTCATATTAATTTTCGCCCTGATAAATTCGTAACAATTATTAGCGTTTTTAAGTCAAGCCCCCCATTCCCTTCGGCCGATTTTCATAAACATTGATAGGTGTCATCCTTATGGAGATTTGAAGTTACATACTGAACTTCATGTCGATACATTTATTATATCGTCAGTTATTAGGATTTTTGAGTTGAGCCCCTCTCGTGTGATCCCGGCCGATTTAACGGAAAATTAATAGGTGTCCTTCTGGTATGTTATTAATTAAAATAAATTTGAACCCCATAAATGCCATATAACCTTTATGTACTGTATGTGAAATGGTTCCGTGACGTCTTCTGCTGTTCCCCGGCCTGGCTGGAGCCTCTTGCAGGAGCCTCCGGGTTCCTCCTCTGCCCCTCTCTCGTTTTCCTTCTCATTTAGATGTTTGCTAGCGACTGTAGATTTCAAAATTCTGGGGGTATTGAGGGTCAGTCAATGAAGAAAACACTATTGGCAACTTCTCATTTATCTTTATCCCCCCTTTTCTTGACCGATTTGGCTGAAAATAAATAGGTGTGCTTTAGATACGTACATAAGACTGTCGGTACCGTTGTGGGGAGTTAGTTCATAATAATAACAATACATTTATTTCCGTTAAACCAATACATGGTAATAGAATACGTCAAAATAATTTATACATTAAGATAGCTTATAAATTAGATTTATAACAACTTGAGTCTAACACACATATGATTAGTAGTAATAACAAAACTATTAAAAAAAGTAAAATGAAATTAATAAAAACTGAATAAATAAATTCTTAAAAATATATGAGTACAAAAATAAATTAATACATATAGATACATTTATAATAAGTAGACACATTTTTCAATTTAATAAAAATGAAGATAACTATTTTTCAAAAAACACTTCGGAAGTATCTTTATCCCAACGATCTTTCGGGACGTTCTTATGTCCCTTCATCAGGTCCCAATGTGCGACATATAGAAAAGAAAAAGAAAACAATGTAACTATAACTATATATATATATATTTTTTAAAAAAATATTATACTTTATATATATATATAAATATATAAATGAATGCTTTGTATCAAATAATGTTTTTGGATATGAAATACGATTCTTTATTGTGATTATATTATTCTTTTTGAACAGTGAGAATAAAATTCCGTTTCCGAGTAAAGGGTTTACCATAGACACACCCGCAGACAGAGAGGACATTTTTTATTCTTTTTTGAAATCATGAAATTCTGAAAAAAACTCAACATTGAATTCGGACCGATAATAAGGAAGTAAAAATGTTCAACATATTGATAGAAATTTGTTGCACTATTTTTTGGATCTTGCCTTGAACATTTATCCTCCGTGAAGACGTTTCACTTTGATCCACCTAACTTGCCGACACTCCTTCCGAGGAAGAGGAAGAGCCACTTGACATCCATGGAAACACGCCTACTAGGGTCTTGAAGAAGACGAAGTAGAGAATGGCGGGGGAGTAGAGTTGGCCCATCTAAATCTATAATGAACGGATAGGCAGAGATAAGAACTGTAATTGACAAGGAAGGCGGACCAGAGTCGTTAGCGGTTCCTATCTAGGCATCGCTCACACACACCTCATGTTTTATTCAAAAACTCCAGTCCTCTGCTTTGTTTTCCAACGTTAAGGCCGCTCGTCTCTCTCCCGAGTCCATGTTGATTCTCTCTAAGGATATGCACCTTTAAATTTATGCTAAATCTCAAGACAAATTGTTAAGAAACACCTTGCAGTCATACATTTTTATCGCTTCAGAGTCTTGACATTCATTTGTAGCTGTCTCTGAATCAACTGAAAATATTCCAATTGATTTTTATATAGGAACAGCCCATGAAACTTCGTCGGTGAAACACGGCAATATACTCAAATAAGTGTTCGCTCTCCCCCTAAAACGAATCGACCGTTGAATTACACAGAGGCATCTGACATTCATACTAAATTTTGTGTCGGTACAGTTGATGCTTACGCAATGTTGGAGGAGGTAAACAGAACTTCTGCAGGCCCAGGGAGCGTACTTCTCTGTCATGAAGCTACTATGGACTCCAAGCACAAGATCCACAGTCCCTGACCTCACATTTGGAGAAGGGTTTCCAGACAGATAAAGTGCTGAGGTGAATACTAGGACAGAGAAACCCAGGAGTGTAGGATCAGAAGAAACAAGAAGCTGAGGGAGATCTTATGGCAATAGCCGACTGTAGTAGCAACATGAAAACACTGCGCTTGCGGTGGACTGGGCATGTGGAAAGAAGGGGATCGCAGAGAGTCATAGGATGCATCATGGACGCTCAGGTCCAAGCAGAGATGGATTGATCTAGTGAAGAAGGATGCTGTGGAACCCCATGTGGCGCACGACAGATGGAGGACGTCACAAGGATTCGGAAGTTCCTATACAAGTCACTTATTGAACGATTGGTTTTGGAGTGAGAGCGGTAACTTACGAAGTAAATTAATCGTTCAGAAATTAGAAATTGTGTTTTCACTGGTATTTCATTTTCAACCTGATTCGAAAACAAAATAAAAAAATAAGTCTGTGTGTACGAGTATGTGTGTAAGGACCGATGTAATGATTGTATCGGCACAAAATTTAGAATGAGGATTTAGAAGCCCCAATGGAAATCAACTATCGATTATTAGCCCAAACGGTCGACTGGTTTTCGAGAGGGAGCGAAAAGTTAATTGATTATTTCGTTCTGGCGAAGAACATAGCCAGTAATTCACCTACTTTTTTTTATACTGTCAATGAATTTTTTCACAGTTTTTTGTGCGTATACATTCAATGTCTACTTATCAGATATCATATTTTAAAACTCTTCCAATCAAGTGAACACAAGATCGGTGTGGCGACTGTGAGTTCTGTCAGTCCAATTGACAGACTAATTGGCAGATCGGGGATCCAGAAAAAAAAAAAAAAACAGACAAAAATCATGCAATAATTGAGTTAACATCCCATGTAGTTTAATTTCAATCTATCTTTCGAATAACAGGGCTTTTAGGTTTATTTTTTTTTAAATCCTATAATTTTTCATGTTATCCGAAAGCAACCAAAAAAAAAGTACTGACCCCATCCAATCACTTTAAAGGAAAAAACGTTCATTGCAGTTTGAAATTTTGATGTTTCTGAAACTCTTCAAAACGACCGACTCAAAAAAATGAGTTGAGCTGTACTTTTCCAGGATTACCCGCAACTTATTATTTCCCCAGTGGTGTGTGAAGAAAGTAATGTCGGTGAGAAATTCTATGTTGTGTCAAGAAATTAAACAAAAAATATGTGCGCCTGTGTGCAGGTCTATTAACACGATAACTTCCGATAAAAAGAATGTATCGAGAATATATAAGGGTGGCACCAACTCATTTTTTGTCAAATAGAACGTAGAACGGACGGAAATCGAACCCGCGCCTGAGGTAGCGCCTGAGGTAGTTAGTTATTGAGACTCATGCCCGGGCTTTAACTACATGGTTAAACAACTACGCCTACTACCAGAGCGCTATTTCGTCGCTCTGGTTCATGTCCACCAGCTCGACTGTACTGTGGGAGTCCTAAATTTGTCCTACCTATTCACCTAGGGTAGGGGTCTTCAACGAGTACCTGACAACGTACAGACTCGAGTCCCATCCGAAGGACGATGTGCTCAAGTTTTTTTCACCTCCCAGATAAAAAAAACCTAAAGGTGCCCTATTTTATGGGAATAAGAAAGTAACAATTAAAACTCAAATAGAAAATATGCTATGTTCGTGAAGATATTACGAATTTGAGGATTAGTGAGGTTTTACGAAATGGACAATGGAGGGTAATAAGAGCCTAATTCCAGAAGAGATATGGTGTCGATAGGGATGAGGGCTGTAGATGTTATGGCAGCATGTATGGGAGTAGTGGAGTGAGTGGAGCTGCCATGATATAGTGGGGCTGCCATGATCCCCGGAGGGCCTATTAGCCAGAGATCATGGCAGTATAATGAGAGTGGTACATCATGAGGCACATTATTAAAACAGGACATGAGAGTTCAGTCTCTCTCTATCTCTCTCTCCCGGCCGCATGTTTTGAATCGCTCACTTAACACATCCCCATCCTAACACATGACCAACTAATCATTTGGAAAACATCGAGGCTGTCTCTAACTGGTCAACCATACTATGTCTAGTACCATAAGCAATGACCAGTAGTATGACCTGAAACCGGTAATACATACTGAATAAGTAGTGAATCACCGAATACTTCGAATAACTGTGACTAATGGAACAGGCTTTAACTACAAGGTTCTTTCGCCTACTACCAGAGAGCACTTTTGTCGCTATAGTGGATATGAGTCCGACTATACAATGGAAATCACACATTTTACCTACTCAGATTTAGGTACGTGACATCGCACAGGTTTGAGACCATCACTTAACGAAGGCCGTGCTCAAGGTTTTTATTCCTCCCAGATAGTGGTGTGGTCAGTGGAGGACATTCTTATACCAACCATGCCTTTACAAATCACTTTGTCTCCCTCTCTCCTCCCTCAATTTCATTTCATACTGGTATTACTTATATGAAAGTCACTCAGAATTAAGCTGTATAATGAAAAAAAGAAAATTACTTTCATATACCCACCACTAATGCCAGTATGAAATGAATTTCAGAGCAGAAGGGGGGATCTGCAAAAGCGGGGTTGGTATAAGAAAGTTCTATTTCATTTTTTTAAATTTATAAATAGATATTCACAATTATAAATAGCATAGGAAGCGTGCTTGCTTACTGAGCTCAAGATAGCGGATACGAAACTCGGCCGAGGCCGTAGTTTATTTTATCTGGGAGATAATATAAACTTAAGCACGCCGACCTTCGGATGAGACGTTAAGCGATGGTCGGACTATGTACGATGTCAGATACTCGTTAAAGGCGAAATTTAGGACACCCACAGTAGATGGCCACCAGAGTAAGGAAAGGAAAAGTATTTTTTGCCTATCCTAAAAGTAGGCGATATGACTCTCGCATTTAAAGCCCCGGGCATGAGCCACTACAAGCAAATGGGCAAAAGAGCCGGAGAATTTAGGGGAGACTCCCTAGACATTGGAGTTGCACTCATATACGAGTATAACTGACTGTCACTACTACTACTAAGGAGGTCTCTAGGCCATTGGCGCTTGGTGCGTTGAAGTGTGACAGAATGAGGACCATGGACAAGAGAATTACATTGAAAATAATGAAGAAAAATAATTGTTTGTACCTGGATTGAGCTACTTGGCAGAATGAGGACCATGGACAAGAGAATTACATTGAAAATAATGAAGAAAAATAATTGTTTGTACCTGGATTGAGCTACTTGGCAGAATGAGGACCATGGACAAGAGAATTACATTGAAAATAATGAAGAAAAATAATTGTTTGTACCTGGATTGAGCTACTTCTTGGAGACATAGTATGTCCGGGCTTTCAACTACGAGGTCATATCGCCTACTACCAGAGCTCTCTTTTGTCGATCTGGTAGAAAAGAGGCCAACTCTACTATGGGAGTCCTATCCTAAATTTTTATTCTCCAAGGGGTCTTTAACGAGTACCTGACAGGCACGACACCATCGCTTAGCGTCCAATCCGAAGGACGGGCATGCTCAAGGTTTTTTATCTGGGAGGTGTAAACAAACCTTAAGCATTTTGCGTCATTTCTTGTCTTCAGTTTCGTGAGAGGATTCCACGTCCGTCGCTTGTCGAGTCGCTTACAGTACATAGCAGACATTTCTTGAAGGGATTATTGTTAAGGTATCCTGTAGGGTAGATTCTCGAATCAAAATTAAATTGTCTCCCTAAAAAATATATACTAATTTATCCCACATAGATTCTATGGATATTAGATTCAGTAGGCAGTTGAAATTTGGTGTGAGTGTGTATCCCTGGGATTACATTTGGTGTTACCTAAAGTGGAGGGTGCCAAGACATCCCTTCTCGACTAATTATATTTGCCAAGCCTATAAAACCCCTATTGTAGACCCAATCTTATCTCCCAGTACCCCTTTTATACCCCGGCATAGTGGGTCCCATCTCGGGCCAGGATCAGTGGCTCTCCTTGAAATTATGTCATCTTCCCTTAATTGTGGGGTTAGTTCTTGTAATAAAGGGGGAAACACCCCCCAACCCATTCATGAAAAACCCTAATATATCTCTAACATGGCTGAATTTATTATAACGTATTCTTAAGTAGAAATTGATAATCAAATTTACTCAAATTAAAATTAACTCATCCATTTGTAAATTTGAAGATGGCTGATGTAGTGAGAAGTGATTATTTCACAGGTGTTTTCTGTCACATATAGTCTGACTTCTCACAGACTTTATTATTTTAGGCTAGTAGGCTTTCGAGGTGGACTTTCTTATACTATACCATATTACAGATCTCTCTCTCCTCCTCTCCCCTCCCAAATTCATTTCATACTGGTGGGCAAATGAAAGTAATGTTTTGGCGTTAACAGTGTTTCATTGTACAGCGTCTGTGAGTATGACTTTCTTAAACCCATCCGTAATGACAGTATGAAATAAATTGTGATGGGGAAAGAGAGTTATCTGTAAATGCGAGGTTGGTATAAGAAATTCATGTAATGGTTACATTACATTTATCTTTTTCTTTTGTTTATCATTTATAATAAAAACTACCAATATTAGTCAATATGATAAAATAATAAAATAAAATAGCTTTATTGACATTCTTTTAGAACAAAAGCCTCTCCTTTTGGAGGTTTTGAGTCTACTGCTCTTTCAACAGAAGAAATCAGAAAAAAAATTAACGAATGTTCCTAAATTTAATTTAATTATTTCTCAAGTATAACTGTTACTTCTTCATTAAAATAAAATAAAAATAAAACAAGATAGAACAAAACAAAAGCAAAAAGTAAAAATGAGAGTTATTTCTTAAATAGTACTGTAACACATTTGTTCCATCTTTCTCTGTTCCTGGCCACTGTGCACCATCCATCCCCTATTCTCTCCACTATCTCGTCCCTCCACCGCAGTCCAGGTCTTCCTTTTCCTCTTCTTCTGTCTCTAGGTATCCACTCCGTGCAGACTTTAGCCCATCGTCGAGGATTCATTCTTGTCACATGCCCGGCCCATCTCCACTTCAGCAAGTGTGCTTCCTTCTGGAGGCTTCTTAGCCTCACCTTCCGAAGAACCTCGCTGTTTCTTATCCTGTCAATTACCTTTATTCCAAGCATGCTCCTCATCATCCTAAATTGGTTTACTTCCAGACGACGATCCAGCTTCTGTGTCAGCGACCAGATCTATGCGCCATATAGGATGAATGGATAGACGCAGCTCATCAGGATTTTGGCTTTCAGGTCAATTGCAATATCTCCCTTATATAATATGACTCTAATTAATTTGCCTACTACCAGATTCGATGCTCTATCAGACAAGAGCCCGACCCTACAGTGGCTATTCTAAATGTAAATGTTGCCTACCTAGGTTTATTCAACTAGGATAGGGGTATTTAACGAGTACCTGACATCGTACAGCTCGGGACCATCGCTTAACGTCCCACCCGAAGAACGGGGTGTTCAAGGTTTTTTCCCCTCCCACATAAAAAACCTAAGGGTGTCGACCCCGCGATGTTAAGCTCAGTAAGCAACCACGCCTACCACTGAGCTACCGTTACGTAGTTACTATACGATACAATTTAAACATTACTTTGATATATTTCCGATTTGTCTGAAAATTAATAGGTGTCGTCCATAGAAGTTTCTGGATACACATATAAAATTTCGGGTCGATACATTCATTCCATCGGGAGTTATCGTGTACCCAAACACATCACAAACAGACGGACTTTTTTTTTTCAAATTTTGGAATCAGGAGATCGGAAAAGATAAAATTTCTTTGAAAACTCTCCATCAAATTTCTGACCGATAGCATAACTTCCCCTATGCTTCGCATAGCTGGGAAAGTAATTCAGTTTGGAAAAAATGGTGGTTATGTTTTTATTCTGTAGTGCCATATTTATCATGAGAGCGCTGGATGTGAGAGTGGGGGTAAAAGCATACATGTATCCACCAACATCCATATATAATATATAGGATACATGTATGTATATATTTTAAGAGAGGAACAGTAACCCTGGTTAATGTACATTTCATGTCTTTCATCCTCTAAATGGATTTTATGTAACACATTTCACTCTTTTGTAGGTCAGTTTACGTCTACCATTCTAAATTAATTTTCACCCATGCGGATATTGTTTTTGTTTTTTTATCTTCCACAAAATGTTCATTCTATTTGAACGATGAACTACTAGCAACGAACTGAACATATAGTTGTTCTATTTAGAGCGGCTATTTATTTTATTTTTTTAAAATATTTTTTGATCTAAAATCTATATATGCAATGGGTAGGTAGGACTATATACAATATATAAAAAAAAAAAATAGAATACATCTGATGGGAGAAGCCAGCCAATGCTGACACTCCCTAAGAATGTATAACAGTCCCGCGGCCAACTTCGTTTTAGACGACGTGAAGGATTGTCAGGGTGACTGTGTGGATAGGCGTTGTGGGAGAGGGTTAGAATGGTTGCTCAGCTTCGTATGGAAGTTTTGGAAAAATTGTATTAATTTATTTAAATCTTGGACGTAAGGGATGTTGAGATCTTTATGAAGGGTTTTGTTAGGGGCCTAGAAAGGAACGTTTGAGTTGCGCCTGAGAACATTGGATTGAAAGGATTGGATTCTATTGATGTTAGAATTTTTAGCGGAGCCTCAGAGTTCAAGTCCGTAAGTCCAAATGGGTCCGTATAATTGTTTCATAAATAGTTAATCGTTTTTCACGTGGACTCCTCATATCATTCTTCCAAATTTCAGTATTTTTTCGAAAAAGCTTTACGCTGTTGAGAAAAAAATGGATCAATGATATACCATCAGAATAAAGAATGAAATTAAACAAAACGAAAATGAATCCATTTTAATTTAACGAAGAGCTATCAAATATATATTTATTATGTGTTATTTTTATATTTCATAGAATAAATATTGCCAGCCCAGAAGAGAGAAGGAAGGCTTCTATAAACAGAGAGATAGATTGAGAGAAAGAATGAATCAACGGAAATGTACATCCCCACCACGAATAAATGAACGGCGTTTTCGCTCTCCCTGTGAATCAAATTCAACGATTTGGTAGAACATCAGTAAATATCTTTGAAAAATGTATATGTGTTGTCTTCACGACGTTTTGTATTTATATATGAAATCAGTCGGTAGCTCAGAGGTAGAGTGCTAGCCTTCTGAGCTCAAGATCGCGGGTTCGAGCCCCGGCCGAGGTCTTTAGGATTTTTATCTGGTAGTAGTAGACTAGTGGTTCCCAACCTGAGGGCGATCGCCCCCAAGTGGGCGATTTGGGTTATCAGGGGGGCAATAAATAAGTGGGGGGCGATGAGTATTCAAAGGGGGAAAAATTAAAATAGTACTGTACAGTAGAAGTTGCCGGGTAGCACGAGTCACTGGCTATTCTCAGCCATGTACATTTTAATTTTTTTTCTATTTTATTTAAGAGTGACCGGATAAAACTGCTTTGGTTGTTTTTATATACGGTAATAAAATTGTTTAAAATATAGCTTTATTATTTACACTTTACTTCAAATTAAAATTAGGCATACAATGAAAATGAAAAGGGGGCGATAGGTGTTAGTCAACCTCCAGAAAGTCCACTGTAGTAGACCATATATAAACCACAAATTTTCGTTTCGATCTATCACAGACGCACACAAATCAGGAAATTTTTAATATAGAGCATAGAAAACGTTATGTAATCGGCCAGAAATTTGAGTTTTTACCGAAATTTCATGTTTTCTGATATCCTCATTACAAAAATTACAGCTATTGATTTTCAGGGGATTTTCCGGATGGGGAGGCATAACATCGAAGCTCTAATAACTGCCGTTGTAATGTATGAATTAATAAAACGAAATTCCATACGTTAATTCTCGGGTGTTTGGGCAAAAAGACTTAAATCAGCAAATCTGAATTTTAAGTGGGGAATTTCTGAAGGTTTGAAAGAAAACTCCTGCAAATTAATTACTTGAAATATAAGTTTTAAATATAAATAAAGTAAAATATTCCAAACAATGAGTTACATATGGTAAAAATATTTAAATGCACTTGTCCTTTGGATCACAAATCACAAGACTTATTCTGACTTAAGCCCTTTTGCCCAAACACCAGAGAATTCAAAAAGAATAATATCTATTATGTTTCAGTGTAAATGAAAAGGGGATGGATCTAAGGGGGGCTCAACTCAAAAACCCCCAAAATTGTCGATTTAATGAATGTATCGATACAAATTTTACTGTCAGGATTCCTTTCCTCCCAGAAGCCTTTATAGTAAGTCGATATTGATTTTTAGGCCAAACTGTCGATTATTTTTGAGGAAGGTACATTGTGCAGGTACATTGTACCTCGACGACGTTTTTTCAAAGACGTGCTAACAAAGCTGATATATAGCTGAATAGTGACTCTACCATACATCGTTGTAAATTAATTTATATCTACTTCTTAAAAAATTATAAAAATCAAAAATGTAGAAAGTGTGGTTGGCTTGCTCGGCTTCCCCTACTTGGTAAACATGAAAAGTGTTCTCATGATATTGCCGATGCTAAGCCTCTCCTATTAACTGCTTTATTAATGATCTCGTAACTTAATTAAAGTCCCCTAATAACGGATGCTACACGTTGCCCAAAGTAATGAGAGTATGCCCATAAAAAGCATCACTTATATGTTTGCCAACTTTTTAGTTTTATCGATAGCGTAGCTCGTCCAAATTGGCGTTACAGAGGGGACGTTGCATTTGGAAGGTTAATTTTGTTTAAGAACTTCAATCTATATCTCTAAACATCAAGTTTTATTGGAAAACTTCAAATTAGGTATAAGAGGAGTTCATAGAAATAAAATACATTTTCCCACTGTTATAACTACCTCCAGAACGGGTTTTCTATCTGCGTCATCATCAGTGGTACATCTATAGTTTAGTTAGTGTAGGGTCTAATCGAAGTCATGAATTACAGTTTTGGGAGTATAGAGCCCTTTGATGGAGGCTCCCTCCAGAAGTGGTTTTTAATACAGCTGCCTCATCATCAGTGGTACAGTTTATTTAACGTGGTGTCTAACTGATCACATGATATACATTTTTAAGGAACATATTACCACTTTTACTTGAGTGAAAAATGCGGCCTCATAAAGAGTCACTCACTCTCTTCAAGGTAATGAATGAGCTCTTACGCCTAGCCCTGAACATCGTTTTAGTTTCAAAAACTTGCTGTCGTGTGTGTGCTTATTTTAATTAAATTTTTTTTTATAATGTAACAATAAGAAAAGTAGTATGAGGAATTAAACTTTAAAATTGATTGTTCTTCAATTTCCTTTATACATGAAATTATAGGTTTTAGTTTTATGACTCATGCCCGGGCTTTAACTACGAGGTCATATCGCCAACTACCAGAGCGCTCTTTCGTCACTCTGGTGGACATGAACCCGACTCTACTGTGGGAGTCCTAAATTTTGCCTACCCTAAATTTTCATTGACTTAGGGTAGGGGCCTTTAACGAGTACCTGACATCGTACAGGCTCGGGACCATCGCTTAACGTCCCATCCGAAGAACGGCGTGCTTAAGTTTATTTCACGTCCCAGATAAAATAAACTAAGGGTCTCGGTCGGGTTACGAACCCACGTTCTTGAGCTCAGAAGTCAAGCACGCATACCACTGAGCTACCGGCGCCCTCTAAATTATAGGTTTGTGTTAGCTAAAATAATTATATTTTTTTATATTTGCACTGCTACATTATTTTCTTTTACGACAAATTTTATTTATTGTGACAAATTTAAGCTATCGAAGCATCTTATACTAAAAGTTTGTTACCGAAAGATCATTTTATAGTTCGTAATATTGATATTTTAGTTACATTGATTACAACGGTAAATATGATCAATAATGTTGTAAAATTGCAATGTTATATCTAATCATGTTATTGGTTTTACTATATTGTAATGATCGCTATCGTCTATTACATCAGAGTTTTATGAAACAATAAGAGATGTAAGGTAGATGGGTTCACTGTTTGATAAGTATGGCGGTTCCAAGAGGTTATCATATCGATTCTACAGCATGGTCGATACGGTATAAAAAGAAATCATTCAATTATTTAAAAAAAATTGTAACAAAATTAAATAATAGGCAATAATAAAATTAGGCAACAAAAATAGTATGTGGAAATATGTAATTTAAATGAAAATGTTAAAAACAGATGTTGTCTAGTTTTAAAGGCAGTAAAATTGTGACCAATGAGGGGCATAGCCCAAGTAAAGATGGAGTTTTTTGGGGTCCGACAGGAGAGAGTGGGTCTGTCGTGTGTGGAGTGTTCAGAGAGTGAGGTGTGTAGTTAGTTCTGTAAAAAAATGTTCAGAGAATGAAGTGTTCAAGTGAGTTTGTGGAGGAATTACAGTGAGGTGACGGTACCTGAATGAGGACATAAAAACCTGTATTGTTCCATCGCTCTGGAGATGTGTTAGCAGACACCAGTAGGCAGCTCATGCCTTGAGAAACAGATGAACATATCATGAGGCCCTGACTCCCAAGAAAAAAAAATTCACATGAAGTGCAGCTACCATCCTTTTCCCTTCAACATACAGCACGAACCCAACATACACCAGATCAAGACGTCATGCCGATTCTTTTAAATATTGGGGTAAAAAAATAAATGTATGTAAAAATGTGACTAACCAATTTTTATACTAAAAGAAATTAGAAAAAAAAATTATAACAGAATAAAAGAATTTAAATGTAAAGTCAAAAAATGTACGCCTTATTTTTTATAGATTTTTAAACACCTTAATCCAGATAGGAATAGTAATTTATAATATTCAAATTTTTTATAGAAATTAGTGTCGTTACAATATATTTACCTTTACATTCATATGGGACGAAATATATTACACTTTCTTAGATGATCGCAACATTAAAAGTACCACATAAAAGAAGAACATAAAAAGTCAAATACAGTCGAAATATATTACACACTTTCTTATTCCATGAACATAGAAATGCTCAAAAACAACTGACATCACAGATAAAAAAAGTTGTAGTTGTGTGTGTGTGTGCTGCGCGCGCAACCGTCCGACACACACACACTTACACATGCACATCAACGAGACTTATGTTCTGACGGTCTGACAAATCCCCTACCGAGAGCTAAGATGTTTACACATCAAAAAAAAAAAAAAAGTTGTGAGACCTGGTCGAGTGCAAAAAAAAAAAAACAAGTGCAAAAGAAGCTTATATATGGATGAGCGCTGGCTGATGTTCCTCGGCACAGAAGGAAGAGGAATTTGAGAAGATTACCTGACTGAAGAAAAGTTTGAATTACGACCTGGATATCTCATACTTAGCAAGCCTGATAAATATGGCTGACAACCTCTGTTTTTACACTTCCCTCACTCTAATATACTCTTTCTTAAATGTTTCTTTTTTTTCTCTCTTTTTGCAAGAATGCATTACTCAACGCGCCACTTCAGTTTGGCAAAAAAATATACTAGACATTTTGTATGAATATCTTACTCTAACTTGCAATGCGGAAAGAAGGAAAGTGTGTTTGTACAATTAATTAAGCAAGGGACGAGTGCTTACAAGAAGGAGACAAAGGATCCGTTTACGTCTCCACTTATATGAAGGATACGGGTAGTTATGTAACCAGTTGGAAAATCGAAGTTGAGTTTTCACCCTTTCAGTCTGTGTCTGAGTGTGTTCGTTTCTGTGAACATGAAAACTTATGATAAAGTGAATGTATAAACACGCAATTTTATATGTGTATGAAGAACCTAAGGAATACAACTATTAATTTTCAGCATGACCGGCCAAAGGGAGTATTAACACAAAAACCCTAATAACTGCCGTTGTAATGAATGTATCGTCACAAAATTTCATAATTGAATTCAAAACTCCATGAGGGCAGATCCTATTAATTTTCCGCGAAATCGGAAGGAGGGACGAGAGGGTTCAGAGGAGGGGGCTCAACTCAAAAACCCTAAAAACTGCCAATTTAATGAATTTACCTACACAAAATTGAGAAAGAGCATTCAGAAGCCCCGAAGTTCATGGCCCAAACGTTCAACTGGTTTTTGAGGGGGAGCGAAATGAAGTTAACTGAAAATATAGATGTCATACCTAAAAATTTCGTGTCGATATATTCATTCATTTAGGATTAATCGAGTATAAACAGACATTTTTGTTTTTTATATTTGGAATCAGGGGTCCGGCCTATTTATGTTTTCCGTAATATGAAATTTCGGTAAAATCACAACATCGAATTTCTGACCGACTCTACTTTCCCATATACTTCGTACAGATGAGGTAGTAAAACAAGAGGAAGAAGGGGTCATAGTGCTATAATCAAAATCTTTAAGTACTTGGACAGGGCACAACTAGAAGGAAAATACTAAAAGACCAATTTTATCTAAAGCAAAAAAAGGAGGAAGTGGGAGCTACGTCGTCTCCAGGAAGCAGTTTCTTGTGTGGCTTGTTGTGGGACGGTGGGTTTCAACATTAGGTCCAAGGAATGGGACTTTTTTCTTCTTTTCCTTGGCAATATCAAAGACCGAAGATGGCTAAAGCCCCTACAAAGTTGAAGTGGAGAGAGGGGGTGAAGTACAATTGGCTATGTTGTGTAGGTACTTGGAGTGATCAGAATTTTAACTTGGTTTCTCCCTTACTCCGTGTAATACAACATACTATTTTGGCCTAATTTGGCTAAATTGCGATAAAGTTATCAGATCTATTATAGTTAATTATTATGACTCATGCCCGGGATTTAACTTCGAGGTCATATCGCCTACTACCAGAGCGCTCTTTCGTGACTCTGGTGGACATGAGTCCCTACTGTGGGAGTCCTAAGTTTTGCCTACCCTAAATTTTATTCACCTAGATCAGGGGGTCGTTAACACTCGTTACCTGACATCGTACAAACACGATTGAAGTCTTCAGTTTCACTTCTCCAGCTATACAAAGTATAAGGGAAGTTATGTAATCGGTCAAAAATTAGATGCAAGGTTTTCAACGAAATTTCATGTTTTCCGACCTCAATTTTCCAAAATGAAAAAAAAAAAGAAGCTTTTTCCGTTTCTCTGAATAAACACGATAATTCCCGATATAATGAATTTATCAACAAGAACTTTTATGTGTGAATCTAGAACCCTCTAAGGCAGCGGTCGCCAAACCGTAGCTCGCGAGCTACTGGTAGCTCGCAGGGAAATTTTTGGTAGCTCACGGGGAAATTTCAGACGCAGCGCTTGGGTTGGCTAATCTACACTACTCATCCCCGCTACGCGTCCCGCGCGTCTGTCAGCCATTGTCTGGTGTGTGATCGTGAGTGCAGGTTATTTTGTGTTTTATGCATACTTCGGACTGCGGTTACTGTTCTAATAATACTTTTTTACCCAGGAGACAAATGTGTGTGCTTACTTTGTAATGCGTCACCAATAAATTACTCCATGAAGACCTAAACATCCCAACCGTCCAAAAACTCGTCCAATCCCGATTCTTAAATTTCCACAATAAACTTTCATCCCATCCTAACCCATTTGCACAAGTCCTATCCTCTCAATCCCATCCTGACAATCCTCCACGCCGTCTGAATAGGAGGTGGCCTCGAGATCTTCTAAGGGAAAACTAACCATTGAACTAGTTTCTAGGGAGTGTCAGCGCTGGCTGACCTCTCCCAAGATGTGGCATAAACACTTAAGCATAGAGTTAACATATTTGCTCATTATATAAAATGTATATAGATTGCAAATAAAGAAAAGAAAAAAAAAAAAAAAAAAAAAAAAACTTTGTAATGCAAGTGTAGCAGTTGGGAAGAAAGCAAACGTCGAACGTCATTACAAAACCGTTCACTCCAGTAATGAAAATATTTCCCCTCAGAATTCTTCCTTAAGGAAAGAGACGGTATTACGCAATTACATGCTCAACAATCTACTTTTTTCAAGAAAAACAAATACAGGAACCGGTTGACTGATGAACATTTGGACAACTGGCTGCTACAACATATGAGCCTAACATCAAAAAAAATTGTTAATGACAAAAAAGAGTGCCACCCCTCACATTGAACTATGTTTTTTCTAATGGAAATATTTTGTTATAGAAATTCTTATGCTATTAATTGCAATGTTATTTTGTTGGGTAGCTCACAGTAAAGTTTATGAGCTGTAAGGTATCTCAGTCGCTTAAAAGTTTGGCGACCACTGCTCTAAGGACAACAGACAAATCGGCCGAAGGGAAGGGAGGGATCAGAGAAATGGCGCTCAGCTCAAATATACTAACTGCCTATTTTAAAAGCCCTTATGTAAGTTAACTACTTATTTTCATCCCTAATCTCCCCTTTCCCTTTGGCCGAATTCCCTAAAAATCATTAGGTGTCGTCCTTTGAGGGTTCTGGATACACTTATAAAAATGCATGTCGATACATTTATCCTATCGGGAGTTATCGTGTTCACAGTCACATATTCAAACAGACTCGCAAACATATTTTATTTTACCCGAAATTTCGTTGAAAACTCTGCATCGAATTTCTGACACTTTGTATACCAGCTATAGCTGGGTAAAATATAATTAATGAAAACTGACATTATTGCAGAGATATTGTGAAATAATTCAAATGGACTTGAAAAATAAAATAAAACTTGTTTATTTAATATATTGTCTAATTTCACTAACTATATATACATGGGAGTACTTTCGGTATTTCTACCATCCTCAGCCAAAAGCATAAGATGGAATTAAAGTTTTAGATCTTCTGCAACGGTACATACATAAATTTTGGAGCAGAACCATTGATGTAAGTTTTTGATGGTTGTATGTGTGTGATGTTATAGTCTGTGATCAGTGGGAGTGATTTGGATTGAAAAGAAATTGTGTTCTTTTGATGTCCCATATCCTTAAATTAGGCATTTTCAATATTTGTCATGCCAGATTTTATATAAAAGAACTGAAAATGAAGATCTCAATTTTCGTCTGATTTATCACTATGACCCTTTCATTCCAAATTTCTGGTTAATAGTTACGAGTTTAAATCGTTTTTGCGGTAGAGCGCTCCCAACTTTTTAATTACTAACACACATACACGCATAGACAGACATCATGGCGACAATAGACATCAAGTATTCAATGGACTTGGAAACGCAAAAATCACTGTAGGTTATTTAAAAGTAAAAAAAAAATGTTTTATCGGACAGCCTGATGAGGAGGGCAACCTCGAAAGCCGGCTAGCACAAAATAATAAAATCTGTGAGAGGTTAAATTACAATTTACTTCCCCAACTGTACGTATCAGTGAGAGTTTCAGTTTTTTGGATCCCCTGATTTCATACAAAATCCTGTCTTTCTGTTTGTGAGCGTGTATGAACACGATAAGGGTGATTGTACTCTCAGCCTTATCTCTTATGCTTTTGGCTGAGGATGGTAGAAATACCGAAAGTACTCCCATGTATATATAGTTAGTGAAATTAGACAATATATTAAATAAACAAGTTTTAAAATATAATTAGTTGTAATTTACCACTAGGAACTCCTTAGACCGGTAATTCAGAGATAACGTGCCTAGTAGATAAAACAGTGAGCACGCTGTCCTTCAGATGGGATATAAGCTATTTTCCCCATCAGACAGACATTATTTAAAAATCCTAACTCCAAGTATCTAAATCAAGGGTTTCTCTAAGTTTTTAAATCTCAGTAGAGTCGGGTTCATATCAACTCAAGTAGAGATGCAACTAAAATAAAAACCACTTCTTTTTTTGAAAGCTGAAAAACTTTAATGATATATATGACAAGGAAAAGTTGCCTAAAATGTGGGTAAGCCGAGTTATGTTCGCCATTCAGCTTGAATGACATTCAACGGCTAACATCATTAGAACAAATACAATTCTATTTTATTTCCTCTCTTGGGGTTTTCCTTCATTTTTAAAAAATAAAGAAATATAAAAGTTCTCTCTTTTCATTTTCATTTATTTATTCATTTTAATGGTGTTGTGAAATCCATCGCACAATTAAAAGAGAAATACAAATTACAGTTTTGTTTCCGTTCAGTGTTCCAGAAGACTGAACCAATCTGATTTGAGTAAATACATCAAGATCAATACTTTTCATGGTTTTGTAGGTCATAGACAAAGATAAAAAAAGTCGTCGATGAATCATCGGCAATGTACTTCCCCAGAACTTCGCTCTCCCTCCAAAACCAGTCGACCGTTGGCGCTAATATTCAACTGTTGACTTTACAAGGGCCCGTTATAACTGCCGATGTAAAGAATGTAGTAAGTATCGACACAAAATTTGAGGATTCAAAAACCACTATGTATACATTTTTTTTTTTTTCATTTTTGGAATTAGGAACAGACACTTGGAGAATATTTTGAAATTTTCGTACAACTTCAGCGGATATTTGGTAGCAATATTAAAAACAGCAACGATGAAAAGGGAATATTAAAAAAAATAAACTCAAAATAGACCAAAATGTAAACTGAAAACAAATTTAAATAAATATATAGCATAGGAATATAACAGAAATATGGCTTGTGAAACAAAAATATACTATTATTAGGGGAATATAATAGAAAATTATAATAGTTTAAAAATATATATATATATTTAGTTTAAAATATATTCCAAGAATACAAACCACATATCATGGGCTCCAAACTGTCTACAGAGCTCCAAGACACATTGGTGATAACTGAACCGAATACATAACTTCCCCTATACCTTCATAAACCTGGATAAGTGAAAATATGTAATAATAAATATTCTCTTGTCATTTAGGCTAGTTCTTCATTCACTCTCACATGCATAATATGCATAATGTAAAGGATGTCAGAGCACCTCAAGTCATATCCCAGTTTCAAATTGTGTAAGTTCAACGAAAAAAATAAAACACGATGGAAAGAGAGAGAGAGAGTGAGTGAGAAGAAAAATGTTTGAAGGAGAAAAATGAATGATGGAATAGAAAAATAAGTGAAGGCCTTTGGAAAATTCTAAAGATGAATCCTTCGTAAACAGACGGGACGAGGGGGGTGTCCTGATCCCGGAGATTGATCGATAAATCTTGGTTTGGTGTATCTGAGACGAGAGCCCACCACTCAGACGGGAGGAGAATCTATCCGGACTATGTTTGACATCACACCCCCACTCTGTTCCCTCTTGTTTGTTCAATGCTAATCCTAGCACTTCCCACACCAACAGATGAAGGCAAGTTTCCCACCTCACAATATATATATATCTATTTTTTTTTACCGTACCACCCCTTGAAAGTGTTCGAAATAAAAAAAAAAATAACTTTCTGAAAATTTGAAACCTTTAGGTCAACGATGCCATTAAATTTTTATTAATTTGTTGATTTAACAATTGGTGCCCGGATCTCTGGACTGATATAGCCCCGGGCATGGAGGATGTGGTCGGTGCCACATACAAGGACACCCTCCCTAACTGGAGAGATGCTCGGTTGTGCCGTTGCTTGTCCCCTGGCCTGGTTGGGATAAGAAATAGGACCAAAACGAACAAAGATATGTCTCCAAAGAATGAACATTGTATATTAAATAATATATTCCCCGGGCCTCTCTGTTTGCGATACATATTGAAAACTGTCTTACAATGACAATTAGAAAGCCATTTTTTTATAAGGAAATTCGATCTCGATGGCGAAAGAGAGAGTCTAGGACCAATCGTTTTGGAATAATTATATATATATATATATATATATAATAGGCTTTAACTATATTATTATAATATTATTATTATATTATTATTATTATTATATTATTATTATTATATTATTATTATTATTATATTATTATTATTATTATAATATATTATTATTAACAAGGGCGCCGGTAGCTCAGTGGTATGCGTGCTTGTCTTCTGAGCTCAAGGTCGTGGGTTCGTAGCCCGACCGAGGCCCTTAGTTTATTTTATCTGGGAGGTAAAATAAACTTAAGCACGCCGTCCTTCGGATGGGACGTTAAGCGATGGTCCCGAGCCTGTACGATGTCAGGTACTCGTTAAAGACCCCTACCCTAGATGAATAAAAATTTAGGGTAGGCAAAATTTAGGACTCCCACAGTAGAGTCGGGCTCATGTCCACCAGAGTGACGAAAGAGCGCTCTGGTAGTAGGCGATATGACCTCGTAGTTAAAGCCCGGGCATGAGTCATAAAACCTAACCTAACCTATTATTATTAACTACATATATTATAATTCTGTGATAGTAAAATGAGTGGGACGAGATTTCTCACATAGAAACAAAATACGTTGTCTTCACACTGTTTTATTTTTCAGCAGAACTGGTTTTCAACGCAACTGTGTCATCATCAGTGACACATCCCTCCCGTACAGCTTCGAGGCTAAAGGACTACTGGGGGGGAGGGATGTGCTACTAATGATGATGCGCTTGCGTTGAAAAACTTCTGGTCAAAAAAAACAGTGGGAAGACTGTCTTTTGTTTTTTATCACGGTACTACCATAGCGCTCTTTCGTCATGAGCCCAACCGCAATGGGAGCATATACTAAATTTTTATTCACCTAGGAGGGTCTTCAACCATCGTTTAGCGTCCCATCCGAAGGACGGCATACTCAAACTGTTTTCACCTCCCAAATGAAAGACCTAAGTTTACGAACCCGCGATCTTGAGCTCAGTAAGCAAACACTCTACTTCTAAGCTACCGGCGCCATCATATATCTATAGAATTAGGTGTATAAAAATCTATGAAAGGACTTGGTTGTATGAAAGGACTCGGCTGGGTTGTGATGTCTGGTTATCAACTTGGCTTCCTTGACAGACTTATAGGAAGTTTCTGTATAAAAAAGTGCTGACTTCATAGGGCTTAGAAGAAAAAAAGATACAGTAAAAAGAAATTGTTCAGACACTCCCCGCCCCTCAGATAACGAATCTAGTCTCTTCATCCGATTTTTTTTTCTTTTCAGGATTCAAACTTAGGTCGGCTCTGTCCTTTCTTTCCCCGCTCAGCTTGTTCTGTCACTGAAGGTTTTTTTTTCTTTATTTTTTTATTTTAGGGTTTTCTGGTCTGATGTCCTGGCTTTTCTAAATCCTTCGACAAGTCCTGTCTCGTTTGGAGGAATTATTCATCAATATAAACGTTGGTAGAGGTCTACCAGAGAAACAAAATTGAATCTTCCTTGTCCTTGGCCAAGGATGAGGAAATTTTCACTTCCCCTGCTACAAAAAGTATACGAGTATTTATGTAATAGTTTAGAAATGTGATGTTGTTTTCATCGGAATTTCATGTTCATACCGAAAATGAAAAAAGTCGGTGAATCACCGGAAATGTACACTTCCCCAGCACGAATTAATAAATTAAGTTTTTGGTAATTTGCTAAATAGAAGCATTCACGGAGGTACAATTATACAATAAGGTTCCTTAAGCATTCCCCTTATACACTAAATACAAATCAAAAACAATCAGTTGAATTAAAGACAATGCTACTGCTTAAGAGTAAATTTTAAAAAACTATTGAAAAAAGAAGAAAAAAAAATACAAACTGAAATGAATAGAAAATAAATTAATAAAAATTCAAAAACAGAGAAAAGTTATAAAAAAAAAAGATAACAAAAAAAATATATATATTTATAAAAACTTAAAAAAAAAAAAAAATTTATGAAAAATTTAAAGAAAAAAAAAAGTACAAATAAATAATAAATATACAAACATAATAATCTCATGTATACATATGTAAAAAAATATATATTAGAATATAAGTAGTAGTATATATAGGTATGTAAAAAATCAACAAAAAAACATTAAAATACTGAGTAGATATAGTCCCGAGACAAACAATAGTATCAATCAAAAGTGAATATGTAGGTGTAATGACCAAGGAGTCGAACACCTTAAAACATCAAACAAACAAACATACAAAAAACAGAGATTATATTTTGTAAACTTGAACGGATAAAAGTTTTGATTTGTGTGACACTTAAGTAAAAAGTTTTTACTTAAATTTATTATGTAGTCCAGCAGGAGCTCAACACTTAGATCTTCATGGATTTGGAGGATGGAGGTGTCCCTCGAGTAGCTACCAACCAATCTAAGGCATTGAATTCTTCAAGTGGCCCAAAACAGAGTTCTCAAGTTGGTATTGCTTGCAAGACCGGTCCACACTGGGCATGCATACTTCATCACTGGCCGCAACAGAAGCTTGTATATGAGGAGTCTATTGGTTAGATTAAGGGCTGCCTTTCATTTGCTTTCTGTCTGATATGTTGCCTGAAGGTCAGTCGTCTGTCTAGAAGAACACCAAGGTATTTTACTGTATCAGCCCAGTCCAAATTTTCTACTTTCTGGGGTAATGCGTCTTTTTGTAAACAGGATCGCTTCAGTTTTTCCTTCATTAATTTTTAGTTTCCATTTATGGAAAAACCGTTTGATTCGTCTACAAGCGTCCATTAGTCTATGATTTATTGTGTTATAAATTATATAAATTTTCGCTTTCTCTCTTAACCAATTGACTGTTTTAATCAATAGATGACTTACAAAAATACTACTATCGATACATTCATTCTATCGGGATTCATACTATGTGTGACAGACACACAGACTGACATGATATTACGGTGAAAACTCAATATAGTTCCCTCTTGCAGTAGCCAACACCGAAGACTATAATTTGTTACCGTTTACATAACTTCTCCTATACCTTCCTTCGTACAGATAGATGAAGAAACAGAAAGGTTCGTTTGGACCACTGCGCCGAGCTGTCTTTGAACATTCTCTCCTGTGGTACCCTGGGTTGTAAAGCTTATAATTAACGTGAAGAGATAATAAATGAATGAATATTTCCATAGAGATCTTATGTTTTTCATTCCCTTTTTTATGTAATATCTTAAGAGCTTTATTTTATTCACTTCTTTTATTTTATTAATTAGTTTTATAATTATATTCTTGCATAATTAAGTCAAGGATTGCACTCAACTTACAACCTCCGCATTTTGCTTCCCCAATATATAAGTTGGCAACGAACCCTGGAGATACTTAACCGAATTTCTGAACGATTACTATACTGGATCTGGTTAGATTTTGACCCAAATTGGACGAAAATTAAGACCACTTTTGTCCGGGGCCTAAGTTACAAGATACTAAGATCGAATGATATGTTTATGACCTAATCAATAAATTGTTCAGGTAATACATGTAGAGAAATATGATTTTTCTCAGGTAGTCCGGTTTTTGAGATATTTGCCGAAAACAATCCTGAAGTTGTAATTTTAAAACACATACGATTTTCTATTTTTAGACGTTTCCTTGATTTCTCCGAAAACGGTTAGTCCCATCGAAAAATTGGTTCTCACAAAAAATGTTCCTTATGAAATTTCCAATCGGTAATGATTCCTCAGATTTGACAAAAGTTATGGCGCCTTAAACAATGAAAAATAAATTTGAGATATTTCAAAATAATGTGTAAATTGTATTCCGTAGCAACAAATTATAAAATATTCTTTTATTATTGGTAATTTTTCTCAAAATCATTTCATACTGACATTACAGGGTACAAGAAAATCACTCTCAGAATTACGCTGTACAATGAAACAAAAAAGAGAGAGATCTGTAAGCGTGGTTGGTATAAGAATTATCTTTAATCGCCATTTTTCTATGTAAGTTTTCTGTCTTCCTTTGTCAGTTTCCAGAGAATTTTCCCAACTTTCCACCAATGGGAATACGCCTGATGTTCTCAAATACAGCGTGTTGGCTATCCTGAAGATTATGCAAACTAAACCGTTCCTTCATAGAGAACACACTGGTCTACAATAAACCCTTTTATTAGCTCCAAAAACAAGGAGGCCCCATCTCCCAGGAGAGCTCTGGCTGCTATCTAACGTTGAGATCCAAGTTTGGCCCCCTGCATTACTACAGATAGACTATCTGATTGCGGTAGGTGAGAATGTCTGCTCTTATCTTGATGGTCCTATTCAAATGAAGTCTGAATGTCTGCTTGGGGTCCGGAGTCCATCTCAACCACACACCAAAAACCAACCTCTCTCTCTCTCTCTGTATCTCTAAACTATTGAAACGATTTTGATGAAATTTTATATGTAGCATCCTTCTAATCCCCATTCAACCATGTGAAAAACTGTTACTTTAACGTATGTGATAGTAAGATGTTGTGGGACGAGATTTTTCATAGAAATAAAAGACGTTGTCTTCGCACTGTTTTATTTTTGACCAGAACCAGTTTTCAACGCAACAGCGTCATCAACAGTTGTACATCCCACCCACACAGCATTAAAAGACAACTGGCCAGTAATAAACCCAATATTTTGGCCAGGTTGTCCTATAACCGTGGGTGGGATGTACCACTGATGATGACGCTGTTGCGTTGAAAACCGGATCTGGTCAAAAAAAAAAACATTGGGAAGACAACGTCTTTTATTTCTAAAAGAAATCTCGTCCCACATCTTATTATCATATACGTTAAAGTAACAGTTTTTCACATGGTTGAATGGGGATTAGAAGGATGTTACATATAAAATTTCATCAAAATCGTTTCAGTAGTTTAGAGATACACAGGGAGAGAAAGGTTGGTTTTTGGTGTGCAAATAAAAAGAATATATATTTAAAATAATAATTAATAAAAAATAATAATAATAAATATATTATCACATTTTCTGTAGAATTTGGGCATTGATTTCTACAGTATTTTCCGAAAAGGGTCCTAATAAAAAAATATATAAACTTTATGACGTGCAATTTTGATGAAAGTGCACGTACATAAATAAATTTATATCTGTAATTACTTCAGTTGGATTTCTTCAAAAATATAATTCTGAGATGCCAGCAATTTTTTTTTTAATTTACAAAAATGTTTCATTATCCAATCCAAAGATATATTTTATTTGGTTGACAGGGAAAATGAATAGAATATATGTATTCGAGAACAAAATATTGGCTTTATTACTTTTAACCTACATTATAGAGGAAAATAAAAATTAATTATATACAAAAATTCGACTATTAACTAATCCTAAAATTACATGAGTTTTTTTTATGTGGCCACTCGTCTTTGGACATATTTAATTTAATAAAAATAAATAAAAAAAAACAGTAGGTACCTACTTTATTTCTGTAGCTCACTCACAATTGTCCTTCAATTTTTTGGCCTTATGTTCGATGGACATTAGCCATGTCACTGTGTAATATAATTATTTACGACATCCATGGCCCCGGGAGGGAGTTCTATCTACGAAATAAAACTCACATCCGGACGGGATTCGAACCCGCAAACCATGGTGAGACCATGCGACCAAAGCTCTACGCTCTACCTCGCATGGCCACCATGGCTCCCTACCATTCCTTATATTCAATGTATTCATGGCTACTTCATCAAAAACAAATGTCATTTTCTATTTACTACTTTATACACCCATGTCTCTATAATCACTGCACGGAGAAAAATATATTCTTGCGGCAAGAAAGTTTTGTTCTTTATTTTGTGACGGTTATAGAGAAAAGTATACACCAGTAGGTGATAGGGAATAGTAGTAGACACCAGTCGGTGATTCTCTCGAATAGAGGTTTACTACCCAAGCTAAACAAAGTATGTATGAGAAATGTTTTTAAATTCAATTCTGTATCTCATACAACTGAACATTACTAGAAAATTGAGGATTCTACCTACATTTACATGCAATTATGTAAGTAAAATATATATATATATATTTTTTTATAATTCTCTTGCAATGGTATCACACGTTTTTAAGGCCCTCTAACCACACGAAAACCAAGGTCCACTCGGAATTCAAGTGAGCCGCTTCTAATGACACTAAATAATGACTATAATCGTTGGATCATCAAAGCCAGCTCTGAGATTAGATATTGTAACTAGACACTGAATCCCTCTGATCACCCTGAAATAGTTGAATTTAAAGTTGCATAATACTTCAGAAATTTGAATGTTGAGTTGAAGTTGAAAACTGTAATAAAAAATGTCGTCGGTGAATCACCTCCTATGTACTTCCTCACTACGAATTCAATTACATTTTCGCTCTATCTCCAAAGTCAATCAACGGTGAGCTAAAACTCAATGGTGACTTTTGAAACTAAATTTTGTGTCGATACATTCAATACGGTTATTGGCATTTTTCAGTTGATACTCTCCTCTTTGGCTAGGAAGTTACATATGAAATTCCGAGTCAATACATTCATTAAAACGGCTGTAATTAAATTTCACAGGTTGTCAAATAAAATGTAGTATGACCTCTCACAGATTTTTATTAGAAAGCTACTTCTACAAAAGAAACCATCCTTAATATAATATAAATACAACAAAGATAAATATATTAAATTGTAAAAAGTTAATTTAATATATATATCTTTGTTGCCTTTATATTATATTAAGGATGGTTTCTTTTGTAGACTGGCTGATGATGAGGGAAACCTCGAAAGCCGGCTAGCTACTTCTAATAAAAATCTGTGAGAGGCCATAATACATTTTATTTGACAACCTGTGAAATAATCACTTCTCACTACATCAGACATCTTCATATTGCTCTAATTAAAGTTTTTGAGTTAGGCGACCCCCGTAATCCCAGCATTTCTTTAGACGGATTTGGCTGAAAATCAATAGGTGTAGTCCTTAAAGGGTTCTGGATACACATATTAAATTTCGGGTTCATACATTCATTCTATTTGTGTTCAAGACATACCACACACAGGCAGAAATTTGGAATGAGAAGGTCAGAAAATATGAAATTCCGTTGAAAACTCCGCATTGAATTTCTGACAAATTACATAACTTCCCCTATACACATAGATCTGGGGAAGTGAAAAGAGGAAAAAATATAAGAAAAAACGAGCAGTGTTTTGTGTGTAGTGGATTGTTATCCAAAGATGGGAGTTATCTAGATTCTTGTAGAGCGACAGAGGTTGTGTAGTGCAGTAGGTTCCCACAGGTCTTATCCAGGGCTCATCTCACTTAGTGCTCTCCTACAGCAGCATGCAAGCGACATACATGAGCAGTCTCTAGGATGCAACACTGAACTGCACTAACAGTCCGGGAAGAAAGAGAGCATCGGGCAAGAGAAATGAACAAGAGGGCTAAATATCTGGTGCGATGGTAAACAATTACACACAATAAACTTATTAATATATTACAAAATCAATTATTATTATTTGTATAAAAACAGCTGTTAGGAGTTGAGAAATAAAATTAAATTACTGTAGAAATCAAAATTTAGTAAAATACCAGCAACAATTTCTATAGAAAATGTGGTAATATTTATGATTATTATTAATTTATTTATATTTAATTTTATTTAACATGCGAAAGCCCATTAAAAAATGAGAGAATAGGTAATAAGTCCATATTATAAAATTTGTTTCCTAGCAATACTTAGAAAAATAAGTACACTTGAAGTTTGTAAATTATTGGTTTTACGATGAAAAGCAAACATACAACTTATCTAGCGCTATCTCAAAACAGAGGACACATTATTTCAATATTATTTATTATAACACTATTATTTCGATAGGGTTAACCGTTTTCCGGTAAATCGAGGAAGTGTCTAAAAACATGGGTTACAAAACGACATTTCACGATGGATTTCTTCATACGCCAACCTGCAAAAAATCGTAGCTTTTAACTCAGAGGTATGCATGCTTGCTGACTGAGATCAAGATCGCGGGTTCAAAACCCGGCCGCGGCCCTCAGGTTTCTTAACTGGGAGGTGAAAAAAACTTGAGCACGTCATTCTTCGGATGTGACGTTAAGTGATGGTCCAGAACCTGGACGATGTCAGATACTTGTTGAAAACTTCTACCCTAAGTGACTAAAGATTTTGTGTAGGCAGAATTTAGAACTCCCATGTTCAACAGAGTGATGAATGAGCGCACTGGTAGTAAGCGATATGATCTCGTAGTTAAAGCCCGGGTATATGTCACAATAACTAACTACACACACAGATATCATCACGAAAATTATCAAAACGTGCTCAGGGAACCTCCTAACTTGAAAACTTGGATTTTCGCACGATTACAGTATTCGATTACAGTTATTTCTTATACTGTAAAAGCTTAGAAGCTTCCAAAAGCAGCTGTGAAGTCAAATGAAAATGTCAAGAAAATCTGACTTCGAGAAAACGACGTCATTGTGTTTGATAAATTGCCAATAAATTCTAGATTTAATGCAGAGGCGGGATGATCAGTAACTTCAGAGAATTTCTGAAAATAAATGAGATAAATGATGGGTATGCAAGACTGTAAGCGGCTATTATTAGCATTCTCTTAAGACTCTCAGCAGATATGACTATAGCGGTGAAATAATTGTGGTCTTATCTATGAAATGTCAAATAGGAATTTCCTGATACATAAAAGGTACCAAAATGTACGCTACCACATTTGGACAGCCGTCTTGACTTCTCAACGACTTTCGATGCCAGTATTTCGGCCCAGTTAATATTAGAATTTCTGCTATGTCTGCTTTCGGCTTTTTACTCGAAAATGGCTGAGTAAATGGCGATAAAAAGAGGCAACATTCGCTAAAATGTTACAATATTTTTTTTTTTGGAGAGAACCTTCTTTTTTTTCCTAGGGGTAGAGAACTACGTCAATCTTCAGATTGGGATACACCGGGAGCACGAATGCAATAAAAACATGTCAAAATTTGAACTCAAATATATTTAAAACTAATAATCACAAAGTAATAGGTAATACATCGTTTCGTTGCACGCCGTTTCAAGGTAGATATCTAGTGTATAAATAATGACAGTGCCATGAAATAAGAGTTGATGTAGTTTGTAGTTTGTTGTAGGTTGTGGAACAGTTTCTAGGTGGTAATCCACAACTATCTAATGGTAAACCACAACTTAGAATTATGGAGAATGTATATTTAATATCTGTATATTTAATATTCAGAATTGTACTGGAAAGGTTCGATTATTGATTTTAATGTCAAAAGGTGTATATCGTTATATCTGATGATAGACGAGAAATAGAAGGGAAGTGTTTTATTGTTTGTTTGTTATTGTGACTAATGCCCGGGCTTTAACTATGAGGTCATATCGCCTACTACCAGAGTGCTCTTTCGTCGCTCTGGTGAACATGAGTCCAACTCTACTGAGTTGTAAATTTTGTCTCTATTGAGTAACTGACATGACACAGGCCATCACTCAACGTCCCAGCAGAAGGACGGCAAGCTCAAGGTTTTTTACCTCTCATAAAAATAAATCGTCGGTGAATCACCGGCAATTTACATACCCAGCACGAATTAATCAACTAAATTGTAGCTCCCCTTCGACAACCAATCTACAGTTTGGGCTGAAAACTAATAGTTGACTTCTTATATAAGAATTTCTGAATCCTCATACATAATTTTTGACCGATTACATAACGTTATTATTTAGTTCAAATATATATAGGTAATTCCATTACTTTTGTACAATTTATTGTACAATTATACACAATTTATTGAAAAAGTCGGGTTTTCGGAATAGCGCCAAATTTTAGGACATGAAAGAATGTACCAAAAAAATAGGATTCCCACAGTTTTAGCCCTATATATTTCCGCCCTCCTGCGGCCCTTAAAAGAGCTAAAAATAGCCTATTCTTCAACAATCGTTTTCTCAGCGTTGAAAACAGGTATAGACATGTAACTGGCAGCAAATGATTCGTTATTATATGTATTTTTATCTCAAAATGTCGCACTTGGAGTTATCTTGTTAATACCTCGATCTAGACCGCTTATAATGTGTATACATTTTCATGAAATCTGGTTTGTCTTCAAAGTGGCGCCGAATTGCGATATCACGACATAATTAGATCCACGAGAGCTCAAATTTATATATATATATATATATATATATATAAATATGATATATATATATATATGAATACACACAATACTAAATCATGCACATATAAAGAATCTTTCAACAATCCATTGAGTATTAAATTTCATTTATCTCCGAAATAGGAAATAAAATATTTTAATTTGAAAAATAAATAAAAAAAAAGCACAATGAAAATTCATATTGAATGTTCAATTTTCTTTTCACAAAGGGACAATCAAAGGACAAAGAATTAAATCGAAAACTAGGTACATAAAGGTATACCGTTCATTTTAAAAATGTCGCAAAAAGAAACGCAAAATTCTTTTGAGGACAAAATAAAAGGATGCGTGACAGGGAACCAAAGAAAATCCATTCCACATATGAAAAGCTGGCTCTGACATAAAAATTGTAAAGTAAAAAATATACAAGAGAAAAACATTCATCCAAAATTTAAAAAGACAATATTTAACTTTTTAGGATTTCATATTCCTTATGTATAAGGTTATCATTTTTCGTTTTTGATCTTTATCAGAGTATATGAGCTCGAGTCTTTTATCGGAAAAGTTTTAATATTTAGGGATTTTGAATTCAAATATAAAATATCATGTTGATACATTTAATACATCGGCAGTTATAAATGTATTTTATTAATTGTGGTACAGCCAGCCAGCGGCCCACATTTATCATGAGCTCTCTTGGCACACTGGAAAATTAAGATGGGCTGGGAGTGACCGCCGTTCGTCGCAGATGGTCGACGGCGGTCGCTCCTAGCCGACCACAGCAACAGATTATTATATATATTTTTTTTTTCTTTATTTATATATAAACAGCTTTGGAGCCTTTTCCGCTACGAATCGGCGAACGGGTGTCGTGGTTTCTACCGGAAAAAAAAAGGTAGAAAGTTATTTTTATTTTATTAGAGGATTTTGATTACTGGGGTTTTTGAGTAGAGCCTCCCCCTTAATACCCCCTTGGTTTGGATGGCTTTGAATTTATAAATAAAATTTCGTGTCAATACATTATTTACATCGGCAGTTATTTATTAGAGTATTATGTGTTAAGCCTCTTCCCCTTACCTTTGGCCGATTAGCTGTCGTCCTTAGAGGGTTCTGGATACATACATAAAATTTCGAGTCAATACATTATTTACATCGGCAGTTATTAGAATATTATGTGTTAAGCCTCTTCCCCTTACCTTTGGCCGATTAGCTGTCGTCCTTAGAGGGTTCTGGATACATACATAAAATTTCGTGTCAATACATTATTTACATCGGCAGTTATTAGAGTATTATGTGTTAAGCCTCTTCCCCTTACCTTTGGCCGATTAGGTGTCGTCCTTAGAGGGTTCTGGATACACATATAAAATTTCGTGTCAATACATTATTTACATCGGAAGTTATTAGAGTATTATGTGTTAAGCCTCTTCCCCTTACCTTTGGCCGATTAGGTGTCGCCCTTAAAGGTTTCTGGATACACATATAAAATTTCGTGTCAATACATTCATTCTATCGGGAGTTATGTTGATACACACAGAATTTTTTTTCATTTCTGGAATCGGAAAACATAAAACTCTGGATTGAATTTATGACCGAATACATAACTTACTCTATACTTCGAATAGCTGGAGAATTTAAAAAAAAAGTAAGTATGGTGATGCAGAACAGAAGTCCCGAAGGCATCTATTGATTTTCAACCAAATCGTTAAATTGGGTTTAGAGGGAGAGCAAAATTTAAGTTAATTTATTCGAGATGGGGAATTAGACTGCCGGTGATTCACCGAGGATATTTTTTTTTCTGGATTTTTCCTTATAATTGGTCGGTTAACTGACGCCCCTCTACTATATTTTGGTTGGAAATTTGTGAGCACCTTGTTCTGTTTAGCTTGAAATACAAGTGTACACTTTTTACTTTTTTTCCTCTCTGAAACAATATTTTCTTATAAATAAAGTCATTGCGGTCTTGTAAGGAACTCACCCCTTCTAGATATACCTTCGAATTTCACCTCTCTCTGTTGTATATGGCGAGTCGTTTAAAAGAACCCCGACTTGCTATTTTAGTTAAAATTCAAGATCACGAGAGGTAAAACTTGAGCAAGCCGTCCGTCGGATGGGACTTTAAGTGATAGTTCTGAACATAGTTTTCAATGCAACAACGTCATCATCAGTGGCACATCCCACACGTTCTTTAGCTAGAGGCTAAAGGAACACCGGCAAGTGTAGAGGCTAAAGGAATACTGGCCATGGGATGTGCCATTGATGATGATGTTGCGTTGAAACCTGGTTCGCTAGTCGCCAATAAAGCAGTAGGAAGACAACGTGTTTTATTACGATGAGAAATCTTGTCCCACAACATCTAACTACCACATATGATTCAGGAACTCGTTAAAGAACCCAACCCTGGCTAAATAAGCATAAGATTTATGTATTATGTCCACCAGAGCGACGAAGGAGTGCTCTAGAGGGGCTCCTAAATCCTCATACTAAATTTTGTGTTGATAAATTCATTAAAATGGCAGTTTTTAGGGTTTTTGAGTTGAGTTCCCTCCCCTGAACCCCATTCCCTTCGGCCGATATCGCTGAAATTTGACTGATTATGACCTCATTGTGTTTTGACTACAAATTTGAAATTTTGTGTCCATACATTCATTACATCGGGAGTTATTGGGGTTTTTGTGTTGAGACCCCCTCTGATGCTCCTTGGTGTAGGTCGTTAGAGGGTTTTCGGTTCACGAATTTCGTGTGGATAAATTCATTCTATCGAAAGTTATCGTGTTCACAGACACACAGACAGACAGCATTAATGATTTGAAATCTGTAGGTTGGAATTGGACAGTTTTCAACGGAATTTCATATTTTTGAAAACTCCTTATCGAGTTTTTGACCGATTACATAACTACCCCTATACTTCGTATACCTGAGGAAATAAAATGTTTCGATCACATCGTTTTATTTATCCACCATATAGAAGTCGATTCAATAAATATGTTCTATAGAAAGAAGATTCTGATTGACAGAAGGAATATAATTAACATCAGATCATTAAGATCTAATATAGATACTGATGATGGGAATGCTTCCCGAAATACATCTGCTATTGATATATTTAAAAAGCTAAACAAAATAAATGGAAGAATGCTGTAATAATAGATTATATATAAATTAAGGAATTAATAATAATAAATAATAAAACAAAATTCAAAGCAAGAGATGCAGAAAAATGTCTTCCCAAGAGTTGAAGATAAAGCCAAAAATGAATTATAAAATGGCAGATAAATATGGGAATTAAAGCAAATGTAAAAAAATAAAAATAAACTCTGAAGTGGCCCAATAATGTTTTGTTTTTTTTACTTTCCAAGTAAAGTTATGTAATAGGTCAAAAATTCAATGCGGAGTTTTCAACGGAATTTTATGTTTTCCAACCTTTAGATTCCAAATATGAAAAAAAAAAAAATAATTTCTCTTTGTCTGTGAGCCTCTGAACACGATAACTCCCTAAGATTTCATATGGGAAATCAAAACCCCATAAGGACATCAATTTTCAGCGGAATCAGCAGAAGGGAAAGTGGGTCCAGGGGGCTCAACTCATAAACCCAAATAACTGCCGATTTAATGAATCGACATAAAATTTCATATATATATATATTTTTTTCACCTTTATTACAACATTTTCAACTATGAACTACAACACAATTTTTTTTTTTTTTTTTTTTTTTTTTTTTTGGATTGCCGACCTCCGGTGGAGGCCACGACACCATCGCCGAATCGTCGGGGAAAAAGGGAGGCCTAACAAATTTATTTACAAAATTAAAATACTAAAGTACATAATTTAAAATGCAGAACTTATGATGCTGTGGTAGACTGGGAGCGACCGCTGCCGACCATCTGCGACGATCAGCGGTCACTCCCAGCCCACCTTAAACTACAACACAACTAGGAAATATGGGCAAAGAAAAATAGGAACACCACTTGAGTTTCTTGATGAGACGGCTGGTCAGCACCACAGCCTCCTCAGGGGTCCTCCTCAGGCAGGAGGTCACACGGCGAACGACGCTTCAGTTTGTGAACTTGTGAAAATTTGTGTATAATTGTTGTCCAACTTCGTGTAAGAATGGTATGTTCAGGTCATGATGTAATGTTATGTTTGATACGTAGTAAGGGCATTATGTGATTGTTCGGAGGATTTTATTTTGAATGGCTTGAATTCTTTTGGTGTGTGAGGGCTTAGCTGAACCCCAGAGCTGAACGCTATATGTCCAGATAGGTCTGATAACGGTCTTGTAGACACCCAGTTAGTGGTTGAGGCGAAGTTGAGATCGTTTGTCTAGTAGTCTTAATTTCATTTTTGATGTCAAAACTCAATGAGGACATTACTTGTCAAACTTCAGGAATATCTGCTGAAGCCTAGGTGGGATTAGGGAGGGGGCTCAATTCAAAAACCCTAATAACTGCCGATATAACACAAAATTTAGTATGAGGATTTAGGAGCCCTTATGTAAGTTAACTGTTGAATATTAACGCAGAATGGTTATGAAGAAAAAGTGAATAGTTATTTGATTAATTCGTTCTGGGGAAGTACATTGCCGGAGATTATCCGAATATTTATTTTTTTTATTTTTCGTTGTGTCATTAACCCCACAGGAGCAAAAAAATATCACACCAAATCATAGTGTAATCATTTTTACGGACTCTAAAATATGTTCTATAAAAGAAAGATTCTAATTCAAAAAAGGAATAGTTAACCAAAAGAACAGATGATTTATAGATACTGATGATGATAGTACTTCCCGAAATACATTTGTAATTGATATTTTTTGAGAAGGCAACTATACTAATATTAAGAATCTCCTTACACACAACACTATAATACACACAAAATAACTATAATAAGTAAACTATAAAGAGAATAAATAATAAAACAAAATTGCAAAGCAAGAGGTGCAGAAAAATATGAGTTGAAAATAAGTCAGCATAAAATAAATCAAGAATGGCAGATAAATATGGCAATTATAACAAGGGCATTTAATACCCAGTTTAATTAACTCGGTTCAGTCCTTTAAAAAAAATAAATAAAATAAACTCTGAGGTGGCCCCAAAAATGTTTTTTTTTTTTACTTCTCCAGCTATACGAAGTATGGGGAAAGTTATGTAATCTGAAATCGGTCAAGCATTCGATGCGGAGTTTTTATTAGAATTTTAGGTTTTCCAACCTCTATTCCAGATAGAATGAATATATCTACAAAAAATCGTGTATTATATTCAAAAACATTATTTCATACATTTTTTTTTTTTGGCATAGTTCCTCCATAGATATTTTCCTTTAAGGTCTGTCGAGTGTATATGAATATAATATATATCGTACTCCTCGTATAGTTTATGTATAAACTCCCCCTTAGAATGAATGTATTGACATGAAATTTTACATGTAAATCCAGACCCCTCTAACGATGGGACCTAATGATTTCCAGCCAAATCGACCAAAAGGAAGGGGGGATACTTAACACAAAAACTCTAATAACTGCCAATAGGATGAATGTATCGACACGAAATTTTACAAATGGATCCTGAACCTCTAACGACGGGACCTATTGATTTCCAGCAAAATCGACCAAAAGGAAGGGGGATACTTAACACAAAAACTCTAAATGTGAATTTAGAACTTTCTAACGACAAAGGCAATTGTTTTTCAGCCAAATCGACTAAAGGAGAGGAGGATTTGTGGAAACATAAAAGCTCCAATAACTGCTGATAGAATGAATATATCGACACATTTTATGTATGGGACCAAAACCCCATAAGAACAACACCTATCACGTTTAAGCTAAATTGACCAAAGGGGATGTGGGATTAGGGGGAGGCTTAACTCAAAAACTCAGCATAAAATGAATTATAAAATGGCAGATAAATATGGCAATTAAAACAAGGGCATTTAATATCCAGTTTAATTAACTCGGTATCCCGTCCTTTTAAAAAAAATTAAAATAAACTCGAGGTGGCCCCAATAATATTTTTTTTGTTTTAAAGAGAAATTCTCATTAAATTTTATTGTTTTACAAAATAAATAAATAAAAAATAAAATGTCTTTATTTGAAACCAGATAACTGCCACCAGGGTTTTAAAAGGCCTCATGAGGAACGTCACTGTCATCAATCTAATGTTTTCTGAGGACGGAACCATTCTGAGAATTATCTCATATTATCCAACTGCAGTGAATGTTTTTATGCGTTTATGCAGTGGTTACTCTGCCTCTCATGATTTTTCAGTCAAGCGAATTTGGTCGAAATCTGTCAAAGGAAACCCATTGTATCCATAGAATGTGATTACAATATATCCGATTTAGTCGATCATTTTGTTTCCAATCTTTTCGCAGTTTCATTCTTTAGCATATTTACTTCCCCAGCAATACAAAGTTAGGTAACAGGTCAGAAATTCGGTGATCAGTGTACGTCGGAATTTAAATTTTTCCAATCGCCTAAATTCCAAAAATGAGAAAAAAAACGTCGGTGAATCACCGGCAATGTACTTCCCCAGAAGGTATTAATCAATTAACTTTTCACCCCCCCCCCCCCCCCCTCACACCAAAACCAGGCGACCGTTTGCGCTAATATTCAATACTTGACTTACATAGGCGCTCTACATCCTGATACTCAATTTTGCGTCGATAAATTCATTACATCAGCAGTTATTAATATGAAATTTCATGTCGATACATTCATTACAGGCAGTTATTGGGTTTCTTGAGTTGAGCCCAGCTCTGACGCCCCTTCACTTTTGCCTATTCCGCTAAAAATTGATAAATGTCGTCCTGATGTGTTTTTGATTTCTCGTATGAAATTTTGTGTCGACATTTATTAAACATATACACTAAAATAACTTGAAATAACATTAATAAAACTACTTTTAAACACATAACGACCCCAAAACATTATTTAACTGATAGTAAACAGATTTGAATGAAAACTCAATTAATAAATTTGTGAACAGTGTTTTGGTCAATTTTTTTTTTAATTTACAAACTGTACAAAAAATATATACAAGCAAATTTACTAAAAGAGTAAAATATGGCTTTGTTAAAATGTCAAGAGCGCTATAGGAAGTATAGTGGATGTTATGAAATCGGTCAAAAATTCGATGCGGAGTTTTCAACAGAATATTATGCTTTCCGACCTCTAGATTCCAAATATAAAAAGAAAAAATGCTGTCTCTGTTTTGTGTATCTGTAAACACGATAACTCCCGATAGATTCTTTTTTTTTTTTTTTTTTTGACACCACACCCATCTATGTGTTATTATTTAGTTATTTTTACGATCCATGGCCCCGGGAGGGAGTTCCATCTACGAAATAAAACTCAACTCCCGGATGGGATTCGAACCCGCAAACCATGGTGAGACCATGCGACCAAAGCCCTACGCTCTAGCCCGCACGTCCACCATGGCTCCTTCCCGATAGAATGAATGTCGACAAGACATTTTATATGTAAACCCAGAACTCTCTAACGACGACACCTATTGTTTTTTAGCCAATTAAATCAAGTGAAAGGACGCTTAACACAACGTCTAATAACTGCCGATGTATTGAATTTATCGACAAATTTATTATTATGATTTAGAAGCCCCTATGTAAGTCAACGTTGAATATTAGCGCAAACGGTCGACTGATTTTGGAGGGGGGGCGAAAAGTTAATTGATTATTTCGTTCTGGCGAAGTAGAGTGCTTCACCGACTATATTTTCTACCTGGATTAAAATAGGGAGGGTCTTGTTGGAAACAAAATATGGAGCATTGGCTACTGTACGAAGGATTTTGGTATAAAGGTATTGGATGCGCTGAAGACTGGAAACCTTGGTAAAACCGCTGAATCTGTCCGTCGAACAATGTTATTAAAGTTATAAAATGGAACTTGTCCCTGGTCTACCTAAATCAACAAATAAATTATTCCGTTCGTTACAATAATATTATCATTATTTTATTATGATTATGTATTTATTTAGTTATTATTGTAGTATGGCTACACCCTTGACGAAAGGTATAACGGTATAATTAATTGTTTCACTAATAATTTATTTAAATTATCGTTTTCAATTAGTCTGATTTAAAACTAATGGGAAGAAACAGCCCTATAGGCTATTAATTCTGACACTTCATTAAATTCATATCGGTTCTGTATGAGTGTGTAACATGCAATCTACACAGCCCTTGACGATGTTCATCGAGACAGATGTATTGAAAACCCATTATGGGGGAGTAAGGGTCGCTCCAGATGAAAAATAATGTGGGAGTCTGGAGAGGGCTGAGGTCTGGGTGGTCCGGGGTAGCAGCGCAGGTGTTGGCAGGGCATTGCGGTCGTTGCAATGGTAATTGTACGTTGCAATAATGTTGTCAGTTCCAGACGTGGTGCAATGTGTTCTGTGTAGTTAGGGTGTTACAGTTGCAAAAATATTGTTTCCACAACCTTCGATCGTAAAACAAGAAAAAAATTAAAAGTCGTCAATGTACGTCCCTCAAATTAATTAATCAATTAGGGGCGCCGGTAGCTCAGTGGTATGCGTGCTTGCCTTCTGAGCTCTGAGGGTTTGAAACCCGACCGAGGCCTTTTAGTTTATTTTATTTGGGAGGTAAAATAAACTTAAGCACGCCGTCCTTCGGATGGGACGTTAAGCGATGGTCCCGAGCCTGTACGATGTCAGGTACTCGTTAAAGACCCCTCTACCCTAGGTGATAAAAAATTTAGGTTAGGCAAAATCTAGGACTCCCACAGTAGAGTCGGGGTCATGTCCACCAGAGTGACGAAAGAGCGCTCTGGTAGTAGGCGATATGACCTCGTAGTTAAAGCCCGGGCATGAGTCATAAAACCTAACCTAACCTAACTTAACCTCAATTAACTTGTCGGCCCCCCTCCAAAACCAACAATAGCTGACGTACATAGGGGTTCCTGAATCCGCATACTAAATTTTTTGATGATAAATTCATTGCATTGGCAATTATTAGTGTTTTTGTGTTAAGCCTCCCCCCAGATCCCCTCTTCCCTTTGGTCGATTTGACTGGAAATCATTAGGTCCCATCGTTAGATGGATCTGGATTCACATGTAAAATTTCATGTCGATACATTCATTCTAGGGGGAGATTATATATGAATATATGTCGTAATTAGACGAGGAGTCATTATACGATATATATTATATTCATATACTAGCAGTAATACCCGGCGTTGCCCGGGGAACTTTGACTTTTCTCCCAATATCTCCTATTGGATATCTATTCAGTTCCTCGACAGTACATTCATGATGTTATAATTTTCAATTATTCATATGGAATAAGGCTTATAGTCCTTCAACTGTAGTAACGCTAGCTTTGGAGCTAAAACTAATTTATTCAAAAAGATTTCTCATTAATCGTTGCAATGGTTTTCGAGTTACAAAGATTGCGTGAGTGGATGCTGGGATGGACTAGGGGTTGATTAAAAAATAGACCTTAACCTTCCGGTAGATAAAACTTATCTATTCAAAAAGATTCCTCATTAATCATTGCAGTGGTTTTTGAGTAACAAAGATTGCGTGGGTGGATGCTGGGATGGACCAGATATTGAGGTACTAATACGCCTATAACCTTCCACAGACGATGACGAACAAATTTAAAAAAAAATTAATCAAATCCATCAAGCCGTTCGTGAGTTATAGCGGTACAACGCACAGACATTTTCAGCTGTTATTATATTCATATATATTCGACAGACCTTAAAGATAAATATCTATGGAGGAACTCTGCCAAAAAAAAATAAAAATTTATGAAATAATTTTTTTAGATATGAAACACGATTTTTTTTATTATGATTCTTTTACTACTTTTGAACAATGAGAAAGGAAAGAAATTCTTTTTCCGAATAGGTTTCTTCTAACATGAAGGTTTTTAGTTGAAGTTTAAATTTTCTTATTGTTTCTACTGCCTTCCTTAATGAATTATACTTTTCTCAAAAGGAGAGGAGCCATGTTTTTCGAAAATCATCTTTCTTCCTGGTATCGTAATCATGACTAGAACTGTTGAAAGGGAATGAAGTAGAACCCAAATTGTTCGAGATTGTACAACCAAGCCAGGGTGGAGTTGGGCGGGACAATATCGGAGACCGACTACCAGTCGTTCAGTCAAATTGTCGAAAGCTTTGTTCAACAGATGACCAATTTTAACGAAATGATTTCATAGTACAGAGACATAATTCCTGCCTACTACCAATAAACTCTACCAGTCTACCTGCTGATAGCTCGTTGGAGCATTTGGAGCGACGTTAAACCCAAAGAAAGAAAAAAATTAACTCAAATCTCCTTAATGCTGATTTGTCAAAGAGTTAAAATGCTCTCAATGAAGAAAACCGGGGTTTCATGAAGTCTACCTTAAGTCGTACGGTAAATCATCAAGGGTTTCGCCTCTCAGGATTATTTTAGCTAATTAAGACAACATTTCATCAATATTTGAGACAATGAAACGAATTTACGACAAGAAGGTCCTAAATGAACATGAACATTTCTGAAATTAAGGTTGATTTGTTGGTAGAGCAAACTTGCAGCAATGGAGCAGCTAGTTACAGAAAGGCAAGCGTATTACATTCTTCCTTTCAAATTATTCCTAATGCTCGAGCCATTCGCGTGAAATATACTAATGAGAATGCACGTAATGTGTGAGGGGGGGTGTATTTGTGAACTTCTCCTACTTTAGACACAAGCTCCAACTTAATAAAGTCTAACAAACAACCTTAGTGTTGGGTCGTCCCACACTTTAGGGTCCCTTTTAGGGTTCAAGTAATGAATTCATTTGTGTTATGCACAACAAGGAATTCATTTTAATAAAATTACACCTATCTACCTTTGTAGAGTTTCTGCTTTGTTCAAACCGCTTTTCAAAACTGTTTGAAGTAAAATAGCACTTCCATACAAAATAGACCTATCAGATTTTCCGTAGAAACTGACAAAAGTGAAACATATATCAATATACACACTCTCGATTATCCGCGCCTCTTGATTCCAGAGGAAGCGCGGATAATGCAGAATAATAAAATGTCTACCTACTCAAAATAGGTTCAATCATTTGATGAATTATAAGTCATTGTAAGGATGTTGAGGTTAAATAAATAAATAATATATTGATGAATAAAAAAATATAATAAAAATGAAAATGTGTATTTAAATGTGTAGAGTAAAAAAAGACTGAATCCTTCAAAAAAATACTAACCCTTCACTAGCCTTAAGAGTCGGTCCAGGATTGTCGTTCAGGAAATCTGTGAGCGGCACTTTTTAGTTCCGTTCTGCGAATCGTGACTCCCAACTCTGTTGTTTATACCACTTCAAGACTGCATCTCCAATTTGCGCATTTGTCGATGCCTTGAGAGTTTTTTTTTAAACTTGACCACTGAACTAATAGCTGATTCTTTTAACCATGTCCCGAAGTGTATTTTTTCCAACGTTATATTCCTTAGAAAGCAACGATATCGAAACTCCTTTCTCTATTTTATCGAGAATCTCATTTGTAATTTTCATAGAGAGAACTACGCGTTTTCTCTTAATATTTTCTTGATTTTTTCGCTCCATTTCCGCAAGAAAAATAAAAAAAACTGAATTTAAAATATATAAAGAGATGTTAATTTTGTAAATAAAGTTTACTTAGAAAAGGAATGAGGGGGAAGAAAGGGAGTTTTAATCAATTTCCTGGAAAAATAGGAGTAGTGGTACTCTTGCATCATTTAACATCCGCGAATATGAAATTTTAATTCATTCTTATTTAATTTATTTATTTATTATCATCATTATTTTTCTTAATCGCGCTAATTAACTAACAGGTGTTCGCCTCGATTAATCAGGGCGGATAATCGAGGGTATACTGTACTAACAATTAGACTTGAATATAGTTATATAACCAACATAGGGAAGGTATCACAGAGGTTGCAGAATTAAAAATATAGTATGACCTCTCACAGATTTTATTAATTTTTGCTAGCATGATGATATGACTCCCTACAAATTATTTTCATATTAATGAAAACTGACATTATTGCAGAGATATTGAGAAATAATTGAAATGAACTTGAATGAAATAAAACTAGTTTATTTGTGGTATTGTCTAATTTCACAGAATATATATACATGGGAGTACTTTCGGTATTTCTACCATCCTCAGCCGAAAGACTAAAATATTACAGAATGCCAGCCTCTTGGTGGAACCCCTCACCCTCCCTCCTGGTGTTCCCTATGACGTCAGACACTCCTATCTACAATAAACTGTCAAACTGTGAGATATTATATGAAAATTGTGATCCTTTTGGCTGAGGATGGTAGAAATACCGAAAGTACTCCCATGAATATATATTCTATGAAATTAGACAATACCACAAATAAACGAGTTTAATTTCATTCAAGTTCATCTTTTCATATTGACATTGGGTATATGAAAATCATACTTAGAATCAGGCTGTACTATGAAATGAAGAATACTGCTGACCCCGATACATTTTCATAGACTCAGATTTCATGATAAATTTTACAACTGATTACCGAAGATTGGAAAGCAAATGATTAAGATTCTATTTTTTTTTAATTCTGTGTTTTTTTTTAACTACCCTGTCTTGCACCCTCTTTCTCTAGTCACTACAGTCTGGTAAAAGAGAAGAGGCGGATGGGGTTGAACCAAAGTTGGAATTGTGAGAAATTGGTCGAGGGTACAGAAAGATTTATGGGGCTATTCAATTGAGGCGTGGCCCCGCCCTGGTTTGTCCTGCGTCAAGAGGACGGCGGGCAAACCTCCAAAACAGCAAATTTGGCTTTCCCACCCACTCTTCTAAAGGCGCTATCTCATGGAGAACTATAAGGCTTCTTTATATTCTTAATATCTTTATACAGCCAAATCCCCATTGAATTTTAGCGAGTACAAAAGCTAATTTTAACGAGTTAAAACAAAAACATAAGCACAACCATTTTTCTTGGTTGGTAGGCGAATGTAGTGGACTGGTTAAATAAATAATAAAGAGGTATCAGTCCAACAATATATTTTATTTACACCACAACTAGTAGGCGATATGATCTCGTAGTTAAAGCCAGACATTAGTCATAATAATTAACTGCCTAAGAATGGCAGTTAATTGCCGAAACTAGTTGTGGTGTAAATAAAATATATTGTTGGACTGATATATCTTATTACTTATTTAAAAAGTACACTGATATAACATATATTTTTGAAATTATTTAGAAATTAATGTACATATCGATTAAATTAATTTAAATAAAAATAATAAGATAAATAGATAAAACAAGTGGGAGCGCCACATCCTCCAGCGTTAGCGATGGTCGTCCTGGTAGGACGGATTCAGTCTATTGATGGCCACCGCTTAACCAGCTCGGCTGATGGTGTACGCGTTCCTCCGGCGATGTAGCACCTCCAAGAGACTATCATGGCGAACAGGAACAACATATCTGTCTATTTTAAATGGTTAAATAGATTTTAAATAGTTTTATAGACGTTTATTTTAATTTTTAAATCTCATTTATTAAATCATTTTAAATTATGTTTATCAGACTGCCTGATGATCAGGGCAACCACGAAAGCCGGCAGCAAAAAAATAATCTGTGAGACTTTTCGATAGGATTAACCGTTTTCGCGTGAATCAAGTAAAGGTCTAATAAACAGATTTTCAAATGACAAATTTTTTTTTACTCGAAACTATCTCCAATGGAAATTTGGTATAATTCTAAGGATAGCGAAGTATGATACTTTTAGAAAACTCTTCTAAAACTTCTGCAAATTTTCCTCCAAGTTCTCAAGTTTTCAATTTTGTAATGTGATGACTCCCATAATGGGAAGTGAATAAACCAAAATTGAGTAACGAAAATAATAGGAAGAATAAAAGAGAGAGAGAGAAGAAATAAATATACTTGAGCTGAGCTCCACCCCATCATCCCCACCCCACCCCTCCCTTAGCCTCAATACCGGAATGGAACCAGGGAACCGGAAGAGAATTGAAGAAGTGATCGAGAGGATGAGCCGAGGGAATTGAAAAGAATTGATACCTTCAATTCTGATGGGGCAGAGCGCCGTGAGAATTGCGGTAGAATGCTGGTGCACGGGGTCTCCTCTGCTTAATGAACGAGCGCAGCACCTCTGTCGGTAATGGCAGAGGAGGCTAATGGATTCGACACGGCTCCCAAGTGCCCCCGGACATCATCTTGTGATATTTCAGTGTCAGCCCAAGGATGCCTTTTTCTATTTCCCAAATAATCATGGGAAACGTCCCAGTGATCCTTCTTGTCAGGGATCATTAATGATGACAATGAAGAAGGACTCGTCTACCGGCGACCTCTGGATCCCGTTTGGTAAACAGTTCAGGAACAAATGAATTCTTTTCATTTTATGACTTCTATTTTATTTTTTTCAATTATTCAGTTTGAAAAATCATTACAATTTCATTATTAAATCAATCATTACACTCAAATGCAATTAAAAGCGGAATTTTCCGCGTCCAGCGTTATTCCAAAATCCCTGTGCCACAATTACGGGAAAAATTTTCAGGCCGACATAAATGACATTGTTGATAAATAATATCCATAATAAAAGTAGAAATATGGATGTAAATAAAAGCATAGAATACAGGAAGAAAGAAGAGCCCCTCCTGAATTCTAGAGATAATCTGTGAATTTAACTCCTGTCAGAATGAATGTATCAAAACGAAATTTTATATGCGTATCCAGAATCCTCTAAGGACGACAACTGTTGATTTTCAGTCAAATCGGTCAAAGGATAAGGAGAGGCTCAACACAAAAACTCTAAAAAAATGCATGTATTGCTACGAAATTTCATAGGAAAATTCAGAAGCCACTATGTAACTCAAATATTGAGTTTTAGCCCAAATCTTTGGCATTGGAGCAAGAGTAAAAACGTTTTTTGTACACTGATAGTACATAGCCGGTGATTCACCAACGTTTTTTTTTTCTTGCGACAAAGTTTTTGGTTCTATCAAAATAAAAGTAAAAGTGAAGGAACTACCTTTTTGAGTAGCTCTTTACAGGTAAGTTGTCCCGATATTAAATTAAAACATGTACAGACTTGATGAAAAAAGGGGTGAAAAAAAAAACCCAAGTTTGCCTAAATTTATTCAGTACTAAATTTCAACTCGCTAAGTTAATAAACTTTCTTTTATTTTTGTTAAAGTGTATTTTTTTTTTTTTCAAAAGGAAGTTTCACCGTTAAAGGTTAGCAAAGCTGAGGATAATCGATCAAAGAACTTAATTAATTTTATTTTTATTTTTTAATTTTACCCTCCAGGCTTAGAGAGAGAGAGATGGAGGGAGGGAGGGAGGGAGGCTGCTCGCCCTGACTACAGCCTGATTAAATCCCTCAACTAGAGACCCCTCTTGTTAATTATTAACGTTGACTTTTTTTTTTTTTTTTTTTTTTTCATCTTTGAGTATATTGGCCAGGTTTATCGATTACAGCAGTCCATTGACATACTAACATCAGACTTCAATTCAAAACGTTCAGCGCTTCACAACAGGTGTCACGTGAAAATATTCATTGATTATTTATAATTTATAATTATATTACTACTGTTATATAGTAATTTTAGTGATAATAGTTTTTTTTATAATTTTTGTAATCTTCCCCCCTTCTATACGAACTATAGGTTAAATAATCGGCCCAGTAATCGGATTTCAAAAATTAAAAGTCGATGAATCACCATCAATATGGTTCCCCAGAACGAATTAATCAATTATCATCTTGCTCCCCCAACCAGTCGACCTCTAAGGCTAAAAATCAATAATTGACTTACATAGGGACTGACTCCTCATTTATTGATACATTCATTACACCGGCAGTTAATTTTGAATCATCACATTTGGCTGAAATTCGCCGTACATTATATGGTGCATTCCCTATGAGATTCTGAATTTAAATATGTGTTTGTACACTACCTTGGTCTTACTGCCTTCCCCCCACTCCTCAGTTTTCATCCCTAGCAGCTCTACTCCTCCTGTTCTCATGACCTCCGGCAGGAAGGTGCTTCTCAATTTTGTTTTCCCCATAAGTTATTCTCAATCGTTTTGCCTATTAAGTTATTCACCTAGTTATTCTCCATCGTTTTTCCCATTAAGTTATTCTCACAGTTATTCTCAATCGTTATCCTTCTAGTTATTTCTCTCTCCTTTCTATTTCCCTTATTATTGCCACAAATATTTACTCTGGATCGCTCTCCCCCCCTCGCGTCTCTCAGACAACGTCAAGGTAGGTATCTATCCAATATTATTTGTGGCAAATCTCACAATATTCAATTTTACATTATAATATGCCATAACTTATGAAATTTTGTGTCGATATATTCATTGCAACCGGCAGTTATTTGGGTTTTTGTTTGTGTCGTAAAGCTGAAATAACCAACAATAACTCCCGATAGAATAAATATATTGACACGAAATTTTATATGTATCCAGAACCGCAAAAGAACGACACCTATTGATTTTTAGCTAAATCAGACAAAGGAAAGGAGACGATTGGAGGGGGGCTTAGCATAAAAAATTAGATAACTGCGTTGTAATGAATGTATCCATACAAAATATAATTTGTGAATTCAAAACCCTATAAGGTCGACACCTAATAATTTTGACCGGGACCAGTAAAAGGAAAACAGTATGACTGTTTTTCTGTGTCTGTGAACACGGTAACTCCCGATAGAATGAATGTATCGACACGAAATTTTATATGTGTATTTAGAACCCGAATTTAATGCAGAACGAATGTACCAACACAAAATCTAGTATATGGGGGCCATGGTGGGCTAGAGCGTAGGGCTCTGGTCGCATGGTCTCACCATGGTTTGCGGGTTCGAATCCCGTCTGGGAGAGAGTTTTATTTCGTAGATAGAACTCCCTCTCGAGGCCATGGATGCTGTAAATAACTAGATAACACAGTGACAAGGCTAATATGCATCGTACAAAAGGCAAAAAAAAAAAAATATATCTAGTGAGGATTCAGAAAGCCCTGAGTATTAGTATTAGTACTAGTTTCAGAAGGAAAGGTTCACACTGGGGAAGTACATTGCAGATGTTTCACCTTCGACTTTTTTGTATTTTGTACTTTCAAACGTAAAAAAACAAAAGAAAAATGTATAAAAGTTTTAAAAAATAATACACATCATTCCAATGCGGTCAAAACACGTGAAATGGTTAAATATTGGAACAGGGTTAAACCTACAATAACATAACTAAGCTGATTACATTGAATAAATAACAGTAAAAACAAATATTTATCTATTCAATTCCAAGAAAGAAACCAACACTAACGAACACATTTTCAACTTTGGGTGTGTAAACTGAATCTCATGGTTTTGGTACATTCTGACACAGCTAAACGAAGTATGAGGAAAGTTATGTATCGGTCTGAATTTCTAAGTTTGGTTTTCACCGGAATTCATCTTTTCTGTTCCCCGATTCAAAAATTAAAAAAAAAATCTGTGTGTGTCAGTTAGGGTGGTCCTTAAAGTGAAAAAGTTGAAATTTTCAAACGTGCTCCCCCTAGGTCGAAAGAAGTTCCCAAAAAAAATTGTTGGCGCCGAAAAAACAAGAAAACATATTGAATAACCCGTCCCCCATCGAGGTTGAATTTTAAATGGGATTTAACATGGGTTTCAAAGTTTTCTTCAGTCGATCGATTACAGAGCCGTTGATTTCTATCGCTTTAAGGTAGAAAATGGTACTCAGGGGTTTTCGGGGTCGCTGAAGCAGAATATGATGTTAAAAACTCATTTTAATACATGCCAGCTGTCAAAAAACCTGTCATTATCATTTACTTTTTTCATAATCACGGTTTTTTGAGTATTATCATTGTCGACAGCTGTCAAGTGTGAAAATTCTTTTTAGAAATTGATTAAATATCGAAAAATGTTTTACTTACATTTTTTTAATCGAAATTAGTAGACATTTTTGTTTAGAAACTGATAATACTAAAAAAAAACGTGATTATGAAAAAAGTAAATGATAATGACAGGTTTTTTGATAGCTGGCATGTATTAAAATGAGTTTTTAACATCATATTCTGCTTCAGCGACCCCGAAAACCCCTGAGTACCATTTTCTACCTTAAAGCGATGGAAATCAACGGCTCAGTAATCGATCGACTGAAGAAAACTTTGAAACCCATGTTAAATCCCATTTAAAATTCAACCTCGATGGGGGACGGGTTATTCAATATGTTTTCTCGTTTTTTCGGCGCCAAAAATTTTTTTTGGGAACTTCTTTCGACCTAGGGGGAGCACGTTTTAAAATTTCAACTTTTTCACTTTAAGGACCACCCTAGTGTCAGTACATGATAACTCTTGATAGGATGAATGTACCGAGATGGAATTTTTATAAGTGTATCCAGAACCTAAAGCCGACACCTATTGATTTTCAGTCAAATTAGCTAAAGAGAAGTGGGGGGGGGGAGGAGGAGCATAACACAGAATAATGACAGTTTTAATGAATGTATTGAAACGAAATTGCATTTAAATTCAAAACCATATAAGGTCGACTTCAACGATTTTCAGCGGCCGAAGGGGAGGGGGTTCAACTCAATAACCCCGATTAAATGAAAGAACCGTCATGAAATTCTATATAAAATTCAAATTCTCAAAAGAATGACGTCAATTAATTTTCTGTGAAATCGGCTAAAGGAAAGGGGGGTTTAGAGGAGAAGTAATTTATATAATTGTTTTTAAAACAAAAATAATTATATACATTAGCATCCTCGCAGATTGAAATGAATGTAATATTATTATAAACCTTAACCATATTTTTATAATTTGTATTTTTGTTTTATTTTAAATAGTGTAAACTAGATTCGTGAAAGTGTAATCTAAATAGTGTAATCCTGATCCTGCTGTAGCCTCATTCATCCTCCAGGAGCACCTCACTGAAATAGAGAGGTGGTGCAACCTCTGGAGAATTAAATTAAATGAGCAGAAATGTGTTCAAGTCACATTTACCCTACGCCGTCCATCATTAACAGCATCCTGATTCCCTCTTCAAACAAAGTTCGCTGTCTCGGGTTTTACCTAGACTGTAGACTTACGTGGAACCCACATACACGACAAGAACTGAATTGAAGACCTTGGACCAAAATCGAAACTGACATACGTCCAATTTGGAACTACGGACTCGAACTTTGCGGTACAGCTAAACAATCCAACATCAATCGTATCCAAGCATTCCAGTCCAAACTCCTCCGACGAATTGTCAACGCTCCTTTCTATGTCACCAATAAAGTCCTACACAGAGATCTCAATATTCCCACTGTCAATCCTCTCACGCAAGACCTTTCCTCTCATTCCCATCCTAACAATCCTCCCCGCCGCTTGAACAGGAGGTGGCCTCGCGATCTTCTCTCGGAGGATAGTGAATAATGACAATTAACTTTCGAGGGAGTGTCAGCGCTGGCTGGTTTCTCCCATCAAGTGACGTTATATTTTTCTTTTTGACCACATATTTGCTTATTATGTATATATTGTATATAGATTGCAAATAGAATAAAAAAAATATATATATATATTTATTTATTTGAAAACTTCTGCTCGCTCAGGATGTTGTCATTGTTTAGATATCATATTATTTGTTTTTTGTTGTTTTTAAATTTTCACTCTTGATTTACGTTTATATTTAGTTTATAATTGCTTTTGTTTAGATATAATATTTCAATTTGTTTTGGTGTAAATAATTTAACTATTGCTTTAGTCACAATGAGTTTTAATGTGCTCCTTTACACAAATCTAGCATATATCGACTTACTAATAATTTATATATGTCAATACAGGCCCTGAAGAAGGCATACTCAGTGCCAAAAGCTTCGCAGAAAAAATACAGTATCCAATATCATTAGTAGATGAAACGCTCAGAAATAATATACTTGTTCAAATTTTCAGCTTAAATAATTATTTAAATATTACTTGCCACCAAACTTCTAGATATAGCCAAAGTAGTTTCAGTCTTACCTGAAAAAAAAAAAAAAAAGAAAAACATATAAATTAACATATTGGAGAGAGGGCACTGGTAGCTCAGTGGTATGCATGCTTGCTTACTGAGCTGAAGGTCGCGAGTTCAAAACCCGGTCGAGGTTCTTAGTTTATTTTATTTAGGAGGTAAAATAAACTTAAGTATGCCGTCCTTCGGATGGGACGTTAGATGGTCGCGAGCCTGTACGATGTCAGGTACTCGTTACTGACCTTTATCCTAGGTCAATGAAAATTTAGGGTAGGCAAAATTTAAGACTCCCATAGAGTCGGGCTCATGTCCACCAGAGTGACGAAAGAGCGCTCTGGTAGCAGGCGAGTCATAATAACTAACTATTATTGGAGACGGGGGAGGGAGCTATAATGTTCCTTTACAATATTAAATCGTTGCTTAATCCTTCTAATTATTAATTAATACAATACAAAAATAAAAAAATACATGTGATGATGCTATTACAGGACTTTCTTATACGAACAACGCTTACAGATCACTCTCTCTCCCACTCCCCTTCTCTAAATCATTTTATATTGTCTCTTTGTACAGCGAAATCGTAAGATTAGATGTCCGTTAATGGCCACATCATTTATATTCTATTTTTTTCTTTACTTTTACAATTTCTCAAAAAAAAACACCAATAATTAAACCATATTTTAAAGTTAGTTGCAATGAATGACGACTTAAAGATATATTCCTTATGAACATTTACTTTACATTCTTCGGGGGGCTATAACTTTTGTGGTATTGATCCTATCTCAAATTTGAAGACTTATAAGCGACTCGAAATTTTATAAGGAACATTTTCCGTTTGGACTGTTTTCGGATAAAACAAGGAAACGTATATTTATTTATAATCTACATATCAAGACGGTTTTTCGCAAGTACCTCAAAAACCGGACGACCTTGCGAAAAATCGTATTTCAACGGTCAAAAATCGTATTCAGAAACGTGAAAATCCGTTAAAAACTCAATCCCGGATTTTTGCACGGTTACAATACTATAGTAAAAATAAAAATTGTAGATGTAGAAACAACAACTAAAAAAAACTTCCTATTGCGAGTTATTAGCGTTTTGAGTTAAGCCCTTTGTCTAAACCCCATTTCCATATAATGGATTGGTAGAAAATCGATAGGTCTTACTCAGAGATTTCTGAATCCGATTATAAAATTTCGCTCCGATACATTCCATCCACAGGTCATAGTAATTAGCTCTATCCATCCTCCCATGAAGATCAATAGGCATCAGACATCATATTCATTCTATCATAAGCAACTATGTAGATAAGTCAAATATTGAGTTTTAGCCCAAATTCTCGTTTGACTTTGGAGGGAGAGCGAAAACATTACTAAATTATTATACGTATTTCATTACAAACACAATACTGAAATTTTGACTGATTGCGTATCCTTAGCTATAAAATGCTGGTGTAATAAAATTTAAACAGAACTCCATGAAATTGTGAAGCATTACGTTTAAAAAGTCAAAATTGTTAACATACTAATGTATACAAAACTTGTTATTAATAATGTAAATAAATAAATAATGAGATTGATGAGAGTTTGGGAAAGTTTGGAGGGTTGAATATTTAATATAAGCCAACAAACCGCAATGGGGAGAGGAGGGGGCTAAGGTACAGGGAATAAGGGATATCAAACTAGGATCCTGGCGGCCGCTCCAAGAAAGATAGGAAGGTAATCTGAAGAGGAGAGGGAAGACTGCAAAGGGTGGGGGCAAAGATACAGGGAATAAGGGATATCAACCTAGGATCCTGGCGGCCGCTCCAAGAAAGATAGGAAGGTAATCTGAAGAGGAGAGGCAGGACTGCAAGAGGTGGGGGCAAAGGTACAGGGAATAAGGGATATCAACCTAGGATCCTGGCGGCCGCTCCAAGAAAGATAGGAAGATAATCTGAAGAGAAGAGGGAGGACTGCAAGAGGTGGAGGCAAAGGTACAGGGAATAAGGGATATCAACCTTGGGTCCTGGCGGCCGCTCCAAGAAAGATAGAAAGGTAATCTGAAGAGGAGAGGCAGGACTGCAAGAGGTGGGGGCAAAGGTACAGGGAATAAGGGATATCAACCTTGGGTCCTGGCGGCCGCTCCAAGAAAGATAGGAAGGTAATCTGATGAGGAGAGGCAGGACTGCAAGAGGTGGGGGCAAAGGTACAGGGAATAAGGGATATCAACCTAGGATCCTGACGGCCGCTTCAAGAAAGATAGGAAGGTAATCTGAAGAGGAGAGGCAGGACTGCAAGAGGTGGGGGCAAAGGTACAGGGAATAAGGGATATCAACCTAGGATCCTGGCGGCCGCTCCAAGAAAGATAGGAAGGTAAACTGAAGAGGAGAGGGAAGACTGCAAAGGGTGGGGGCAAAGGTACAGGGAATAAGGGATATCAAACTAGGATCCTGGCGGCCGCTCCTAGAAAGATAGGAAGGTAATCTGAAGAGGAGAGGGAGGACTGCAAGAGGTGGGGGCAAAGGTACAGGGAATAAGGGATATCAACCTAGGATCCTGGCGGCCGCTTCAAGAAAGATAGGAAGGTAATCTGAAGAGGAGAGGCAGGACTGCAAGAGGTGGGGGCAAAGGTACAGGGAATAAGGGATATCAACCTAGGATCCTGGCGGCCGCTCCAAGAAAGATAGGAAGGTAAACTGAAGAGGAGAGGGAAGACTGCAAAGGGTGGGGGCAAAGGTACAGGGAATAAGGGATATCAACCTAGGACCCTGGCGGCCGCTCCAAGAAAGATAGGAAGATAATCTGAAGAGGAGGACTGCAAGAGGTTGTGGCAAAGGTACAGGGAATAAGGGATATCAACCTAGGATCCTGGCGGCCGCTCCAAGAAAGATAGGAAGATAATCTGAAGAGAAGAGGAGGACTGCAAGAGGTGGTGGCAAAGGTACAGGGAATAAGGGATATCAACCTAGGATCCTGGCGGCCGCTCCAAGAAAGATAGGAAGAATATCTGAAGAGAAGAGGGAGGACTACAAGAGGTGGGGCGTAGATGGAGAGCCCCAATTATTATTTCGTTCACTGGTTAGTGTGGAATCCCAATTATTTTATTTACATGTAGCTCTATTGTCTGGGGTACCAATAGCATTTTTTTTCGATTATTTTTTGGTTAATTATATTTTGTGTTCAATTATCCATTAGTATGTATAATACATTTTTTTTTCTTCCACCATAACTTTTTTTTTTATTGCTCACCGGTAGATCGGTAGCGTGCTAACCTACTGAGCTCAAAATTGCGGAGTCGAAACCCTAGCCGAGGCCCAAAGATTTTTTTCTATCTGGGAGATGAAAAAATCCTTCGGAAGGGACGTTAAGCGATGGTCCCAAGCCTGTTCAATGTCAGGTAATCGTTAAAAACCCCTACCCTAGTTAAATAAATCTGGGTAGGCAAAATTTAGGACACCAGTAGAGTCGGGCTCATGTCCACCAGAGTGACGAAAAGCGCTCTGGTAGTAGGCGATATGACCTCGTAGTTAAAGCCCGGGCATGAGTCATAATAACTAACTAACTAACATATGAAATTTCATGTCGATATTTTCATTCCAGCAGGAGTTACCGAGTCAGAAAACATGAATTTCCGTCGAATTTTGATCCGATTACATAACTTCCCCCATACTTAGTGTAGCTGGAGATGTAATAAATACTGAACTGTTGTGAATTAGTGTGTGTTTCCGTTTCAGTCATAACGCCCCGTTAAGAGGGCATGCTCATGACAATGAACGAAGCTGTAAAGCCCTGAATGGTTCGCTCCGGTCCCCTACCCAAAGCGGTTCTACGTTAAATTCCACCCCTACTCCACCATCCCCCTCGTTTACGACTTTTTAATACATCAATAAATTAGAGAGGGTGAGGTACCATCTGCGACAATTAGCAACCGCTTTTTTGTTTTTGTACACAATTTAGAGTCATTTGCAAAAAATTAATCTTTTATTCTCCTTTCCACCATATTTTTTTTTTTTTGTTTTCTTAATCGCCCTCATTAAATTCAATTGCCTTTATTTTTAAAAAAATTTTTGAGTTTTCTTTTCAACTATTTTTACAAGACATTTGCGTAAGTGGGATGGCTTTAAAGTATATTGTGTGTATTTTTCACCCTCTTTCAGTCGGAAAAATCTAAAGCCCATTTCCATATAATGGATTGGTAGAAAATCGATAGGTCTTACTCAGAGATTTCTTAATCCGATTATAAAATTTCGCATTTAAAAAAAATGTGACCTATTACATAACTTCTCCTTTACTTTTTTTTTTAAATTTAACACTTGACAACGGTCATAAGCGACGACTACAATGTCTAAATGTTGTCGTAGAATTTTGCGTCTTTAAGGAAGTGGCCGAGTCCGTTGTATCCGTCGCTGGGTGTTTGGAAAAGATTTTTCAAGTCAGTCGGCAGTTTGTATTTTTCTCTTTGTGGTGTAGTTTGTGCAGTCAGTCAGTATATGTTGTACTGTGAGCTCTGGATAGTCTTGGTTCCAGGAACAGGTCGGCTGTTCAAGTCTAAGAAGTAGGTAGGAATGTGTCAGTTTCCTATGTCCCAGTCTTAAAGGGAAGAGGCAAATAAAATTTAACATAAACATGAAGTGAAACATATTTCGCAATTTTTTGAATTTTTTGTCTTTTGATCTATAAATATTATTTTAATGTTGCATGGGATTTCTCAATTAACTCAACATTTTAGGTGCAAACAGTTTTATGTTTATTAATTTGTTAAATAAACATTATTTTCGTTGTTAGGAACATTAGAAATCACTACATTTGATTCCATGAGAATCAGTATTGAGAAAGAAAAAGAGACGCTGTTTATGGCGCCAGCAACGCTAAGCGGGCATATACACACCTTTGTGATTAATTTTATCAATAGATTAGGAGACTTCCAGTTTCGAGCCGGCGTGTGCGCGCGCACGCTCTTTCTGTCTCTTTCTAACTTTCCCCTTTCTCGCTCTCTATTTCCGTTCGCCTCAGCGCGTCACATAAATTCGAAAGTAAGAATAATAATGTAAACAATAAGAACTATAATAATGAGTTATATCTAAATTATAAAGAACATTCGAGATTAGATAGAAAAAAATATATGGAATATAAGGAATATAATTATATTTAAAAAATATAAGGAATATGTGTTAGTTAACAAGTGATAACCAAGTTATATTCTAATTGAGAAGATGAAACAGTAGAGTAACTATCTGTCCAGTGGAGTGAGAAACTTATAGGAAGGCGAAAGAACTATATATGAAAGAAGAGTAAAAGCAAGGCGAATCTGGAGAATGAGAGAGGGTGTGAAAGGGGTTAACTCAAATTCTTCAAAAACTGTTGATATAATGTATTGACACGAAAATTTTTTTTAAGTGAAATCAAAACCCTATACGACGAAAATAATTTTCAGGGAAATGTGCCGAAGGTAAAAAAGGATTCTACACAAAAACCCTAATAAGTCAAATTGTAATGAATGTATCGACACGAAATTTTAAATCCGTTTTAGATGAAGGGGAAAAACAGCGTTAATTAATTCATGCTGCGGAAAGGCCGATTTTTTGTGTTTTATAGTTCTATAATTTTTTTTTCCATGGCTGATTTTACATAAATAATATGAATATTCATTATAATGCCCCTTCAAGGATAGTTAATACATTTATATACAAAAAACAGTTATTGATAAGGGTGGGTAGGGAGAGGTGGTGTTTTGCCGTATTGGAGGTCTGGCGGCGTGCCATCCCCTGCCTTCTGTAATGACCCATTTCTTATAGCCTACCGACATGAGTCTCCAAAGGACTTAATTAAAACACTTAGTTAGAGAGTAGGCCACCCCCTAATCTACGGCTTTTCCACAAAAGGCACTTTTCCCACAGCTGGCTAATTTTAATGTAACTGCAACACCCTCCACCTAATTATACATTGAATGTTCACACATTACTTGGACCACATTGGTCTGGGGAAGTAATATTCAAGAAGTAACGTGAAAATTAAATTGTACATAGGTGCCTCTAGGACTGGGCAAATGTTTTTGAAAAGACGGGCCACCGCTATTGTCTAACGTGCGTAGATCGATTTACGAGATGGCCAGAAGCTCTTCCTATGGACTGCGCTGATGCGAAGTTGACACCATAAGGACGTTTCCTCTTCCGATGACGGCAGGAGAGTTGCGAAAGTTCCTGGGAATGTTCAATTTTTATCGCAGGTTTGTGCTCAAGGCAGCAGAGTACCAGATATCATTATCACAGTTAGCAGGCAACTGCAAGAAGACAGACCGTACACCTATAGTATGGACTTCGGAGACACAGCAAGATAGCAAGATAAGATAAGAAAAGTCAAACGTTAATGAGACGAATTAATCAACTTGTCGCTCTTCCTCTAAAACCAATCGACCATTTGGGCTAAAATCGATAATTGACATCGATTGTTAGCCCAAGTTATACTTGTTAATACCTTCTGCAAATAATGATATGATAGAAGGTAAATTAAAATAAAATAAGTCGCCTGTATATAGGTTATTTAAAAAATTATAATAATGGAAAATAACTACTAAACTAATGAAAACAAAACAAAACAAACGATAGATGGTAAAATAAAATAAGTGGACTGTATATAGGTTATTTAAAAATTATAATAATGGCAAAAAAGACTAAACTAATGGAAACAAAACAAAATGAACGATAGAAGGTAAATTAAAATAGAATAAGTGGACTGTATATAGGTTATTTAAAAAATGATAATAATGCAGAAAAATACTAAACTAATGGAAACAAAACAAAACAAACAAATTAAATCTAAGAAATGGTAAAGGAAATGATACTAAAATGTCTGGGGAATGTGGGCGGTCGTGATGTGAAGACGCCGGTGTTGTCTCGTCACAGTGCGGCTGGGCTGAGGGTCCATCTTCTAGGGCTTCTTGACCAATACTTGCAGCAAGGGCTGAGGGCAGATACTGTGTAATGTGTTGCAGAAATTTGATGGTTGCTCGGCTATGACGCCCCCGCGTTTGACACATTGTGTCTTTATTCACATTTCTGTACTCTAGTGCCCTAGTGTATGCACAAGACGTTTCACGTACCTACCCCACTGCAGCTGCGTCTCGATACAGCCTGTTTTCTTATCGTCTAAAATTGGATATAGACCGAGAATATAACACTTAAGTGATCCTTTGTGGACTAATAAATGTAAGTGAATTTAATTTCAATAATAATAAAATAAATCACAGTAATAAAATGGCCGAAGGGCCTAAAGAGATGAGGGTAGTTAAATAAGGTACGAGTGGCTGGGAAGTCGTCCGAAACAGGAAATGGGCACTCGACCCTGGCATGAGTGGGAGGGACTATTTAGATGAAGGGAGGGGGAGGGGGAACCAGGAGCGGGTAATTACCAAGAGGGCCACCTTCCGGATGACGAGGGGCGAAAATGGGAAACGTAAACGAAGAGCTGGCCCTGGGCAATGAGTAGGGTAGCCACCTCGTCATCAATGATGGGAGTCTAGTATTGACATGTGTTACGAAGAACAGGCCATGTTCAGTGAACGGAGTGTTAATGTGACCGAAATTGAAAGTATAAAATGTACCCAGCGTCGTATCTATTACATTTTGGTGCGACCGTTCGGCTCAGGATATTTCGTAGAGGATATAAATACATAGTTACTTTGAAGATATACTCGAGTTATTTCTGTCGATATATTCACGTTATTTTTGTATATTTAGTTAATTACTTATTATGACTCATGCCCGGGTTTTAACTACGAGGTCATATCGCCTACTACCAGAGCGCTCTTTCGTCACTCTGGGTGGAGATGAACCCGACTCTACTGTGGGAGTCATTTATTCACCTAGGGCAAGGGTCTTTAACGAGTACAGGTCGGGACCATCGCTTAGCGTCCCATCCGAAGGACGGCGGGCTTAAGTTTATTTTACCTCCCAGATAAAATAAATTAAGGGCTTACGTGGGGTTTCGAACCCGATATTGTTATGGCAAGATTAATGTAAAAAAAAAAAAAGTCGTCTGTAAATGACAGGCTATGTACTTCCCCAGCATCAATTAAACAATTACGTTATCACTCTTTCTTCAAAGCAAATTTCTATATTTGACTTAAATAGTGGCTTCTATCTTATTAATAAGAGTCGTTCTTATGTGATTCTGAATCCCCCAAACGACAGTTATTCGAGTTCTTAAGTTAAGTTTCCCTGTCTTCCCTTTAGGCGATTTGGCTGAAAATCGATTGGTGTCGTCTTTGTACGATATGAAATTTCGTGTTGACACAATCATTCTATCGGGAGTTATCGTGTTCACAGACACACAGAGAGTCGAATCACTAGGTCAGACAACATGAAATTCCCTTAAAAAGTCAGCATCGAATTTTTAGACCGATATTATTTATATAACTTCCCCTATACTTCGTATAGCTGGAGAAGTAATAAATTTTACCATTGTTTTAGCTGAACCATTTCCCAGAAGTTATGAAACCAGACCTCCAAGTAAATTAAACTTCCCCTACGGGGGGAGAGAAACACGTATGTACGAATGGAACGGGGGAAAAAATAATATGAACATTCACCTTTGGATTAACTCACACACACTTTATTATTTTCTATTAAACAATAAAGTGAACATTTACCTTTGGATTAACTCACACACACTTTATTATTTTCTATTAAACAATAAAGTGAACATTTACCTTTGGATTAACTCACACACACTTTATTATTTTCTATTAAACAATAAAGTGAACATTCACCTTTGGATTAACTCACACACACTTTATTATTTTCTATTAAACAATAAAGTGAACATTTACCTTTGGATTAACTCACACACACTTTATTATTTTCTATTAAACAATAAAGTGAACATTTACCTTTGGATTAACTCACACACACTTTATTATTTTCTATTAAACAATAAAGTGAACATTTACCTTTGGATTAACTCACACACACTTTATTATTTTCTATTAAACAATAAAGTGAACATTTACCTTTGGATTAACTCACACACACTTTATTATTTTCTATTAAACAATAAAGTGAACATTTACCTTTGGATTAACTCACACACACTTTATTATTTTCTATTAAACAATAAAGTGAACATTCATCTTTGGATTAACTCACACACACTTTATTATTTTCTATTAAACAATAAAGTGAACATTCACCTTTGGATTAACTCACACACACTTTATTATTTTCTATTAAACAATAAAGTGAACATTCACCTTTGGATTAACTCACACACACTTTATTATTTTCTATTAAACAATAAAGTGAACATTTACCTTTGGATTAACTCACACACACTTTATTATTTTCTATTAAACAATAAAGTGAACATTCACCTTTGGATTAACTCACACACACTTTATTATTTTCTATTAAACAATAAAGTGAACATTCACCTTTGGATTAACTCACACACACTTTATTATTTTCTATTAAACAATAAAGTGAACATTTACCTTTGGATTAACTCACACACACTTTATTATTTTCTATTAAACAATAAAGTGAACATTTACCTTTGGATTAACTCACACACACTTTATTATTTTCTATTAAACAATAAAGTGAACATTTACCTTTGGATTAACTCACACACACTTTATTATTTTCTATTAAACAATAAAGTGAACATTCACCTTTGGCCGAATACATTTTTTGCGTTCTGTGTTGATATAGGAAATACTAATAAATAAAATAAAATGATAGATAAAACACTTTTTTTGAACACTTATATTGTCTAATTCCACAAACATATACTTAAATGTGTACCGGTTTCGGATTACGCCATCGTCAGCACAATGTTCAACAATAATTCAGATATTTGCCAGGCATACATATTTATATTAACCTATTTATATTTATATTAAAGTTAATATAAATATGTATGCCTGGCAAATATTTGAATTATCGTTGAACATTGTGCTGACGATGGCGTAAGCCGAAACCGGTACACATTTAAGTATATGTTTGTGGAATTAGACAATATAAGTCTCACACACACTTTATTATTTTCTATTAAACAATAAAGTGAACATTCACCTTTGGATTAACTCACACACACTTTATTATTTTCTATTAAACAATAAAGTGAACATTCACCTTTGGATTAACTCACACACACTTTATTATTTTCTATTAAACAATAAAGTGAACATTCACCTTTGGATTAACTCACACACACTTTATTATTTTCTATTAAACAATAAAGTGAACATTCACCTTTGGATTAACTCACACACACTTTATTATTTTCTATTAAACAATAAAGTGAACATTCACCTTTGGATTAACTCACACACACTTTATTATTTTCTATTAAACAATAAAGTGAACATTCACCTTTGGATTAACTCACACACACTTTATTATTTTCTATTAAACAATAAAGTGAACATTCACCTTTGGATTAACTCACACACACTTTATTATTTTCTATTAAACAATAAAGTGAACATTTACCTTTGGATTAACTCACACACACTTTATTATTTTCTATTAAACAATAAAGTGAACATTTACCTTTGGATTAACTCACACACACTTTATTATTTTCTATTAAACAATAAAGTGAACATTTACCTTTGGATTAACTCACACACACTTTATTATTTTCTATTAAACAATAAAGTTTATATAGGAAGTACAGAAGGGTAGGAGTCGGCAGTAACCCTCTTCTAGCGTACAGTTCCTGTATTTACTTCAACAGCTACATGAAATTTTGAATTTCTGTGCTCTTTTAAAGAATATAAAAAAAGTTAATACGTGATAGTAAGATGTTGTGGAACGAGATTTCTCATAGAAATAAAAGACGTTGTCTCACAACTGTTTTATTTTTGGACCAGAACCGGTTTTCAACGCAACAGCGTCATCAGTGGTACACATCTATGATACAATAAATCAATGGTCACAGGGAATAAGTTGTTAAGTCGTAAAGTGGCCAAAATGAGTTAATGCGTACTGTGAACATCTCCCAAGCCATCTGCGCACTGTGAAGAAGTTGGGAGCTCAGGACTCTAGTACTTTCGGAATTATAAAGATGTGGGAAGACAACGTCTTTTATTTCTATGATAAAAATAGTTGAACAGTTTTATTTGTTATGGAAATAGCGCCGAGAATAAGAACAATAAATAAATAGATTTAGAAAAGTTTATTCTGAGAACGTGGAAAAGAAGAGTTTTCCTTGAAAAACTTTGTGTGGCTACTGTGGAAAATTAGATGAGACGGAGCGTGAATCCCCCTCCAAGTATGTACACATTGTTAGGTGGGACCTGGAGTCTAGTGCAGGACAAACATTTGAGAACTGCCCGAATTAGTAAGGGAATATTTCATCTGTTAGGTGTCTTCAACAAAGAGATGTAGGTGGATGTCATGGAAAAGATTTACACTGTAAATGGTGTCTGATAGTGTTTCTCACGTCTTCAAACATAATCCAACATCTTCCTGATGGAATACTGCGGCCATAGCAGTATGTAATGCAATCCCGGTATACCGGGATCCCGCGTCATTTTTCAATACCGAAGAATCAGAATTGTGTGAGCGGGATTCTGCTCGACCACCGGAGTTAAGCTTATTCTCTCGATCTATTTACTATGATGAAACATTTAACTTGCCACCTACATCAGTTATAAGAGATTAAAAAAATCACTGTACGATTATATTGCAAACGAAATCAAGACGATGGTATGGTTTCGATAACTTCATCTGCTGAAGAAAACGAGAATGATATTGATAACGTACCTTATGCATCTCTTCCTCCAACAAAATTCTTCATTACTTTCATTACGAGAAGGACAGAATATAATGTAGCAAGACAGAATATAATGCAGCATGACAGAATATAATGTAGCACGACAGAAGATAATGCAGCAAGACAGAATATAATGAAGCAGGACAGAATATAATGTAGCACAACAGAAGATAATGCAGCAAGACAGAATATAATGTAGCAGGACAAAATATAATGCAGCAAGACAGAATATAATGTAGCAGGACAGAATATAATGTAGCAGGACAGAATAAAATGAAGCAGGGCAAAATATAATTAATTGTATAGAAAGTGAGTTAACGTTGGTTGGAGAGTAAGCCAGCCACAACTCCGTAAACAACACATACAATTAACATTTAATTATATTTTAATTTTAATTATGAGCACCTTACTGTATAGAAGTAAAACCTTTGCTTTGACATTGTTTACCAAAAACTGTGTTCAACAATTCAAAGAGTTGTAAACAACTGGAGAAATATTCATTTACAAATGTTAATACTAGAATGATCAAAGTTAGTTCTTATTAGAGTTCTGATAATTTGAAATTGCTTTAGTCCTCCAAAAATCTCTGGAACATGCCCTGTAACCTTTGATATATTGCGACGGCTCTCGTATACTTCTCGGCATGAATGTAATGTAACGTAATTGAAACCAATAGCTAATCTTCTACCGGAGGAGAACATATTTCCTCTACAAACATTTGAAGAAATCCTGGAACGTCTACCTTTCCTTTATTATCTCTGAAACTGACACCATAATAACTGGACTTATATAATTATCTATCTGACTGACAGACACTTCCTTACAGTGACGTGAAATATGCGATATTTGAAGTAGCAGCCACAAAGCAACTAATATCTTCGGAATTGTGTTGACGGAAAAATACGGACAAGAGAGTTTAGAATCCTCGCAAGATATAACCGTCACCAGTAGGGCAACTCAACATTCGGAAACATCCTTGTGAACTATGGCATCCTCGTGGATACATCGACGAGAAATACGAACAAGAGAGTTTAGAATCATCGCAAGCCTGTCGCAAGATATAACCGTCACCAGTAGAGCAACTCCATATTCGGAAACATCCTTGTGAACTATGGCATCCTCGTGGATACATCGACGAGAAATACGAACAAGAGAGTTTAGAATCATCGCAAGCCTGTCGCAAGATATAACCGTCACCAGTAGAGCAACTCCATATTCGGAAACATCCTTGTGAACTATCGCATCCTCCTGGATACATCGACGAGAAATACGGACAAGAGAGTTTAGAATCCCCGAGATTTCATGCTTTAGATTGTCATGACGATAAGACGAACTTCTTGCTGTCAATCCTCCTCTTTAATACATCCAGATCTCCAGGTTCACCGACCAGAAATAACAAATAGTATTGACCTGCTGTTTCCTGTTTTGGAACCCTTAACATCACCTTGAGATTTCATGCTTTAGATTGTCATGACGATAAGACGAGCTTCTTGCTGTCAATCCTCCTCTTTAATACATCCAGATCTCCAGGTTCACCGACCAGAAATAACAAATAGTATTGACCTGCTGTTTCCTGTTTTGGAACCCTTAACATCACCTTGAGATTTCATGCTTTAGATTGTCATAACGATAAGACGAGCTTCTTGCTGTCGATGACAAAGATTCCCCTTGTCAATCCTCTTCGTTAATATATCCAGAACTCCAGTTTTCCCAAACATAAATAACTAATACTTTGGAACCCTCAATTCCGAGATTCCATCCCTTAGCCCTTGGACTATCTTGATGGGGGAAAAAGGAAAAAGAAGAGTTTGTTGCTGTCGATGATATCAGTTCCTCTGCGAAACATTCTCATGGATATATCCGGAGCTCCAGTTTCCCCGACCAGAAATAACAAATAGCATTGGCCTCTGTTCCCTGTTTTGGAGACCCAACTCCGCCCCTTCTATTCGTCGCCCTGCTCCTCTTACAGATTTATATCCCCGATTATTTTCAGAGACTCCACCAATGGTCCCAACCCCTCGACCCTCTTCTCGCCCTGTTTGCTTATTCCCCCAACAACTGCCTATATATTTTTACCTAGAGACCGGATAGAACATCTAACTCTTTCATATATTCCAAATTCCGGCCAAACACAAAGATCCCATCCATTTTTTTATATATCTTATTTAGAAAATACAATATCCATATACGTATAATTCACTTTGCAGGAAAATTCTGGAAAAAGCATGTACACAAAACGGACTTCCTTGTAAAAATTGATAAGAGATGGAAAACAATGCGTGACTAATTAACAAGTTAGTTATTGTGGCTCATGCCCGGGCTTTAACTACGAGGTCATATCGCCTACTACCAGAGTGCTCTTTCATCGCTCTGGTGGACATGAGCTCGACTCTTCTTCCGTGGGAGTTCCCCTAGGGTAGGGTAGATACCTGACATCGTATATGCTCGGGATCATCACTTAACATCCCATCTGAAGGACGGCGTGCTCAAGGTTACTTCTCCTCCCAGATAAATAACCTAAGGGCCTCAGTCTGGTTTCGAACCCGCGATCTTGAGCTCATTTAGCAAGCACGCATACCACTGAGCTACCGACGGCCTCCCTAATTATCAAAATTGTACCATGACAGCCGTCCATGTTCTAATCTCATGTTAGGAAAAAGGAAATATATGATCATCAGCAAGTTTTCGAAGGGCAAAAAGGATCCCCAGATGTATAGGGTAGGTAACTTATGTAATATGTAATCTGTCAGAAATTCGATATTGAGTTTTAACCGGAATTTCGTGTTTTCCAACGCCCCCATGCTAAAATTAAAGAAAATATCCCAATAGAATGAATGTATCAATACGAAATTTTATATGTGTATCCAGAACACCATAAAGACCCTATCAATTTTCAGCGGAATCAACTGAGGGGAAGAAGAGAGAGATCGACTCAAAATCACTAACAACCACCGATCTAGTTGTATCTACACAACAGTTAGAATGAGAATTCAGGAGTAATATGTACGACAAACATTGATTTTCAACACAAACAGTCAATAACTTTCAAAGAGAGAGCGGAAACTTAATTGATCAATACATGCAGGGAAAGTACTTTTTTTAGTGCGGTGTAATTCTGTAATAAGTGCAGTATAAACTGAATTGTAACATTCGAAAATGTAATAAGAATCTATGAAAATTACTTGGAAAGGCACATTAATCAAAATGTCTTTCTACTCTGCGGAGTTAATCTGAGAGAGTGCTTAGCTGTAATACTCTCTAACAAGATCTCTCATTGAACTTTTGACCCCCTACTTATACAATTGCTAATCAATAATACAAATATATTCCTGTATGTACACAATCATAACTTCGGCTGTTCATCAGCTTATTATTATATAACAGAAAAGCGTCTGAATCGAAAACACTTAACATTTTAGGAGATCTCTAAAATTATCCTGAGAACATAGAATGTGTGTCGTCCACAAATTTTTATTCCCTCCTCCTACCCCCCTCCCAAGAGTAGAGGGAAGACATTTTTTATGTGATAATAAGATCTCTTGATTTGAAAATTATTAACTTTATACCATAGCATTATTGCATAGATATTTATTTTATTATTATACATAATAATTTTATTAATATACATTGTACTTACTGTATTTATTAATATACATTGTACTTACTGTATTTATTAATATACATTGTACTTACTGTATTTATTAATATACATTGTACTTACTGTATTTATTAATATACATTGTACTTACTGTATTTATTAATATACATTGTACTTACTGTATTTATTAATATACATTGTACTTACTGTATTTATTAATATACATTGTATTTACTGTATTTATTAATATACATTGTACTTACTGTATTTATTAATATACATTGTATTGTACAATGTACTTAGGACCCGAAGTGGTCTCAAGATTCGTCTAATCAGATTTAATTCAGCATATGTGACATCGTCTCAAATTTTAAGTTCATTGATACAATAGTTTCTGACATATTATGCTAACATTAACTCTAATAATAATTATTAGGTTAATTAATAATTAAATGTGTAAAATACACAACTTGTAAACCATCCGAGGTTCATTTGACATGGAACATGTACTTCATAATACTCAGATCCAATTATAAGTTTTCCCCTCGCTAGCATCAACTGCAGGGGCGCCCGGTCTTGTTATTAAATTCATGTTCATGCCTATTCCATCAAGTGAACAATTTACCATACTACTAAGGGTACCTACACCCTCTAAGATACTAATGATATTGTTGATATGTTGCCATGGATCTCACTCGTATGTCTTCTACGACTGAGGGCGCTGGTAGCTCAGAGGAATGCTTGCTCACTGAGCTCGAGATCGCGGGTTCAAGACCCGGCCGAGGTCCTTAGTTGTGTATAAGAGATAAGTATATAAGGGATCCCCCCTTCCCAGGGGTATCGACTCCAATATCTTTCTAACTGCCGATGTAATGAATGTATGGACACAATTTTTTTTTTTTTCTCTATTTATTAGCCTGATGAACGATGCATATTAGCCATGTCTCTATAACGGGTGTTTTTTTAGTATTTACAACATCCATGGCTCTGGGAAGGAGTTCTATCTCCGAAAAAAGCTCTCTCCCGGACGGGATTCGAATCCGCAACCATGGGAGACCATGCGACCAAAGCCCTACGCTCTAGCCCGCATGGCCCTTAACCCAAAAATTAGTGTGTGAGGATTCAAAACCCACTATGTAAATCAAAATATTGAGTTTTAGCCCAAATGGTCTTTGGAGGGAGAGCGAACACGTGATTGATAAATCGTGCTGAGGAAGTACATAACCTATGATTTTTATGCTTCCTATTTTTTTTTTATGCTTAATTAACCAATTTATTCAGTTTAGGGTTGATAAACGTAATACAATCGTTTTCCACAATATATGTCCGCGATTCTCAATTCGCCACACCATCGAAGAGTGCCGGTCATATACGGACCTCATGGAGCATTACAGGATTTGAAGGATTTTTTTGAAGCTCTGGGTAATGACGGTGCTGCCATGGATCGGCTGGTCGTCTTCCTCAAGGCATCTCATCTATTCCATATGTAGTTCATGAAGATGTCGCTAATCGTTTAGCTTTCACTTTCTTCGTTGTTTTTCTTCATTTTCTCATCATATTATTTATCTGGATACTTTTATTATTTATTTTGTCTTATATCTTGTGAAAGTGTACCTATGTTTTTTTTGTAAATAATTAGTTTTTTGTTCGGGCGATGATGACCATGGCAGTTTTTCGCCCTAAAACCACAATCTCTCTCTCTCTCAACTCAGAAGTTGATAACCGTGCATAAATCATTATTGACTGTTACTCAAGGAATATAAATTATAATTTGAATTGACCTATTTTGAATAAAAATATTCCATCTTCTTGAAGTGCAAATGGAATATTAACTCAAAAATGATCCAATATTTCTTTTATGGACACCCCCGAATGAAGAGGGGTGGTGAAAAATTGTGTTTTATCATATGAAACCAGGTCAAATATATTCTATGGTGGTTTAGAATTGACTGTCTATTGTCAATTGCACAAATCTAAATATAACAAAAATATTGGAATAAATTATATTAAACATTTTTTTTATATTAAGCAAATTTACTTCAATATATAAAAGTACAGTGAAACCTCTTCCAACGGAAACCTCTAAATAGCGAATCTGTATTAACGGACAAAATTTCTATGGTCCCGGCAGCAGACCACTCAAATCAATGCTTAGTTTACCTCTCGATAACGGGCCCTCCCTTAACGTACAAACGGCCTTAAATGGTCCCGTGCGAAAAATCTACCTCCCTCGAAAAAATCAGCCTCTTGGTTTATCGGAACGCAGTGAAGCACACCTGGGGAGGAGTTCAGGGAAATTAATAAAAAATAACAAATACGTTTCCTAAACTTCCCAATAATTATGGATATTTCTCGTTTCGTTTTCGTTCGCATTTCGCAACATTTAATTCAGTTTGCTTCCGACCCTGTCTCAAAACAGAACTCGGCTAACGCTAAAAAATGAAATATAAATAATTAAAGTTTATAATCGAAAAAAGCTCAGCGTCATGGACTTAGCGGTAAAGTTTAAGGTGGAAAGACGCAAATCGCGACCATTTTAAAGAAAATAATGAACTTTTATTGGAATGGCAGGAACATGGGAATTAAGAAATGAAAACGGCTTTCATAAAAAACACGGTAAGGGTATTGAAATTGATCGCCAGTAAGAGCCAAAAATCTCCGTTTCTGGCTGTATGATAGAAGAAAAGGCATCCGAAGTCGCCGAAATTTTGGGGATTTTAAATTTTAAAGCGTCAAATGGTTGGTTCGAAAAATTTAGAAAACGACATAATATCTTGGATAACGGACACTTCTCGATAAAGGACAAAAACGGTAGACCCCATGATGCCCGGTATGGAGAGGTTTCACTGTATTTACTTTTTTTTATAGAGTTCAAACGAACGAAGTACTGTTGGCGCTAATATTTAACAGTTGGGACTCTCAAATCCTCATACTAAATTTTGTGTCGTTAAATTCGTTACGGCAGTTATTAGCGTTTTTGAATTGAGCCGCCTCCCCTGAACCGCTCCTTCCCTTTAGCTAATATCGCGGATCATCACATAAGTGCCGTTATGGAGTTTTGAGTTCACATATGAAATTTCGTGTCTATAGATTCCTTCTATCGGCAGTTATTAGATTTATTGAGTTAAACCTATCCCCTAATCTCCCCTTCCCTTTGGTCAATTTGGCTGAAAATGAATAGATTTCGTCGTTCTGGATTCACGTACACAATTTCGTGTTGACACACAGACATAATGAAATTATATTGAAAATACACACTTCTGACCGAATACATAACATCCCCTATACTTTGTACAGATGGAAAATTTAAAAATAAAAATAACAGGCCGAAAAGCAATGAATTAACAAAACATCTTTGTTGAGATTTAGTACTAAGCTCCATTTACTGGGCTTGAATTCATTAACTTTCCCTTTTTTCCACCAAAATATATTTAACAGAAAGGTTCATGCTTGCATGGCTGGTTCTCGTAGCTCAGATCTACCCTGCTTGCCACGCACACAAACATACATACAAACCTTGAATACGTTACTCCGTCTGATTACAGAACTCTCTCTGGATAATTAGGAAGTAACAGTTAATGTACAATAACCCTTAGTCTCTGAAAGATTTATTTTTGAACCATAGGTTGTAAAATAAAATATAGTCTGCCTCTCACAGGCTAGCCGGCTTTCGAGGTTGCCCTTATTACCAGGCAGTCTGATATATTATATAGTTTTATATACGTATATTTTAAAATTTGAACCTTATTTATTAAATCATTTAGAATTATTTTGTTTTCAAAATTATTTTATCAGGCAGCCTGTTGATGAGGGCAACCTCGAAGGCCGGCTAGCAAAAATTAATAAAATTTGTGAGAGGTCAGACTACATTTTATTTTACAACCTGTGAAATAATCACTTCTCACTACAGCCGTCTTCATATTTTTATCTTTATACTTTATTTCTTTACATGTACCTAAAACCAAGTTTGTTGTACAAAAAGTAACAACATTATAAATATTAATAATTTTTTTTAAAAGAAGAGAATCGCCAAAATGTTTGAATGTTTTATGAAAACTGCTGAAATGTTGATTTTTTTTTTTTTTTTAATAAAAACAGCTGTTAAAGATATGTAAATTAATTAAGAATTATAAATAGGTTAGGTTAGGTTTTATGACTCATGCCCGGGCTTTAACAACGAGGTCATATCGCCTACTACCAGAGCGCTCTTTCGTCACTCTGGTTTGACATGAGCCCGACTCTACTGTGGGAGTCCTAAATTTTGCCAACCCTGAATTTTTATTCATCTAGGTTAGGGATCTTTAACGAGTACCTGACATCGTACAGGCTCGGGACCATCGCTTAACGTCCCATCCGAAGGACGGCGTGCTTAAGTTTATTTTACCTCCCAAATAAAATAAACTAAAAGGCCTCGGTCGGGTTTCGAACCCACGATCTTGAGCTCAGAAGGCAAGCACGCATACCACTGAGCTACCGGCGCCCTCAAGAATTATAAATATAATTAATAAACAGGGCACCGGTAGCTGAGTGGTATACGTGCTTGATAACTGAGCTAAAGTTCGCGGGTTTGAAACCTGGCCGAGGCCCGTAGTTTATTTTATCTGAGAGGCAAAAGAAACATCAGCACTCCGTTCTTCGGATGGGACGTTAAGCGATGGTCCCGAGCCTGTACGATGTCAGGTACTCGTTAAAGACCTAGGAACTAAATTTAGGACTCCCATAGTAGAGTCGGACTCATGTCCGCCAGATTGACGAAACAGCGCTCTGGTAGTAGACGATATGACCTAGTACTTAAAGCTCGGGCATGAGTCATAAAACCTAATGCTTCCAATCTCCAGCGCATCCAAACCTTTCAATCCAAAATCCTAAGTAGAATAGCCAATGCTTCTTATTACGTCTCCTTAACGTACCTTTTGTCACCGAAGTCGCTAAATCCAAATATAAAAAATTATTTTCACCTCTTAGTTCCCACAATAATCCTCTAGTCCATCATTCTGCCACACTTCCCCAACGACGGCTCAAGCGTCAATGGCCTAGAGACCTCCTTAGCAGCAGCAGTGACAGTGACAGTGATTAGTTACAAATGAGAGAAAATCAGTGACTAGGGAGTGTCACCACTGGGTGATTTCTCCATTCTTGACATTTTGACATTGCCATTATCTCTCTTTTATCACATTTGCTTATTGTATTTATTTTCAAGGTATCGTCCAAGGTATCGTCACACCTCATAGTGTGAGGATTCAGGTCATTGATTCTAAAACCAAACGTTCGATTGATTTTGGAAGTGGAGCGAAAAGTTAATTGATTAATTCGTGGTGGGAAGAACATTTCCGTTGATTAACAAATCCAGTCTTCCAATTAATTCAGGATATGACTAGTGTAGGTTTGCTCAAATATTCAGCTGTACTGAACCAGGCTACTCTAGGATAACATTTGCTCACAATGCTCTACACTTAATACCAAATACTCTTCGAAATTGACTCAACTATACTCTGACAATATTTCCCCTCCGTCTGTAGCAAGGCTTAAGAAACAGATGAGACAAATAATTTTCCACTTTAACAAAATCAACTCAAACGAAGCTTTTTCTTCTGATTTGACCACGATTTTGAAACAGTGTCATTTACCAAAGACAGATTCATTAGCAAGTCTTTAAGAAGAAGCACTTCGTGAGTCTTTTTTGCCCTTCAACTAAAACATTCCGTTTAACGGGCTTTATCTTCAAAGTTTAACAATTCCATTGTTTCAAAAAGAGAAATTAGGTCACGGTCCGAAAGACCAGTTTTTTTTCATTCCCCAGCTATACAAGAAGTTATTTAATTAATTAATTTTCATCAAAATTTCATGTTTTCCGACTCCCTTAATCCAAAAATTAAAAAAAAAAAAATTCAGTCTGTGTGACTGTATTTAGTTAGTATCTGTGACTCATGTCCAGGCTTTAACTACAAGCTCGAATCTCCTACTACCAGAGTGTTCTTTCGTCATTCGGTGGACATGAGCCCGACTCTACCATAGGAGTCCTAAATTTTGCCTATCCTAAATTTGAACCTAGGGTAGGGGTCCTAAACGAATACCTAATTAGGCTCGGGACCATCACTTAACGACCCATCAGAAAGGCGGCATGTTTAAGGTTTTTTCAACTCCCATATAAAAAAACTAAGTGTATCAAGCCTGCGATCTTGAGGCTCAGTAAGCAATCACGTGTAATATCAAAAAATATGGATATTAATTGTTCTAATACCTATATTTAAATAAATAAAATAATGAAAATGGAAATATAAGAATTGGAGGTCAACCAAGAATTTGGGAGGATGTAGTAATACTATGTAGTAACTACAATACATCGCAGAGGGAGGATCTTACTTCTGGAGTCACCATCGAGGCGGGAGGTTCACACTCTGGAACCAGCCCTTGGTCCTTCAACATCCCAGAGCTAGGACTCAGCCGGTCAACTTACCAGATAAGAAGATGCTCCCTATCATTTTGTGACAGACAGCAGAGGTTGAACAGTGAAGAAATCCGAAGAGAATCGAAACAGACAACGAAAAGCAACAAGGTACCTTTAGACCATAGGCAATAATATCAATATATTTTAAGATGATAGTATTGCATTTTAGAAAAGATTCTGAGACATAAATAATTATAAAGTAAGTTTTCCCTTTATGTATTTTGCACCTTATGTCATCTTACTTTTTAAAACTGTTGAGTCTTGGAGAACCCATGCAACGAAATAAAAGTAAGTTAAAATAAAAATAAATAGCTTTATTGACATTCTTTTAGAACAAAAGTCTCTCCTTTTGGAGGTTTTGAGTCTACTGCTCTTTCAACAGAAGAAATCAGAAAAAAAATTAACGAATGTTCCTAAATTTAATTTAATTATTTCTCAAGTATAACTGTTACTTCTTGATTAAAATAAAATAAAAATAAAACAAGATCAAACAAAACAAAAGCAAAAAGTAAAAATGAGGGTTATTTCTTAAATAGTGCTGTAACACATTTGTTCCATCTTTCTCTGTTCCTGGCCACTGTGCACCATCCATCCCTTATTCTCTCCACTATCTCGTCCCTCCACCGCAGTCCAGGTCTTCCTTTTCCTATTCTTCTGTCTCTAGGAATCCACTCCGTGCAGACTTTAGCCCATCGTCGAGGATCCATCCTTGTCACATGCCCGGTCCATCTGTGTGCTTCCTTCTGGAGGCTTCTTAGCCTCACCTTCCGTAGAACTTCGCTGTTTCTTATCCTGTCACTTATCTTTATTCCAAGCATGCACATCATCCTAAATTGGTTTACTTCCAGACGATGATCCAGCTTCTGTGTCAGCGACCAGGTCTGTGCGCCATATAAGATGGATGGATAGACGCAGCTCATCAGGATTTTGGCTAGTAAGTAAGTTATAGAATCGAAAAGAACAACAATTATTTTACATATCAACATTTAATTAACAATCACACACGCAAACCACTGAGCTATGGGCGGCCACTATTGTTTATATAACAGGGTAGCTCCTGATAGAATGAATATATATGTGCACCATAATTTATGCATGGATTCAGAAATCCAATTGGATTTACTATTTTTCTATCTATTATTATTTAATTACTTTATTTCAAATTTCAAGTTCACTGCTACAACAGTTTTTGAGTAAAAGCACTCACAATGTTCCAATCACATACACATTTAGACAGACAGACATTGCGCAAATGGTCAAAATGTATTCAGGGGACTCTGAAACTAGAAAATCCGCAGAAAACTCGATTTCAGATTTTCGTACGAATACACTTCCCAATACTGAAGATATAAGAAAGTAATGATATCAAGCAACACCAAGAAAAAGTCAATAGATGAAGATAGGATAGTCTTAAAGATAACCATGGGATTGGAAAACTTTCACAAGTAAGTTTTCTCTTGATAGAACTTACACAAGAAGCTGGGGGGATCATAAGCTCAGTATCGACATAATGCGTACTGTAAAGAATTTCGGGGAAAGTTGGAGGAAGAAATGTGCGCATTTAGTATAATGTAATAACGCTTTCAAAGGAAATCTGAAGGGTTGTCTTGTCAATAAATCAATCCAGCGTTGGATTACTAAGAAGTGTATTTTATTCAATTTTCACTGGAGCTATTCCTAAGGAGATGAACTCCCAGATTTAGCCCTTCCCTTCAAAGGCCTTTTATTTCTAGAGAAAAAGGCAATTCCTCGTTGTTCAAGTTCTTTTATAAGAGAGTATTTTTCAAAAAGGGAATTCAGTTTTATCGAAAAACATGCTGTCAGGTTCCTTACATCTGTAAATGGAACACACACAAACACTTTACATAGAAATGATAGATGTCTTCCCGCTCTTTCGCATCATCATCATTGGCACATCCCTCCAGTATAGTGTGGAGTCTAATGAAACATCGTGTTAATTTATTATACAAGAAATTTGATATGTAAATGTAAAACCCCAAGAGGGAGGACATCTATTGATTTTTAGCCAAATCGGCCGACGGGAAAAGGGCCATGAAATTTTATATATGAATCCAGAATCCTCTAACGACGACACCTATTATTTTTCAGCCAAACCGACCAAAGGGAAGTGGGGAATTAGGGGGAAGGCTTAACATGAAATAACTGTCGATAGAATGAATATATCGACACGAAATTTCATATGTGAATTCAAAACCCAAGGGCTGCCGATGTAATAAATGTGTCAACATGAAATTTCTATATAATGAACTAGCAGTAATACCCGGCGTTGCCCGGGGAACATTGACTTTTCTCCTTATATCTCTCATTCGATTCCTATTCAATTCTTCCTTAGTCCTTCACGACAGACACCCCAGCTAGTATCTGCTTTGCAGCGGCGAACACCCCCAACCATCCGCTAATGAACCAACACTATCTTTATGGTAAAGCCTACCCCCACAACTCCCCCCCCCCCCCCTCCCGGTAAACATTTTTAGGTGTGACATAGCGTATTTTTCAATTTAGCTTTCAAGAATATTACATGTGAAATTCCATGACAATCCAACCACCCGTTAATGAGCTAGCACTACATTTATACTTAGGCCCCAGGTGGATGCGTCGGGGGTTAGGGTGGGATAAAACTATGTTCTAAACCTTCTCGGTGACTCGACGAACATAATTGCTGAATATAAAGGGGCCCTCACACTGGCAAAAAGTTTGCACAAAAATTTGAAGATGTTTTTTTGTGCAAAAATATTGAGAGTGTGAGGACAAATATTGTGCAAAAAAAGGGGTATTCAATATTTTGTGGGGCGTTCAAAAGTTTTCTGAAAGTTTAGAAAATTTTTGCGGACCTGTCAATATTTTGTAGCATGAGAGCGCAGTGTGAGGAAATTTTGATAAAGTGTAGGTTCCAAGCTCAGTTCGCGAAGTAAGTTACGATGACCATGGGTCGGTCGCTTCTTCAAATAATTCCTTACCCACACTCTTTTCTTATTATTATTCAAAGACTCCTTCAACACTGCACACAATACAACTACACTACTTTCAACCTCCGGGTTTGTCCTGGGCAAAGCAACGTATGCGGCTATGGCTGAGTACAACACGATGCGCCGTGCTTCCATCACGAATGTTTAGTCGACACTCAAATTTTGTGCAATATTTTTGTATAGTGTGAGGGGTCCACGACCATTCAATATTTTGTACAAAAATAAGCTCAATATTTGTGCTCAAAATTTTGAGCGAAATTTTTGCCAGTGTGAGGGCTCCTTAAGAACAAAATCGGATCGAAGTTTAGTATATATAGAGATTTATTGACAGAAAATGTATTATGAGGATTTAGGAGCCCCGATGTAAGTCTACTGTTGAATATTAGCGACCGAAGCGTAAATTGATTAATTCGATCTGGGGAAGTACATTGCCGGTGATTCACTGACGATTTTTTTTTTTTTAATCTGCATATCAGTGATTAGGCGATAACTTTTCCTTGTAGAGTCTTCTGACAAGATGATAAAATCTTCCAAGAATTCAATGTTGTGTTAAGAGTTGGAGGGCCTCCTTTTCAGATCAGAATGGAAATAACCAATGTACATTTGCAGATGAGGACGGCCTCTTCTGAAGGGCCCATCACCCATCCAATAAACCACCCACAGACAGCACATTAGCATAACTAACTACAGAATCACCGCCCCACTCCACACCCAATTTACCATCAAAAAGAAAGGTATTTGCCATCCTCTGAGGCTTTATCCAAGCCTTCTTCTAGTTCCTCAACTATACAAAGTATATGGGAAGTTATGTAATCGGTCAGAAAGTCTGTGCTGAGTATACAATTTTATGTTTTCGGATCTCCTGAATCCAAAACTGAAAAAAAAAAAATCTGTCTGTGTGTCTGTAAAGAACTCCCGACAATCTGGCCAGTTGTACTTTAACCGCTACGCTGTGTTGGTGCGATGTACCACTGATGATGACGTTGTTGAGTTGAAAATAAAACAGTGGGAAGACAACGTCTTTTATTTCTGTGAGAAAATTGTATTTATTAATTCGTACTGGGGAAGTACATAGCAACTGGATGGGACGAAAAGCGTCCCTGTGCGATGTCAAGTACTCGTTAAAGACTCCTTCATCGCTAGAAGCCCTTTGTGCAGGAAATATGGCGAGGAAAAGGAGACTCCGGTTCACATTCTAAGTCAGTGCGGGGCACTAGAAAGCAGAGGATTTTACTGCTTCAGGTCTGCCTTAACGGAACCGAAGCAGGTAATGGAAGGAACCTGCAGAAGAATCTTGGACTTTATTAAAGATACAGGACTGTTGTAGGGACCAACACACACAGGGCACACAATAGGCCTACTCTGGCCGCGGTGACACAATCAGCCCTCGGAAAAAAAAAAAAAAAAAAACCCTTACCCTTGGTGCAGCAAGCTTTAGAGTCGGGCTCATGTCCACCAGAGCGATAAAAGAGTTACTGAGGAATCTACTGGATCTAAAGAATATACCAGAAGAATCGCGTCGAAATAAAAACAATTAAGAGTTGTGACTCAGATGGTGGACAGGAATAACTCGTCTGTCCCCATCCATGATATTTTAAATTGTTAATGTTTGTTGTTGTAGATTGTTATTTATTTGTTTTTATTATTTAGTTTTATTCAAAAATTTTTATCAGACTGCCTGATGATGAGGGAAACCTCGAAAGCCGGCTAGCTTACTTAAATAAAAAATCTGTGAGAGGTCAGATTACCTTATATTTGACATCCTGCGAAATAATCACTTCTCACTACATCAGCCATCTTCATATTAAAAACAATTAAATCCGCTTTACTGGTGTCGATAACTTTATTATGTTAGAAACATATACAATTTTGTGTCGAGTTAGTTATTTATTATGATTCATGCCAAGGGTTAACTACGTCATACCGCCTACTGCCAAACCGCTCTTTCGTCACTCTGTTGGACATGAGCGAGCACTGCCATGGGAGTCCTAAATTTGGCACACCCTAAATTTGTATTCATCTATAAACGGGGGATCTTTCATCGTATAAACTCGGGACCATCGCTTAACCTCTCATCCGAAAGACGGTGTGTTTTAAGTTTATTTTAACTGGGAAGTATAATATAAAGGACCTCGGCCGGGTCTCTCAGTAAGCAGGCAAGCATACCACTGAGCTACCGACGCCCTCTAATTTCGTGTCGATATATTCATTCTAAAGGAAGTGATTGTGTTCACATGATACTTCATCTGGAGAAGAAAAATATGCAAAAAAAAAAATGTTCTTGAGCGTAAAGTAAAGATATAATTTTACTTTGACTTTGAATTTGGGAGAAGTTGTTTTGATTCAGCCAAGATACACACAAGAAGAAAGGAAGAAGTTGAAGTGGATGCAGAGAAAGCCAGTTGAAAAGGGTTGATAATCCTAAAATGGTGCCTAATTTTACTGAATCCTTAGCAAGTTCCAGGTTCAATAATTAAGTGTCCAGAAGTGTGCTGGAATTATCCTCCCAACTTGAAACCTTGAGACTATGAATCTTTTATACAAGAGGGCTTAAGCCAACGAGAGCAACTTTTGTTATACGACCTAATTATCCCACTTTCTTTACAACTAGAATGTAGTCTTCTACTGTTGTTTTTTCTGCGTGACTTTACTTGTTAAATTTTTTTAATTAAATGCCTAATTAGTTTATTAAATTTTATACTAAATACCTAATTAGTTAATTTCATTTAATTTTTTTATTATTAAACAAAAGTTGAGAGAAGAATGAAACTTTTCTGAAGATTTTTAATTGTCTTATTAAAGTGGGTTCTCTTAAGAGATTAAGGCATGTATCGAAGTCGCAAATGTGATAGATTTACCCTGAAGAAAGGTTAGTTAGTTATTGTGACATGCCCGGGCTTATCGCCTACTATCAGAGTTCTGGTGGACATGTGGCCGACTCCACTGTGGGAGTCCTAAATGTTGAATACCTACGAGGGTAGGGGTCTTTAACGAGTACCTGACATGGCGGGACCATCGCTTTACGTCTCATCCGAAGGACGCCGTGCTCAAGTACTCGGAAGTTAGGTGACTACCTTTCCCCTCTTCCACAACCATCAACTCGATATGAGAGGTTGTTTAAAAATAAAGTACTGAGGAAAATAACAGGTCCGGTCAAGGTAAGAGAAACCCAGGAGGAAGTGGAGGATCAGAAGAAACAGGGAACTAAGAGACATCGTCTGTCAATACCTGACCGTAGTAGCAGACATGAAATCGTAATAGGACGCATCATGGACGCTCAGATCGCCGTGGAACACCATGGTGAACTGGTGGCCGGTGGCGCACGACGGGGCTGCTTCAGAGTGCGTCGCCAACGAACTAAGAGACTAACCTATCAAAAGTATAGAACCGGATATGCAGACTCTCAACACGACTGTGGAAACAAACTCCCTTATCCGGAACAGTATCTTGAGTGAAAAATTCGAAGATGTGTAGCCCCTATTTTCATACTGAGTGAACAAAATTGTCGCTTATTCAAAAAGCCATCTCTTTAGTACTCGATATGACCTAGATAGTTAAAGCCCAGGGAAACTAACAAATTAGGAAAAGAAAATCATAATTTCTTAAGAAATCATCTCAAAAATATATAGTTATAATACGCGCTTTATGCTGATGACTTCCAATTATCCCAGCAGTGCAAAACCTGATGATTTGCCACTCTCTATAAACAAAATAAATTCGGAACTTAAAAACGTCTCTTTTTGGGCTAAAAATAATGCTCTCAAAATTAATGCTAAAAAGTCCCATGAGATTACTCTCTACCGGAACCACATTGATTTTTCAACCCTTCCTAATGTTCATATCGCTATATACTATTCCCTTTTCATGTTATGTTAAAAACTTAGGTGCCATTATTACCTCCGACTTATCCTGGGATGCTCTTGTAAATTCAGTCAGTAAAAAAACTCGTTCGTTGTTCAATCTGAGATCGTCAGGATCCGGCGTTACCCAGGACGTCCGAAACCAATTAATCAAGTCACTAATTTTATCATTTTTTACACAATGTTGCCCTCAGTTCTTTTTTTCCCTACCAGCACATTCTGTTGAGCGACTGAAAGTTTCCTTTAACCTTGTGCTTAATCTTTCTCCTAGATGTCACATATCTCAACATTCTCGATTTATTTTTGGCTCTGATATACACTCACTTCTACAACTTACATGTTTGAAACTAGTTTTAAAAATATTACATCCCAAGTAACTACAGCCCCCTTATCTCTTAAACTCGTTTCTCTTCACAGCCAACGAAAGACTCTTCCTTTTACGGCAGTGTCACACAAACCATAAGTCTCACTATTTTTCTTATTTTGTTGCTGGAGCAAGAGCTTGGAATGCTCTCCCAGCGCATGCTCGTGCGCTCCCCTCGCTTGCGGCATTCAGCGATGTAGTGGTCATCTTCCTAAATTCTTCTTAACTTTTCCTTCCTATCATTTTCTTCTTTAATTTTCCCTCGAATTATCTCTCAAAACATATTTTGTAAGCTAGGCCATCTACAACGTTTTGTTTTATATTTTATCGTTTAATTTTTTAATTTTGTAATTTATAATTAAAAGTTTAAAAGTACTATTTAGTAGATGTTGATTAGCGACTGTAGATTCTAATTGTAGGAACATTGAGGGTCAGTCAAAGATGGAAGAAAACACTATTCAAATGTCAACGTTTCGATATATTTTATATCAACATCAGGGCCTACAAACATGGGGGGGAAATCAAAATTAGAATCAAAAATAAACAAACATTTTTTTTTGTTGATAAACATTACTGAACGTTAAAAATGCATTATAACAAGTTAAAAATTGAAACTGACACTATGAATACATTTAGTATTGTGTATATGAATATCGTGGGCTTACAAGCGAAATACTGATATTTTTATTATTATATTTTTTAATAAAATCTATTTTGATTGAATAAAACTATTCCCAAGCATATACTTTTTCACCTAAAGTAATTGGTCACATCAAAATAATTTGTAGCAAAATTAAGGAAGGAGTCTGAATATTAAAATTGTTCATAACCCAAAACCATCTTTTCAGACTTAGTGCCTTTCACTTGTAAGCCCATATTATGTTTATAAAAAAACTTTAAGGTTAATAAAAAAAAAAAAATTGAAATAAAACATTTTTTATAATGAAAGACTGCTTAAAAAATTACAATTTTATAAAATACATAATATAAAATAATAAATATTAGATGTAAATTGGTTGGAATGTTGACTATATCGTACCTGCTTTTTAAAGGTTCTGAGGATGGTCAGCAACCGAAAGCGCTCACCCTCTAAATATATATCTTGTGGGAAAGGGCTATATTTTTCTTTTCCTAATCTTCGAGTTTCCCACTACATCGACCATTTCCGAGAAAATTCTGAGGTAACAAATTCGCAAGTTTTATTTAAAAAACAGCTATGTTAAAAACGATAAATGGGAACGGGTCTATTCCTCATGCCATTTCGAATTTACTTTATCACCTGTAAATCAATAATATTTATTGAGGGCGCCGGTAGCTCAGTGGTATGCGTGCTTGACTTTTGAGCTCAAGGTCGTGGGTTCGTAACCCGACCGAGGCCCTTAGTTTATTTTATCTGGGAGGTAAAATAAACTTAAGCAAGGCCGTCCTTCGGATGGGACGTTAAGCGATGGTCCCGAGCCTGTACGATGTCAGGTACTCGTTAAAGACCCCTACCCTAGATGAATAAAAATTTAGGGTAGGCAAAATTTAGGACTCCCACAGTAGAGTCGGGCTCATGTCCACCAGAGTGACGAAAGAACGATCTGGTAGTAGGCGATATGACCTAGTTAAAGCCCGGGCATGAGTCATAAAAAAATAATAATAATAATAATATTTATTGTAGTATCATAAATGTTGGTAAAAGCACTAAAGGTAAGAAAGTTAGTTTCTTCTTCAAGGCCGGGGAGACTAGGGAGACCTAGTTAGTATAAAATTTCTCAGTTTGAACTTCCAGGTACTAAGTACAATCAATAAATTCAGATATTACGTAGCATTAAGTTTCATTATGTCACCTACAATCATTAGAGGCCATCCATAAATTACATAACGGGGGCGGGTCTTGAACTTTCTTGTGACGGTTGGGGGTTGGGGGGGGGGGGGGGGGGGGGCCCTTTGGAAAATGTTACATAACATGTTTATTTTATTTTTTTCACAGCTTCAAAATAAAAAAGTAGCCTTATCCGACAGATGTTATTCTTATGTGCTAGCCGGCTTTCGAGGTTGATGAAGGCTATCTAATAAAACATAAATTCTTAATATTTAAATAATAAATTTAAAAAAAAGTATGTGAATATATAACATAAAACGGTCCAATAAATATAAAAACTACTCACAAAAAATAATTGATAATTAATTATATATGTTATTATATTATATAATAAAGCGTGCTTGACTACTGAGATCAAGATCACGGGTCCGAAACCCGTCTATTTTTTTTATTCGGGTGGTGAAGAAACATTCAACACGACTTCCGTTAAGCGATTGAGCCTTTAATCGTAGACATCGGTCAGGTACTTATTAAAGACAATTTATATATATATATATATATATATATATATATATATATATATATATATTTATTTATTTATCATAACCTAATTGCCAATAAATAAAAAGATCATACAATTACAATTTTTGTTTTTGTTGCCTTGACTTTGGGTATTGTTTTCCAAATCGCTGTTATTACCTTATCCAAATATACCCTTTCGTTTTAAAGAAAAAAAATACATCATTGACTGTTCTTTCGCGGGTTGACGACCCCTACTTTATACTAATGAAACATTCCTGAATGTACCTTAACGTTAATAGTAGCACTGACATGAAGGCTTCTTAATCAATACTTATTATCACTTCTAAGTTGAGAAATGCGGGCATATTGTGGAAGTTTATAATAAATAAACATATTCCACAAGACATTTTTATTATTGGTTTCAACCCAAAAAATGGGTTAGAATTTTAACTAGGAAATCCCTGTGACTTTAAATTTTTGCCCCAACCGATTCATTTCCGTTGAAAAAGCAGGTTACTTGATTAGAAAAACTTATGTTTTCATACTATGAGTAGTCATACTAAGTACACAAACATCATTTCAGACACACATTCAGATAATTTATAATCTTGTTGAAATGTAATCATTTTATCTTTATCTTTTCCACTGTTATTCGCTAATGCACTTTTCTACATGAATGATGAATTAGTCTTGTTAGTTATTGTGACTCATGCCCGGGCTTTAACTATATCGCCTCGTAGCTCTGGTGGACATAAGCCCGACTCTACTTAGGGTGTCCTAAAACTTGCCTATCTAGATTTATTAACCTAGGGTAGAGATCATTAACGAGTACCTGACATGGCACACTCTCGGGATCATCGGTTAACGTCCACATACGAAGGACGGCGTGCTCATGATTTTTTCAGCTCTTGAGCTCAGTAAGCTAAATAGATAATATTTGAAGAAAAAAAACTATATTATACCTGAGAGACAGTTTTCAGATAGACAAGGACGGTCCGGTTTCTCCATGCGTTATGCTTCAGGGAATATATTGGCTCCTTTTTTGTTCACTGTATTGAAGAAGGCGCCGGTGGCTCAGAGGTAGTGTGCTAGCCTACTGACCTCAAGATCACGGGTTCGAAACCCAGCCGAGGCTCTTAGGTTTTTTATCTGGTAAGTAAAACCCTTGAGCACGTCATCCTTCGGATGGGACGTTAAGCTACGGTTCTGAGCCTGTGAGAGGTCGGGGGTAAGCAAAATTTAGGACTCACACAGTTGAGCTAACAGGGAATGGATACGAGCATTGAATGCTTAGGTCCCTCGGTGTACATACCAGCCCTACCAATATATGTACTGTTAATAAATAACATAGACTAGATTTTGAAAAATGATATAATTATATTTCATTTCAAATACAAGGGCCAGTCGGCGTAGTTAAAAGGAAAAACAAAAATAAACAAAGTTAACTCTCCTGATGTGGAGGGGTGAATGTGGAAGATGGGCTGATGAACTGATCTCCAAACAAGGCCGAGAAGATCTGGGAGTAGGCTGAGGACGCCGTCACACCAGATGAGCCAAGTACCAGACTTCAGAGGTCCACGGAAAGGCGATCCGGATTGACGAGAGAAGTTGGTGGCCTTGAGGAGAACCCTAATGTCAACAGGCTGAAGGACCATGGAAGACTATCTGTCCAACACTGACCAGCGGTCATAACACGAACTATTCCCCACTCCCCCACACAGGCTCCTCCCACAAATTGTTAATATGATGTAATATAAACATAAGAATAAATTACATGAGTAATATTGACCATAGTTATTATGATAATAATATTAATAATTATTAGAATAATTAATGGAAGAAAACTTAAGAAAAAATACCTCTACAAAAAATCAAAAATTAATTAAATGTTGCGCTAACATAACCGCCCACCAAATTTTATATCACCAAAAATTTAAAGAAATTACTTCTCTGAGTCACCCGATTGGGGAATCAGTGGCACACACTTAGATAGGGGACGTTTAAAAATACCCTTAAGAGTATGAACACTTACAACCCTAACAATTCCGTCGGGACCTGGGAAGACGTCAGTTATTCTTCCGCGAGGCCATTGAGCAGGTGAGGAATGTTTGTCCCAAAGAAGAACCAAATCACCGACAAGAGGATGGTAAGTAGTTCTAAACCATTTTGGTCGTTGTTGGAGAGTTGTAAGATATTCATTCCTCCATCGTTGCCAATAGTGTTGAACTCTTTGTTGTACGAGTTGCCATCTGGTGAGTCGATTCTCAGGACTGTCCGTAAAGTCGACTTCTGGTCTCGTTGTTAGAGCTGTCCCAATCAAGAAATGACCTGGAGTAAGAATGTCTAGATCAGTAGGATCTGATGTTAAGGCACAAAGAGGTCTTGAGTTTAGAATCGCTTCAATCCTTGCGAACAAGGTGGTGAGCTCTTCGAAAGTGAAAGCTGTATCATTGAGAACGCGTTTAAAATGATTCTTCACGCACTTGACGCCGGCTTCCCAGATACCTCCGAAATTGGGTGAATAAGGAGGGTTAAAAACCCATTCCACACCTCTCGTCAGTAGATGGGAAGACAAATCCTCTTGGACAGAATTTTTATGTAACCATTTCTGCATGTCAGAGAGATGCCTTGCCGCTCCGACAAAGTTGCTGCCACAATCTGACAGAATTTTAGTAGGGAGCCCTCTACGTGAAATGAATCTATCGAGCGTGGCCATGAAGGACGCTGTCGAAAGATCAGATACCAGTTCCAAATGAAGAGCCTTAGTAGTCATACATACAAACAGACATAAATATGATTTGCTAACAGGCGCATTTCTTCTCCGAGACTCCCTGATAGAAAATGGGCCGGCAAAATCGACGCCAACATTAATAAAAGTTCGGCCAGCTTCAAAACGACACGTAGGCAAACTGCTCATCAGAGCCTCAGCTGGCTTTGCTGAAAACTTATAACAAATGTCACATCTAAATAACTCTTGTCTGATTAAACGCCTTGCTGAGAGGATCCAGAAACGTTGACGTATCAAGGCATGGAGTTGATTTAGACCAGCATGCAAATACAAGTGGTGATAGTGACGTATTATAAGTCTAGAAAGGTGGGAATGATGAGGTAGGATGATAGGGTGCTTCATACCTTCAGGAAGAGGTGATTGTTGAAGACGACCGCCCACCCTCAAAAGTCCCAAGGGATCCAAGAATGGAGTCAGACCTCGGAGATTAGTGGAGGCATAATCCTCGTCGCCACTGTGTATAGCGTTAGGTAAATAACAATTTTGGATAAGACGGATACAGGTTGTCTCCGCCTCGTTCAATTCTCTTAATGTCAAAGGTCCACACAGATTGGAGTTGCGGGCATTCTGGATGAATCGCCGCACATACGATACCGTCCTGAGAAGCTTCATAAATGATGAGAAGTTTTCGATCCATGACACAAGGTCAGGGACGACCTTTGAACTGAGAGTAGCAATTATACCGCCCCTAAGCTCGGGCAAAACTGTTGTCCGGCTACAAAATCTTTCGATCTTTGGCCAGTCATGGACGGGAAGTTGTAGCCAAGACGGTCCGTTCCACCATAGATCATTACGTAAAATCTGAGATGGGCGGAGACCCCGTGAGGCAGCGTCAGCTGGATTGTCCAATGTGCCCACGTGACGCCAGGACACCTCAGGAATTAACTGTAAAATTTCTACAATACGGTTGGCCACAAAGGTTTTCAATAAATGAGGTGGAGTATGTAGCCAACCTAACACAATAGCGGAATCCGTAAAGAAGAATATTTGATTTATCGAAATTCTATCTCGAAATTTTTTCAGAGAGCTGAATAATTTTGCAAGAAGAAGAGCACCACAAAGCTCAAGCCTTGGGATAGAGAGCGGTTTTATAGGAGCCAGCTTAGATTTTGCTTTCAAGAGAAAAATTTGAACATTGTCATCCGTTACCGTTCTAATATAAATGATGGCCGAGAATCCCTTCTCTGAAGCGTCGCAGAAACCGACGAACTGGCAATCGTTACTGTGTTTCACCGGGATGAAACGTGATAAACGGATGGACACCAATTGGGGAACTTCCATCATGAAATTTTCCCAGTCAAGTTTGACCTCAGTTGGCAGAGGATCGTCCCAGTCGAGGCCTAATTTCCAAATATTTTGCAACATAAGCTTGGCCAAAAATATCACCGGTGTTAAATAACCTAGAGGATCGAAGATACGCGCAATTGCAGATAGAACACCACGTTTAGTGCACTGAGGACGTGGGGTGGTGATATTATATGAGAACTCATCTGACTGAGCATTCCACTGGACCCCTAACACCTTAAAAACACAATCTTCTCCCTTCGAAAGTGAAATAGACCTTTCATGAAACTTCTCTGGAACTGCCTTGAGCACACTCTCTGAATTGCTGGCCCACTTACGAAGCTCGAAATTACCCTTCATGAGTAAATCAATTAGTTGTTGTTGAAGGCTGAGGGCTTCATCGATACTTGATGCCCCAGTTATGATATCATCCATATATACGTCCTCGCGTAACACTTTGGACGCATGGATGAAATGATGACCTTCATCCAGAGTGAGTTGTTTAAGAACGCGAAGAGCCAAGTAGGGGGAGCAGGACATCCCGTAAGTCAAGGTGCACAATTCATATTCTTTAACGTCATCAGCAGGATCCGATCTCCAGTAAATATGTTGATAAAGACGATCCGGTTCATTGATAAGGATTTGGCGGTACATCTTACAGATATCCGTCACAAACACAATGCGATGAAGTCTAAAATTAAGCATGATGTCCGCAATATCAAGTTGAAGTTTCGGTCCAACAAAAAGATGTTGATTTAGAGAGCCGGTAGAAATCGACGACGACATGGACGCATCAAAGACCGCTCTCAACTTAGTTGTTGAGCTAGTCTCTTTTAAAATGCCATGATGGGGAATTATGTATTTCCCAGGAGAGGAAGCGATTTCCATGTGTCCCAGAGAGAGATACTCTTCCATAAAAGTGATATATTCCCGTCTCAATGTGGGATTTCTCAACAATTTCTTTTCCAAGTTGTAGAACCGCTTCAACGCTTGCGATCTTGAATCACTTAATAATGGTGAAGGAGATTTAAATGGAAGAGCAACAACGTACCTCCCTGAAGTCAAACGACGTTGAGTCCGGGCAAAATGTTCTTCGCAAAGTTCCTCTTCCGGATCGGTCACAACTCCAATGCTAGGTTCCTCCAATTCCCAGAATCGTTCAAGTTGACGGTGAATAAAGGGAATCGTCGTGAGGGTCAAAACCGATGGCCTGGGGAAGGACTCAAAATCAACTGAATAGGCACCAGTAACAATCCAGCCAAGAGATGTTTTAATGGTGGCTAAATCTGTACCGATAATAGGGACGGGTCTACCTTCCAATATTTTATAGTAAATATCGGCACCTAAAAGGCAGTCGATTGGACGAGGCAGTCCAAAATTCAAATCGGCTAATTTGATCGAAGGGTTAATTTTTCTGATTATAATTTCCGGAACTGCAATAGATGGAAGATCCGACGTTATTTTGGTGACAACTGTGGCGCGGACACCTAGTAGAGGGGCTTTACGATGAATAGATTTCATCTCAAAAAATGTAGTTCCTAAGGACGGAACACTAAGGTCCCCGACAGAACTTATCTGATGGGAATCATTCGCCACCGTCAAGCGGAGTCGCCGAGCACAGTCTGAAGTCACCAATGAGGATTGAGCTCCCGAATCAATAAGAGCACGAATGGGATGAAAACATCCTCGAACATCTGTTATGAAAACAGTAGCAGTACTAAGAAGTATTTGTTGAGCTGGAACATCAAAAGAATTACCACGAAAGGTAAGAATCGATTTCGAAGTTCCTGAAGGCGTCCCCATAGATGGAGGCCTAGTATCTTCAACGAGGGTGTTTGTTGAAAAATGAAGTAAGGAATGGTGAAGAGATTGGCAAATGAGACATCTAATTTTAAATTTGCATTCATCGGTAGTATGACCCGAAGTTAAATGATATTTACATCCCTTAAAGGTTCTTACAAAGTGGAAGCGTTGCGACGGCGACAGATTCAAAAAATTGGGACATTTGGTCAAATCATGACCAGACAATTTACAGTATGGACACTTTGAAGTGCGCACATCCGATGGTTTCGAAGCTCTCTTGGTCGTCAAAGACACAGAAGAAGATTTATTATGGGTCTTCGTTGCCTTCGGGCAAGACGACTTACCGGGTTTGCTGGAAGACAGCTTCAGAATTTGCTGTCTGTCTCTGACAAACTCCAGAAGATCGTTGCATCGCGGAAATTCTTCCTTAATATGCTTGGATTCGAACATTTCCCTTGTTCTCTGGTCCAGACATTGAATAGCAAGATGAAACAAGATAAATTCCGCTTCATGAGGAATTTTTAGAAGTTGAAAAGCTTCCATACTGTCACCCACATGAGATAAAAATAATTTATAATTTTCGGAAACCTCTGGGTGAGATTTAAATGAGAGAAGTTTGTCCAAGAAGGCTGTAGCTAAGAAACGCTTCTTATCGTAGCGAGCCATCAAAGTCTTCCAGGCTAGGTCATAATTAGCCTCCGTCACAGGTATGGACTTTAAAAGGGATCGAGCCTCACCATTCAGACTAGAAATTAAATAATAAAATTTATCAGTTTTAGACAGTGTCGGTTCATCGTGAATTAAAGAAATGAAAACATCTTTGAAATGCGGCCAATCTGTCAATTCGCCTGAAAAATTTGGAATATTAATTTTTGGGAGGCGCGACCTGGTGTCGTTGATAACAGAAATATTTTGAATTGGAGTAGCTGCTCGTTCTCGAGCTGGCCTGGGAGGCGGACAAAGCTCCGTATGAATCATAAGGATCTCATAGATATAACGTTTCGAGTTCGATAAAATCAAAGAATCTCTATCCGTAGGATAATCCTCGCCTTTCTGAGCATTTACAAAGTATGTTTCCAACGCTTCATTTGTAAAGTTTAATTCACTTCGAAGATTTGAAAGATCGGAGAACATCGCTTGAAATAGATTCGTTTGACTGTTATCTACTTTAGCTGCACGGCCTTGTTCTCGAATAGATTTAATATCTTGACATAAAGAATAAAGTTTGCGTCTTAATATTATTGTCCGAGAATCGGAGAAAGCAGCAACATTAACATCCGCTTCCTCACTTGCCATGATTAAAAGAAAATGAAAATTGAAAATGAAACGAAGTATTTCTAAGAAAATGAAATTAAAATAATAAATATATCTGAAGTTGATATTAACAAAAGAAGCTAGAGTGAATATAAACAAACATTGAACCTTCTAGTAGAATCAAAACAAATACAAGAACCTAAATGAGTGCCACTGAAAATATTAGGTTGGAAAAATATATATTTATGTATTTTAACACAAGAAAATGATAGACTATAAACTATTTAAAAAATAGATTATAATATAAGAAGAGTCTATCAACATAAAAATAAAAATAGAAATCCACTGATTAATGGATAGAAGAATGTTATTTACCTTGATATGACCTATTTCCAGATCATAATAATAACATCTGATTACTATCATAAATGATAACACGAAGGTTATAGGCAGGTATGTGGTGCGCAATAACAAGAAATAGCTAGATGTACAAAAATAGGATTAAATCCAAAGTAGGATTAGAATACATCTTTGAACAAAATTCAAATACATATTTTAGCAAATATATATATCTCCTGGCCGGAATCACCAAATTCTATGTTAATAAATAACATAGACTAGATTTTGAAAAATGATATAATTATATTTCATTTCAAATACAAGGGCCAGTCGGCGTAGTTAAAAGGAAAAACAAAAATAAACAAAGTTAACTCTCCTGATGTGGAGGGGTGAATGTGGAAGATGGGCTGATGAACTGATCTCCAAACAAGGCCGAGAAGATCTGGGAGTAGGCTGAGGACGCCGTCACACCAGATGAGCCAAGTACCAGACTTCAGAGGTCCACGGAAAGGCGATCCGGATTGACGAGAGAAGTTGGTGGCCTTGAGGAGAACCCTAATGTCAACAGGCTGAAGGACCATGGAAGACTATCTGTCCAACACTGACCAGCGGTCATAACACGAACTATTCCCCACTCCCCCACACAGGCTCCTCCCACAAATTGTTAATATGATGTAATATAAACATAAGAATAAATTACATGAGTAATATTGACCATAGTTATTATGATAATAATATTAATAATTATTAGAATAATTAATGGAAGAAAACTTAAGAAAAAATACCTCTACAAAAAATCAAAAATTAATTAAATGTTGCGCTAACATGTACATATACTATCTATCTTGTTCATTATTTCCACCTGAGGATACGTGCTCTCTATTGATAAGAGCATTGAATGCTTAGGTCCCTCGGTGTACATACCAGCCCTAGCAATATATACTATCTATCTTATTCATTATTTCCACCTGAGGATACGTGCTCCCTATTGCTGGCTGGTCGCTGAATAAGCCAATCAGTACACACAAAACTAATTTTAAATTCATTAAACTGACTGTGTTATTAGAAAATGTTAAGAGGGGACCAAGTGGTCTGAACTGAACTGAGTGGGTCAAATAGAGGCAGGCTCTTGAGGAGGCCAATACGTGCTCTGACTTGGGTTCCAAGTCAAATAGATTCCAACATCAAACATCAAACCGCACCCACAGATGCAACATTCAATTCCGGTTTCCAGGTGAATATTTCACTGCGAATAGTGTAAGCCATCCACACTTAGCCCCCCCCTCAGAACAATATTAATGAAGTCGTTATGCAGCTAGTAATCACATCAATTACACATGAATTTTGAAAAAACTTTGTTCCGGACCGGCGCAAATTTTAGTTTATTTTATCTGAAAAGTAAAAAAAACTTAAGCATGCCGTCCTTCGGATGGGACGTTAAGCAATGGTTCCGAGTCTGTACGATGTCAGGTACTCGTTAAAGACCCACTCCAGGTGAAAAAAAAATTTAGGGTAGGCAAAATTTAGGACTTGCTAATAGAGTCGGGCTCATGTCCACCACCAAAAGAGCGCTCTGGTAGTAGGCGATATGACATAGTTGTTAATGCCCGGACATGAGACAATAACTAACCAAACAACTATATAAAGTAAATGCACTGAGACAAAAAATAGAAAGAAAATATGTCAAGAATGAAGAAATCACCTGGGTACTTCGACTCCCTAAGGAGTTGCAGTCATTAATAACTGTCACTGCGATTACTTAGGAGGTCTCTGGGCCAGCGTCTACCTAGGTAGTTTCTATGCCAGTGGCTACGTAGGAAGTCTCTAGGCCAGCGGCTACCTAGGTAGTTTCTAGGACAGCGGCTACCTAGCAAGTCTCTAGGCCAGCAGATATATGGAAATATCCAAGCCAGCACTTCCCAATCCTTTCATTTGGCCTACCACCTAATTAAATGGTCTGGAAAGCAAGTACAACCTAATATTTTTATACATAATTGTATGTGTACTTATACAAGATTGTATGCATTAAAAAATAAACAATACATTTAACAAAGAGGTGGGTATGCTCCCTATTCTATTGAAAATTTTCCGTTAAAAACTATATAACACAAATTATCACATTTGTCTATTAACGTTCAAACATAAAAGTTAACATGAATTCCACACAGACAAAAGCTTAATTAGAGAAATCTAATAGAAATACATTACAAACCTGAAGTTAATCAAGAAACTGATCAATTCTAACAAAGAAATTCCAGTTACAAAGGGGGAAAAAAAAGAAAATAATTACCACTTTGTAGCGTCTGGTCATCCCTTCTCTTTTCAGCCTTGTCTGAGGATTCCATGTACTATGTCTTCAAATTATGAGGCCGATTTCATTGAAATATGTCGTCCTTATTGTCCTAGATCCACATTTAAAATTTAGTGTCAATACATTCATTACTTTAACAGTTGTTGGTTTTTATATTTCGAGCCCTCCCTTCCTACCCCTAAACCCCCTTCCCTTTGGTCGATTTTGCTGAAAATCAATAGGTGCCGTCTCCTTATGGGGTTGTGGATACATACATACTATCTCGAGACGATTCAATAATTCTATCGGGAGTTAGCGGGTTCCTAGAATTTTTTTTTTATCAGGGGGTCGGAAAACATGAAGTCTCCGTGAAAACATGGAATTTCTGACCAATAGCTGAGGAAGAAAAGACACATTGCCTACTGGGAGGAGTATGTAGGGAGCTCATTCGTCGCTCTTGTGGACATGAGCCCGACCTAAAGGTGAGGGAGAAAAGACACATTGCCTACTGGGAGAGAATGTAGGGAGCTCATTCGTCGCTCTTTTGGACATGAGCCCGACCTAAAGGTGAGGGAGAAAAGACACATTGCCTACTGGGAGAGTATGTAGGGAGGTCTTTCGTCGCTTTTGTGGTCATGAGCCCGACTCTACTGTGGGAGTTCTAAATATTCCCTACCCAGTTTGAGTTACATAGAGTACATAAGAGAGGGAGCCATGGTGGCCGTGCGGGCTAGAGCGTAGGGCATTGGTCGCATGGTCTCACCATGATTTACAGGTTCGAATCCCGTCCGTTTATTTCGTAGATAGAACTCCTCCCGGGGCCATGGATGTCGTAAATATAACTAAAATAACACATTGATGGCTATCCAAAGGACGGTGTGCTACCGATGACAGTACTTTTACTTCCTCAGCTATACAAAGTATAGGGGAAGTTATGTAAGCGGAAGAGGGGATTAGGGGGAGGTTTAACACAAAAACTCGAATAACTGCCGTTGTATCTGTTTACAGAAGATCCATTAGTGCAGAAAATCAGGACACAAGTGCAAAACTTACAAGTGAATGGGAAAAAAGTAGTCTTCCAGGGCACATGGGTTCCAGGGCACATTGGTGTAGATGGGAACGAAGAAGCTGACAGAGCAACTAAAGCGGCTGCGGTTGAAGCGTGTACAGAGACATTAGGTATCTGATAATCTGATGAAGCAAATCAATATGGCTGCCTTAGAACGTTGGAGAAATGAATGGTCAGAGCAAGACACACAACTGAAACATCTAAAGCCAAACCTAAGACCGATAAACTTTTCCGTTGAACTCTCCCGACGAGAAAAAATTGCGTTAAGAAGAGTGGCCATTGGCCATACGAGAGTGACTCATGGGCACCTCCTGGTGGGGAACAGACCTCCAAGGTGTGTCCTCTGTAGGGAGTTGCTGACGGTGAGACATGTCATTGAAGATTGTCAGAAGCTGGCCAAGTATCGGGAAAATAACAGCATGCCTGCAACCCTCCTTTAGCGAGAGAACACCTAGATTCCGGAACTTAATTGAATTTATGAAAGAGATACATATTTAGAAATGTGTGAGTGTCCGTCACTTCTCACCATACCTTTCCATCGTTACCGCTAATCCTATTCTGGAAAAGCTAATGGCCGCAGCAGCCGATGCGTAAAAAAAACAACTGCCGTTGTAATGAAAGTATTGACATATTTTATATTTGAAGACAAAATCCGATGACATAACCTGTCCAATTTCAACGATATCGGCCGAAGGAAAGGGGGGTTCGAGACAGGGGGCTCAATTCAAAAACGCTATAAACTACCGATGTAATGAATTTATCTACTAACGTATGATATAGTAGCCCCTATGTGTCAACTATCGAATATTAGCGCAAACTGGTTTTGGGAGGAAAGCGAAAAATTAATTGATTAATTCATTCTGGAGAAGTATTTACATCAATTTTATATACATACCTATGTGAAGTGAGCTTTCTCAAAGCTAGCTTTAATAAAGCTAGGATGAGCCGCCACGAGGTGAGCAGTGAGTAATAGTTGGGTCTGTTTACTTAACAACAATTAGGACAAGTAACCACAATGGAGCTTCAAACTTTGTACACGAAACTTAGCACGACATAGGCAAAATTTCTAGACTTAACACCGTGCCTCCGCTAGAAACTCAACTTACAGTCTGCTTCAATTCAAGTTTCTATGGGAGCCGAACAGAACGCTATAAAGGAACACAAAGTATAGGGGAAGTTATGTAATCGGTCTAATATTTGATGTAGAGTTTTCGACGTCATCTTTTTTCCGACCTTCAGATTCCAAATATCTACCATTTCATTCGTGAATTCTGAGCCCCCTGATGACGACACATTAATTTTCAGCCAAATCGTCCAAAGGGAAGGGGGAATAAGGGTGGAGGATTAACACAAAAGCAGTAAGAAAAAATAAATAACTGCCGAAAGAATGAATGTATGGAAACAAAACTTCATATATAATATGAAATTATAATATTTTATAAGTATACATAGATGTGCTACTGATGATGACGAAGTTACGTGGAAAACCGGTTCTGGCCGAAAATAAAAAATCCAAACTTTCTGTTGATTTTCTTGAGAACAAACTCATCATATACAAGACAATAAAAAGACCTATATGGACATAAAAATTTTTTTTTGCATACATTTTACTTATTTTGTGTGTATATATATTATTTCTTTTTGTACATATATGATTTATTGTTTTGTCATATATTTTTATAATATATATATATATATATACATATATTTTTTTTTTTAAGGCAGTCTGAAGGCCCTTCACAAGACCCCGGCGCACCCAGTGAGCGTCCCAACCAGGCCACTTTAACTTATTCTTGTCATTATTTAATGACAGTAAATTTTTACTTTTTCTTATTTTACCGATTGTAAATATGCTAAAATAAAATATACGGAATAACCAACTTTGAATTCAGAGAAGACCAAGAACACAGAAAGCTCTTGTCCAGCCACAAGTGTATTTGACAGAGCTGACGTTCATTCCCTATGGACCATTTTCTATTATGAAATTAATTTCTATGTTTACAGTTGTATGTGTTATATATAATAGGTTAATGTGAATGTGTAACCTCCATGGACTAAAGGAGATATGGCGATGTATTAAAAAAATCACCTTATGAATAATATATCTGATGTATTAGGATAATGGAAAATGTATTAAACCACCTTTCCTATGACCTCGGAGGATTTTGAATTATTGAAGAGTTTCAACTAAGTGTCAGGTCAAGAGTTTTCCTAGACTTGGCTAAGCCTTTCAGTATTTCCTAGGCTGCTCAGGGATGCATATTTCCACGTTAACAGAGTCTCAGGGAACTGAAAAGTAAGGCAAACACGATATCAGCGAAGAGGAAATAGGATCCAATCGAAAACCATTCATGGTTAGTAGTCGGAGCCATTCGAAATATCTTTGCAGTTTTGCGGATGACACCGTCATTCTTTCTTCAGTGATCCACAAAAAGCTTCCGACTCCCTCCAGAAACATCTTTCATCTTTTGAGACATGGTTCCGCAGGTGGAGGATCAAGGTCAACGATAACAAATGTACACACATCACGTTCACCCTGCGTCGTGCAACATGTCCTACTGTCACACTTTATAACACACCCCTTCCCGTTGCGAATCGGGTCCGCTACCTTAAGTTATTTATTTACAGACGCCTGACATGAAATCCTCATACTAGAAAAGAAAAGAACTAAATCGACGATACAAACTCTGTCCGAATACATTTTTTGCGTTCTGTGTTGATATAGTGGAAATATTAATGAATAAAATAAAAAGATAGATGAACTTTTTTGAACACTAATATTGTCTAATTCCACAAACATATACTTAAATGTGTACCGGTTTCGGCTTACAACAATATATATTGTTGAACATTGTGCTGACGATGGCGTAAGACGAAACCGGTACACATTTAAGTATATGTTTGTGGAATTAGACAATATAAGTGTTCAAAAAAGATACTAACTCTTATTACGACTTTTAGACAACAGATCAAAACTTACATTAAGTAATAAAAAACTCATTTACAACCAATTACTGAGGCCAATATGGGCGTATGGAGCTGAACTCTAGGGCTCAATTAAGCCTTCGAATTCTTATAGAATCCAAAACCTACAATTCCGTATCCTTCGTAAAATCGCAAACGTTCCATTGCTGTCTGTAATGCTATCCTTCACAATGACCTGCAGATTCCCTTTGTAAGGGATGCAATTAAATCTCGCTACAGAAAATTCCATTCTACCCTTTCCTTTTTCACCCTAATCCTTTAGTCCGCAGACTTGCGACTTCATGTTCGGAGGCTGGGGCGGCTATGATCTCGAGACCTACTAGTTGATTGAAGACTTTCTTTTAAAATGTTACTTTTTTTTTTTGTATTCTTTTTATATAATTTAATAATGAATAAATTTCATTTCACTCACCCGCTAATTATTACAAGATAATGGAGTGTCATTAATGAATGATTTATCTTTCAATATTCAAGACATTTTATTTATTCGTTATATATGTACGAAAACCATTTCAAGGTCAAAGGCAACATCATGTCGGAGAAAACACAAAATTACTATTAATCGATAGTTGTTACAATCGATGTCTTGTAGAATCGATACTACCCAGGAATACATAATAATTGTTAATGAAAAAAAAAATTCAGTAAAACTGAAAACCATGGGCAAGTACGAAAAAATGTCTGCACATGTAAATAATAAACTTAAGTTCGAACTTCTAAGTTGAGAAACGCGGACATATTGTGGAAACTTGTAATAAATAAATAAAACAAACTTATTTTTTTGAAATATTGTCTATTCCACTAAAGATATGTATACATATATAACTACCGGTTTCGGCTTTATACCATCGTCAGGTCTAGTTATGAACTAAGTCAGTTTGCAGAGAGCGACCCTTCAAATACATCTCAGGTCAAAGATATATTTCTATTATTTACTTGTATTTGTACTTATTTATTTGTTATTTCCCACGTATTAGTCTAGTGACATTGTTTTATGTAAATTTAGAACTAGGTTTTGTTAAGAAATATTTCATGAGTTAGCTAACGGTACAGCCGGGGGACTCCCAAGTTTTAATAGCACCCTTTGACCTGAGATGTATTTGAAGGGTCGCTCTCTGCAAACTGACTTAGTTCATAACTAGACCTGACGATGGTATAAAGCCGAAACCGGTAGTTATATATGTATATATATCTTTAGTGGAATAGACAATATTTCAAAAAAAAATAAGTTTGTTTTATTTACTTAAGTTCGACTCATGAAATTTTTATTATATATATATTTTTATCTTTATCTTTGCATATATAGATCACATGATATTTATTATTTAAAAAAATTCATATATTAACATTGATGACGCCCGGACACTGAAAAAGGAAAAAGAAAAAAAAGTTATTTTTTGCCAATTTTGACCCTTCGAAACTTGGTCAAAAATGATTCTTTTTGGCTATTTTTTTTTTATTTTGTTCAGCTCGGAGTTCTCCAGACGGCCATGTCGGAAAAAACATCATTTTGTTAATGAATAATATACTTTTTTCGATGCAAAAAGTGGCATTTGGTGTCATGAGAAAAGTAACACAGTGTCTTTCCACATTTTTTTCGGACTGCCGTATCTCCTGATATATTATATATAAAATTACAAAAATATTTCAGGGATACCCTTAGTTACATTCTCATAGTAGGCGTTCCATAATTCACAAAACAAAACGTAATAATAAAGATGAGATATAACTTTTATTAGCGTTTATACAAAAGATGTTTCCTTTTTCTCTCCAATTTATGTATACAAGAACTAACTATACTGAAAAAGAGGAAAGTCTGATGCCTTGATATTTTCATAAAACAGATCCCTTTGATCTTCTTATTAGCTGTTAAGGAAGATGTTAAAGCTATATTAACGTTTACTCCTTCAAAAATTTACATTTCAAATATTTCAAAACAACAACAAAAAAAAGTCTCGTTGAATCACCAGCAGTGTACTTCCCCAACACGATTTAATCATTAAATGTTTGTTGTTTTCCCTCCAAAAACGATTTGGGCTAAAAATTAATAGTTGAATTAAATAGAAGCTTGAGAATTTATACTAAATTTTGTGTTGATACATTCATTACACCGGCAGTTATTAGGGCTTTAGTTTTCCAGATATACGAAGTATGGAGGAAGTTATGTAATTGGATGCCGAGTTTTCAACGAAATTTTCCAACCTACTGATTCTGAAAATGAAAAAAAAAAAAAAAAAAAAATCTGTCTGTGTCTATGAACACGATTCGATAGAATGAATGTATCGATACGAAACTTTATTTGTTTATCCAAAACCGTCTATAGGACACCTATTGATTTTTAACCAAATTGGCCAAATGAGAGGGAAATCAGTGAGAAGGGTTAGTAAACTCTAATAACTGCCGTGGTAATAAATATTTCACCCGAATTTCCATGTACAAAGCACTAAAAGACCTCTATTAATTTTTAGCAGAATCAGTCAAAGGAGAGCGGGAAACAGAGGTAGGCTCAACTCAAATTCCCAATGAAATGAATAGGTTAGGTTAGGTTTTATGACTCATGCCCGGGCTTTAACTACGAGGTCATATCAGCGTTCTGTCGTCACTCTGTTGGACATGAGCCCGACCCTACTGTGGGAATTCGAAATTTTGCCTACCCTAAATTTTTATTCACCGAAGGCAGAGGTATTTAACGAGTACCTGACATCGTACAGGCTCCGGGGACCATCGCTTAACGTCCCATCCGAAGGACGGCGTACTTAAGTTTATTGCCACTGAGCTACCGGCGCCCTCAATGTAATATATCGACCCAAAATTTAATATGAGGATTCAGAAGCCATTTATGTTTTGTCGTCCCGAATCAGTGATTGATACTAGACTAGAGGAACGAGGGTTTGGGACTTATGGATTTTTCACCAAGTTTATCGGCCAAGCAACTGTTTTCAAAGTTGCCCATTATTTCCGCTTCAGAAAACGTGCACTGAATGTTATTATTTATGAGTTAGGTGGCAGGTGAGGCAGATCGTTATTCAATCAGAAACCAAACCAACTCTGTAGAAAATAACGTAAATGCATTTGCAACTTCATCGTTATCTCATTCGGTAACGCGAATTTATTTTTAAAAGGCGCTGGCCGAGAGACCTGCTAGTATAGTTTAGCAAAAATATTTAGGCAGTGCTGGTAGTGACCAGGTTCTCCCCTCATCACCTTCAGCTCTCCTATCCTTTTTGACCTGTTCCTGCCTACGCTCCTAGTCCATTGATGCATGTTTAAGCCCCAGAACATTGACAGAGAGACTTATTAACAAGATCAGCCGTCAAGTCAAACATCTGTCATCTGTTGAGGTTTAGAGTGGGTGTATGTACACACCTATCTACATCTGATTATAAGCTTGCCATACGAAGCATAAAGGAAGTTATGTAATCGGTCAGAAATTCAGTGTCAACCTTTCACGGGAATTGCATAATTTCCGACATAATGATACTAAATAAAAAATAAAAAAAAATTGCTCTTCGTGAACAAGTAAACTTCCGACAGAATTACTATAGTACGAAATTGTATATGATGATTTCTTCCGGCATTTCTTCCAGTTTCGACGCCCCGCCTCTTGGTCTTCCTCCACTGCTGGACAGTGGATGGTTGGGCAGTGTGGTGGGAGGGTCGGCGCTGGTCTGCCGCCTCCTCCCCTCTCCACTAGTTGGAGAGTGGTATATGGCAGTGTGCTGGAGTCCTACTGGTGCTGTCCTCGTCAAGTTTCTTATACATTTTTAATTATTTTATTTAGTTATTTTTTATTTAATTTTTTTTATTTATATATTTTTTTTATTTATATATATATTTTTTTTGTTTTATCTCTTTAATTTTATGCTTTCTGTTTATTATTTTACCATTTTATTACGTATTCTGTTTATTATTTTTGTATATGTTTGCTACTATTTTGTTTTATTCATTTCTTTTTTTGTTTCTTATTATGTTTTAAATATTTAGTATTGCTTATTATTTTATCATGTCATCATAGTCATCACTTCTGCTTATTGTTATCCCTAATAACTGCCGATCCCTTGAAATGTGTGTCAAGGGACACAAAATTCAATATTCAATTCATGATTTTTGTCCATTCGGTTGACTAGTTTTGGAAGTTTTCAAAATAAATATTTTAGGATTATGAGACTTTTTTTTTTTTCGATGAAAATAGTTTAGAGATCATCTAAAGCAGAAGATGTATTAACACGAAATTTCATATGTAAATTCAAAATTCCATTTAAACAACACTTATTAATTTTCAGCGGAATCAGCCCAACGGGAAGAGTGGAAACAGAGGCTGGCTCAACTAAAATATCCCAATAACTGCCAATGAGATGAATATATCGACACAAAATTTTGTATGATTCATGATTTTTAGCCCAAACGTTCAATTGGTTCTGGAGGGAGAGCGAAAACAGTCGTTGTTGAACCTCAGATTATGAATTAATCAATTTTTATTTTTTTCAATATAAACATTTTAGAAATGTCATCAATTTTGAAAGCGTTACAGACTTTTTGTTATTAATTTGAGACACTCGGACCTCTAGAAGCTCCCCCTGAGGTAACCACTGACTGTAATAGTTGACTTTACATGAGCAGCAAATGCACGCTGTGGTTTCTGTGCTTTTAGAATTAAATGACTCACATCCAATAAAGTGCATTTGCTTCTGCTGCGCTTTGCATTTTTACTGAGCATGTAAAATCAGCTTTAAGAGTAAAGTATAACATAAATGACGATTTTGAGCGATGAAATGAAATGATCGAATTCATATATATTTAAATAAATGTAATAAGACTTGTTTTGTACATGTACATGTATGTAACAGCTGATTGCTGATTTAAGATCCTATTGGTAACTTGCAAGCAATCCATTTCTAATAAAAACTATTTTTTTAGTTTATTTAATTTTTATCTTGGTTTTTTGCTCTGGCCATATATCACATCACACTGTAACCGATGATCCAGCCATTTAAGATAAAATTTACAAAGACGGTTGGAGTGTTCAACAGAGTTATACGTCCTCAATTCATTTTAATTTGTTTTGTTGTAGTCATAGTGGTGTCCCTTGTAAAAAATATTTTACTTCCAAATCAACTATTTTTATTTTTTATTTTTTTTTTTTGTCACTCTATTCTCGAGCTTCCCTGGAGAAATTTAAAATTTAAATTCACTATTTTAATGCGAATTCTTTTCAAATTTATTCCGAGTCGAGGGGGCACGCTCTCGAGAACATTACTATTCGAAAGGAAAGTTAGCTGTGGATGGTGCTTGATTTTTTTTTTTTTTTTTTTTTTGGGAGGGGGCATTTCAAAGTCTAAAGAAGTGTTTAGAGGCCAGCTTGGGGATGGGAGTATTGGTTGAGGGTGAGAATATATAAAAATTCTTCGGCTTTGGGTCTTCCTGATATAAATTACAAAGGGTGCGCCCCCCTCGCCATTATTCTACCTTTTATCATAGATATTTGGTTCTTATACCAAGCTTTAAATCACAACCAAATCGTTGCTCTTCTTTTTACCCTACAAAATTACCCCTTCTTTCAATATTTAATATGAAATGATGACATTCTTCAAGAGATACTTGATCCTATTCAATGGGAAATCTTTAAAAGAAGGCTCATCTTAAAGCGAAATGGGAAGGCAGTTTAGTGTGTTTCTGAGATAAGAGATGGCACTACTTTCGGGGTAATCTTTGCTTCCCATTTTCTGCCTAGTATTAATCAACAATTTCAATACATTTTTATTATTAAAGAATAAAAACTGGTGCAACACATGGAAATTAAAACTTAATACAAAAAAATTACAGCACATCACATTTACACTTCGACGAGAAACATGCCCCCCCGATTTCATCTACAAGCCCCTCCCTCAAACTAATACTGTACGATACCTAGGACTGACATTAGATCGAAGACTGACATGAAACCCTCACACAAGTCTCACACGAAACATGCTGAACCGTCGACTCAAAATACACTACGTACGATCCAAATTAGACATGTCACAAAAACGTAACTGTTACACTTACTTACTGAGACCATTATGGACATACGGATCACAGATATACGGTTCAGCAAAAACATCCAACATCAAACGAATTCAGGCGTTTCAGTCAAAAACCCTCAGACTGATAACACAGTGTCCCCCATACATAAACAACAGAACACTTCATAACGATCTTATGATACACACAGTACCCGACACAATACAAACTACTTACATACGGGTTTTTAGAAAACTTTACACACATACAAACCTAGAAATACGTACACGAAGGTTGAAGAGAAGGTGGAACCGCGACTTACTGCCACCTTGAATCCTATTCGTTCTTAATTTTTTTTTTTTTTTTTACATTATCTTCCTTCACTTTTATCATCTCTCTTACCCATCCATCAAAATTGTCTTTCAATTCCTTTTTATTTATTTACTTATTTATTTTATTTTATTTTTTTTTCTGTTCTTTTCTTAATAATAAGGATAAATTTTCGTCCCGGAGGACTTACCACTGGGTGGCCTTTCTCTCACATGCCCTCCACGCCAACATATCAATACCATCATAGATGCTGGTTGTTGCACCCTAGCAACAGTTGTATCTTTATAAATAAAAGACAAAAAAAAAATAATAAAAAAATAGTTTATATAAATGAAATTCTGTTTTAATTATTACATTTATGTAGACATTGTGTATATTTAATACGTACATCTATAACGTATTTGGTAATGGACTGGGGACTGGGAGTCCACCATTGTCGTTGGAAACACACTATTTGTATTTGACCTTGAACGTCACGGTCGGTCTTATTCTATAATAGGTTCCCTCACCAACAGCTGTCTGGTGAAATATTTTTTAAGACAACCATTTAAAAAGGGTTAGGTTAGGTTTTATGACTCATGCCCGGGCTTTAACTACGAGGTCATATCGCCTACTACCAGAGCGCTCTTTCGTCACTCTGGTGGACATGAGCCCGACTCTACTGTGGGAGTCCTAAATTTTGCTTACCTTAAATTTTTATTCATCAAGGGTAGGGGTCTTTAACGAGTACCTGACATCGTACAGGCTCGGGACCATCGCTTAACGTCCCATCCGAAGGACGGCGTGCTTAAGTTTATTTTACCTCCCAGATAAAATAAACTAAGGGCCTCGGTCAGGCTACGAACCCACGACCTTGAGCTCAGAAGTCAAGCATGCATACCACTGAGCTACCGGCGCCCTCAAAACCCATTTAAAAAGGTAATAAGTAATTAAAATTTGAGTGGTTATTTATTTGTTAGTTTTATTTTAATTAAAAAGGTAATAAGTAATTAAAATAAAACTAACAAATAAATAACCACTCAAAAATTAGCAATATAAAATGTTATATTTTTTTATATTTATATATATATATATATGTTATATTTTAAATGTTATAAACAATGGGGAGAGATATCAACTTTGTTTCTCATCCGAGTCAAAATTGACAAAAATGTTTGATTGCCTCTTGATAACCTTTATTGTGCGTGAATATGTGATTCGAACTTTTTGAGCGCCCTTAATTCAGGAACGATAATAACGTTCCATTTCAGATCAAGATGCTAACATGTGCTAACTTAGATCTGATTAGATTTTATCAGGATCATATGAAAATTGAGACACATTACTTCAGGGCATAAGTACATTTTACAATATACAGCCTATATTTTTAACATCAAAAATCTCGTCAAATAAATGTTGTAGAGAAAACGGAAAGGCACTTTTTATATAAAATACAATTTTTTTCTGATCGCCCGGTTTGCAAGATACATGACGAAAACCGTCGTAAAATGTTGTTTTGAAACCAATTTTTTTTCTAGATGTTTGCTTGATTTACGCGAAAACGGTTAGTCCTATCAAAAAATTGTTTCTTACCAAAAATGTTCCTCATTAAATTTTTAATCTCCTAAGTGTCCTCAGATTTGAGATATATACTTATAGCCAATGAATATAAAATTCATAACAGTGTCGGAACTAGGTGGTAACTCTAAGCAGCTTGCGTATCTATCAACTAAAGAACTTTTACAATATTATTTGAATATAGTCTCATATTAAACGACTGTAACAAGAAGCAGAAGCATTATTGTAGTATAAGCACTTAGGTTAATATTATTAGAGTGGGGTTGTCTCTGAAACAATATAGGCTGACCTCAAAGTAAGTTTGCCAAGTGGCGTTGCCGTTGCAAATGAGTCAAATCCCCTTTAGAGCAGAATGGCAACCTGGTCTACTTACAGAACCACATATAACATATAACATAAGCTACATAGCTTGGTTCATCTGTGTCGGTCGGCACTTCAACCCTTCTCAAGACGACTAATAATGACTGATCGGATTGTGGCTACTGTTGAATGTGAATGCCTACTCAATTTCTGTAAAGTCCTGATAGACTGAATTTGATGAAGATATACAAGTATATCACTTCAGTGGGGATGTCAACTCTTTTGAATTGTGTAACCTTCCTGGTGGTTAGTTTAATAAAGGGGAGAGACTTTAGGAGGGGAGAGATGCCTGGGTTTAAATATCTCATGTGCTATATTAAATACTAAGATCCGAGAAAACAATCTTGCTAATGGTTTCCGTTGCCACGTGCGGGTATCGGGAGGAATGACAAGGATGAGGCGCACTTATATGCCATAAATGGAAGCTTTCAAGTTCCTAATTTCACGTTGGACGTTCCGTAAAAAAAAAAAGAGTCGCTTTAACACTGTTATAACAACTTTTACAAATAATAAAATTTTAAATTAATATTTTTATAATAAGCCAATACTTTATTATTCTTACCTAACTTCCACAGGAAACGAAGTACAGAGGTGCCATAGTAATAAATGTATCGGCACCAAATTTCCTGTGTAAATTCAAAACTTCAATAACTGCCGATGTAATAAATGTATGATCATGAGAATTAACAACTTCTAAGTTGAGGAACGCGGACATATTGTGGAATTTGTAATAAATAAATAAAACGAGCTTATTTTTTGAAATGTTGTCTATTCCACTAAAGATATTTATAAAAATACAACTACCGGTTTCGGCTTCACACCATCGTCAGGTCTAGTTATGAACTAAGTTAGTTCTAACTTATAGACTAACCTATCTAAATATAGACTAAACTATCTAAACATAGACTCCACTAATAGATGGGTCAGCTTAACCTATTACGGAAAAATTTCAGAGAAAGTAGGTAAATTGTTAAAAAAAGAAGGTTTTAATATCGGGTTTAAAACTATCAATCCCATAAGCGAGTGCTTAGAGAGAGGTGGGGACAAAACCGATATTGAGAATAAAAGCGGAGTTTACAGCTTAGAGTGCGCGACATGCAGTCAATTATACATTGGACAGACGGGACGTCGTTTTAAAGACAGGATCAAGGAACACACAGCCGAAATAAAGAACCGAGGCAACCGTTCTACATTCGCGACTCACATTACCGACAATAGCCACACTTTTGACCCATCTACAGGCATAAAATATCTCCATTCTTGCTCTAAAAGCAGGCTACTTAATAGCCTAGAACAATTAGAAATAAATAAAGCTACCAAAAGGAACATTTGTATGAATGACCAAATTTATTTTAACTATTCCCCTTTGTTAAAACCCTGAACTGGTTCTATTTCCACATATACCTATGTTTGTTATTATCTGTTATTATTATAGGTTTCCATATATATGTTATTATCTGTTATGTTTTTTTATTTTTATTTTTTACTTATTAGTCAAAAGATGTTATTTTATGTAAATTAAGAAAAATTAGTGTTTTGTCAAATATTTCATGATGTAGCTAACGGTTAAGCCGGGGGATTCCCTAATTGAAGTGGCACCTTTCACCAGATAGGTATTGGAGGGGTCGCACTCTGCAAACTAACTTAGTTCATAACTAGACCTGACGATGGTGTGAAGCCGAAACCGGTAGTTGTATTTTTATAAATATCTTTAGTGGAATAGACAACATTTCAAAAAATAAGCTTGTTTTATTTATTCATGAGAATTAGTGTGAGGATTCAGAAGCCCCTATGTAAGCCAACTGTTGGCTTTTAACCAAAAGAGCGACAAGTTAATCAAGTCAATCTGAGAAGTACATAGCCCATGATTTTTTGCGTTTTTCATCAAATGTTGTATAGGAAGAAATATCTATGGTCAAAGAGAATAAGTTGTTAAGAGTAGTAAAATGGCCAAATGAACGCCCTGTGATTATCTCCCAAGCCATCTGCGCACTGTGAAATGGTCTTTTGGATACTTTCGGAATTATAAAGATGTGGGTTTCTTGGTATCTCATAAAATTGTGTATGTTCTCGGTTAAATCAACTTAACCTACTTCCTTGAGAAATCATTCACGAGATAACTGCATTTAACCATTTATTCACTACGGCAGATTATTCCAAGTGAAGAGGGCCTTTTCGGTTGAATCAACTTGCTCAACTTTAGAGAAGCATCATTCACAAGTATATCAAAAAGTATGGTTAATAATTAGGTAAGTGATGGGAATGATTAGGTAACTAAAGGGGGTCATACACGTCAGTTAAGTGCGTCACTTCATCTTGTTTTTGTTTTTTTGGAATAAAAGTTTATTTCGAGCTTTGATTTGTTTGTTTAAATAATTTATAATAAATTAAATTAAAAATGTCAAGTAATGAGGAATTGTTGTTATATGGTGCTGTGGCTATTTACATTGTTGCATCCAAAAAAAGAAATATAAGCAAAATTTGGGTTGAAGACTGGATTTCAAATTTTTATTTTTTAAAAATAATAAAAAAAAAACACACACTAAACAATAATTATTAATAAACTTTTAAAACTTAATTTTATTTATTGAAAACAAAGAAATCAAAATATACATAAAATAATTATTTTAACTTTTGATAATTGATAACGCCGGAACATGCGCAGAATGGCTAGTTTGAAGAACTGAACTGATTCAAACCCCACACACAGTCAAATAGGCTTGTCGTCAGTTCGATGTGTCACACCATTTGATGAAATTTCATCAAACCATCAGTTCATTTTTTTTGGCATGATGTCATGTCATTTCTACCCCATACACGTCAGTTTGGTGTGTCAGTTCGATGTGTTCAAGCCAAACTGACCGTGTATGACAGGCTTAAAAGAAAATCCAAGAAAGGATTATCAATATTCATTTTCATTCACTCCTTCAAAAAACTGGATTTACACGATTAATGGTAAAGTAAAAAAGTGCTACCCTGAAAAGTTACGAATTTAGACTCACCAATTTATTCCCTGTGACCACAGATATAGAACATCAAATACCCGAGAGATAGGATAGGGCTTGATTAGTTGTCAGTTTTGATATTGGTCCAAGTAGTCGACGTAACAATCCGTATCTTCGATTCAGTTCTTGTCGTTTAGGTCGTGTATGTGGGTTCCACGTTAGTCTACTGTCTAGGTAAAACCCGAGGTAGCGGACTTGGTTGGAAGAGGGAATCAGGATGTTGTTAATGGTGATTGGAGGACAGGATTGGCGGCATAGGGTAAATGTGACGAACGCATTTCTGCTCATTCAACTTAATTCTCCAGAGCTTGCACCACCTCTCTATTTCAGTGAGGTGCTCCTGAAGGACAAGTGAGGCTACACCGGGATCAGGACTGGTAGACAGGATTGCTGTGTCGTCAGCGTAAGTCGTGAGTAATGTCTGAGGATGGGTAGGAAAATCGGCAGTGTACGTATTATAAAGGATGGGACCGAGGATACTACCTTGTGGGACACCGGCCAGGATAGACATGAGTTCCGAGTATTCAGAGCCTACTCGGACCTTGAAATGGCGTTCACTAAGGTAGGATTTGAGGATGAGGAAATAGGTACTGGGAAGGAAGTGTTTCAGTTTGAAGAGGAGCCCCGGGTGCCAGACTCGATCAAAGGCTTGCGCCACATCGAGAAAGGCTCCCGTGCAATACTGCTTGCGTTCCAATGCATTAGAAATGCAATCGACAAACCGAAAACACTGTTGGGTAGTGGAATGTTGATAAATAAATAAAACAATTATTTTTAATGTTTATTTTACAATATTTTACTTATTTAAATAATTTACTGGACGATTCGTCGTTTAAAAAAAAAAACTTGAGAATCATTAAGACCAAGAAGAAAGTTTTTTTTTTTAAAAAAACATAATTTTTTCCCCTTATATTTATTATTATTCGAAGAAGTGCCTCTTCCAGTATTTCGGGTAATCAAGCAGACGGATTTAATAATGGGCCTTGAAGCACTTCGTTAATATCTTCTGAGAAGTATTTGCCATTAATTTCATCCAAAAGATGGTGAGTTAACGAGAGGAACGCAAGGCCCTTCAACCTAACGAGGAACAACCAGTCAATCAATACGCCCTAAGGGTTGTTTACAGTGGTCGACCGCGGTCGAATCGAAATTAAATCGAATAGGATCTAAATGGGTCAACCCTCTTCAAATACATTTGACAATCAGTACTCATTCAGTCTATACCATTAGGTGCCATCCAATGAACCAAGTTGAATTCAACGAACCATCAAGAATTTCGTGGTTTTATTTTGCTTTGTATTAATTAGCTTAAAGAGAAAATTCCTGCTCAGTTCTTTTGCTCTAGGGAACGTGTACCATCTGTTTCAGGACCATCAGTTGTATCTGTAACTGTATGAAATATATATGACAATAAATACAACAAGCAAATGTGCTAAAAGATAGATAATGGCAATATCAAAATGTCAAGAGGGGAAATCACCCAGTGGGGACACTCCCTAGTCACTGATTTCCTCTCATTTGTAACTAATCACTGTCACTGCTGCTGCTAAGGAGGTCTCTAGGCTATTGACGCTTAAGCCGTCGTTGGGGAAGTATGGCAGAATGATGGACTAGAGGGTTATTGTGGCAACTAAGAGAGGAAAATAATTTTTTATACATGGATTTAGCGACTTCGGTGACAAAAGGTACGTTAAGGTCAGTGTGCATTGGGTATTTTACGACGGATTTTTGATTGAAAGGATTGGATGCGCTGGAGATTGGAAGCCTTAGCAGAACCCCAGAGTTCAAGTCCGTAACTCCACATAGGTTTGAGTACTGCGTTGTATATAAGTCGTTTTGTTTTCAAAGTTAATTTGAATCTTTTAGTAGTCTTAGTAAAAGTTTATAACGTCTGTTCATTTCTAGTCTCGTGTGAGGATTACAAGTTAGTCGTTTGTCAAGTATGAAGTCTAGATAGCGGACTTCGTTTTTTAAAGGGATGATATTATTATTAAGGTATACTGGAGGGCAGGTATATTTTCGACGAAGGGTGAAAACGATGTAAACTGATTTTGTTTCCAAAAATTAAAAAAAATATTTAAATATATGAGACGTGGCCATTACAGGACTTTCTTATACCAACCAAGCATACAGATCATTTTGTCTCCCCCCTCCCTCTTTTCAAAATCATTTCAAACTGTCCTTAGTGGCTGTATGAAAGTAATGAGTAGGCGTAAGCGATATTTTCTCTTTTCATTGTGTTATTCTGAGACTGACTTTCTTCGGGAGATGGAGAGAGAGAGAATGATCTGTAAGCGTGGTTGGTATAAGAAAGTCCTGTAATGACCACATCACATACATTTTAGTTTTTTTTTTTAAATATATTTTTTCATAAAAACTACCAATAATAAATACATATTTTATAATTCGTTTCTATGCGATACAAATTTGAAATATTTCCAATGGTATTTTATTTTTCATTGATTGAGGCGCTATACTTTTGTCGTATTCATCCTATCTCAAATTGGATGACTTATGAGCGATTAGAAATTTTATAAGGAACGTTATTGGTAAGAATCAAATTTTCGATAGGACTTAAAGTTTTAAATTATTTGTAGGAATATTGAAGGTCAGTCAAAGATGGAGAAAAAAACACTATTCAGATGCCAACGTTTCGATATATTTTATATCATAATCCAGGGCCTACAAACATGGGGGGGAAATCAAGATTAGAATCAAAAATAAACAAAAAAAAAAAAAAAAATTTGTTGATAAACATTACTGAACGTTAAAAATACACTATAACAAGTTAAAAATTGAAACAGACTTACTATGAAAATTACTAAACATTAAAATTAAATATGATTACATTACTAAACATAAACATTAATAATGGAAATAGACAAATAGGTGGAAAATAATAAAGAGTAAACATTAAAATGACTTACTATGAATAAGCAGGGTTGGGGAGAAGGCATGTACACTGGATGGAGTCTTACATTGCAATGAAATGGTACAAAATAATACTAGGTTGCTAAAGGAAACAGGTACATGGAGCTCGGAATTTATCAACAAATTTTTTTTTTTTTTTTTTGTTTATTTTTGATTCTAATCTTGATTTCCCCCCCCCCCCCCCCCCCCCCCCCCCCCCCCATGTTTGTAGGCCCTGATGATGATATAAAATATATCGAAACGTTGGCATCTGAATAGTATTTTTTTCTCCATCTTTGACTGACCCTCAATATTCCTACAATTAGAATCCACAGTCGCTAATCAACATCTACACTGTTTTAAATTATGTGTTTCAAACCTACATTTCAAGCGGTTTTCAGAATGTATCTCAAAAACCGGACGACCTGCAAAACATCTTATTTCATATATAATATATATTTTAATTTCCCCTACAACTATTATTTGAAAAGATTTTTGATTAGGTCATAAACAAGCGGTATCTTGTAAAATGTAGTTAGGCCCCGGAGTAATTTTAGTCCGACTTCAGCCAAAATTTAATCAGATCCAACTTATTACATGTGATGTTTCCATTCCAAATTTCAAATTCATAGCTACACTCTGCATTATAGCGCTCACATCTTTCCATATAGAAATAAAGCAGATGAAAATAGAAAATAGTCATGAAAATGTGAAAATCCGTTAAAAATTTCATCTCGGATTTTCGCACGATTACAATACTTCTTTATAGATATAAAAACGTATAAATATTAAAGAATGGCTTTTTTTTTTTGAAAGTCGGAAAAAATTAGAAATTTTTAATAAACTTGAAGCAACTTCTAAGTTGAGGAACGCGGACATATGTGGAATTTGTAATAAACAAATAAAACAAGCTTATTTTTTGAAATGTTGTCTATTCCACTAAAGATATTTATAAAAATACAACAACCGGTTTCGGCTTCACACCATCGTCAGGTCTAGTTATGAACTAAGTATAAATAAAACACGCTTATTTTTTTTATTTTTTTTTTTTTACAAGCTTATTAGCTTATTTATTTTTAGTACTTAGTTCATAACTAGACCTGACGATGGTGTGAAGCCGAAACCGGTTGTTGTATTTTTATAAATATCTTTAGTGGAATAGACAACATTTCAAAAAATAAGCTTGTTTTATTTATTTATTACTTGAAGATTGAGGATCGCTGTTAATGAATTAAATTTACAACCTTCTACAACCAAAAATTCAGTAACTTTTTTTTTTTTGGGGGGGGGGGGGGGGGGGGGGGGGGGGGAGGAGAACTACTTAGGTGGCGGAAAAAAAACATTAAGTAGGGAGAAGCGGCGTTAGTCAGTTTAACGACTGCAAGTTGGGCTCTAAAGATGATGCAGATGGGCTGAGCCCAACGCTGAAACGATGAATAGGAAAAATGTGCCCTTAAGTTACCTTCAAGTAATATCCCGTCCTATAGGGTTAGGCGAAATTTTCCCTTAATCCACAAAGAGTAGAGTTAGCGTTGAAATATATGCACTTCCTTCAACATTTTTTTTTTTTTTTTTTCAGCCTGTTCAAAAATTCAACATTGAAACTTTCAGGGCATTCAACAAGTGCTTAAAAAAAATTAATGTGAGTAAAGTAAGGCAAAGGGCTTCCTCACATCCTGTTTTTAATAGACGCACAGAAAACGTATTAATTTACTCATGCCCGGGCTTTAACTAGGTCATATCGCCAACTACCAGATCGTTCTTTCGTCACTCTGGTGGATATGAGCCCGACTCTACTATGGGAGTCCTAAATTTTACCTACCCTAAATTTTTATTCGCCTGGAGCAGGAGTCTATGACGAGTATCTGACATCGTACAGGCTCGGGACCATCGCTTGACGTCCCATGCGATGGACAACGTGCTTAAGTTTATTTTACCTCCTAGATAAAATAAACTAAGGGCCTCGATCGGGTTTCGAAACCACCAACCTTGAGCTCAGAAGGCAAGCAGAAATACCACTGAGCTAACGGCGCCCTCGTCTACTTATATACCCTTTTATCCCCATTTTCCTTCAGCTGATTCTGCCGAAAATTAATAAGTGTCGTCCTTATGGGGTTTTAAATTCATATACGATATTTTGTGTCGATACATTCATTACATCTGCAGTTATTAAAGTTTCTGACTTTTGCCTCTTCCCTAATCCCCCCCATTTGGCCGATTTGACTGAAAATCAATAGATGTGGTCGTTAGAGTGTTCTGGATTCACATATAAAATTTCGTGTCGATACATTCATTCTATCGGGAGGTATTTGTTCATAAACATACACACATTTTTTTTTTATATATTTGGAATCTAGAGATTTGAAAATATGAAATTCCGTTGAAAACTCCGCATCGAATTTTTGACCGATTACATAACCGGGAAGAATAACAAAGTTTTTTAGGGTAGGTTTTATGACTCATGCCCGGGCTTCAACTACGAGGTCATATCGCCTACTACCAGAGCGCTCTTTCATCACTCTGGTGGACATGAGCCCGATTCTACTGTGGAAGTCCTAAATGTTGCCTACCCTAAATTTTTATCCACCTAGGGTAGGGGTCTTAAACGAGTACCTGACATTGTACAGGCTCGGGACCAGCGCTTAATGTCCCATCCGAAGGACGGCGTGCTTAAGTTTATTTTACCTCCCAGATAAAATAAACTGAGGGCTTCGGTCGGGTTTCAAACCCACTATCTTGAGCTCAGAAGACAAGCACGCATACCACTGAGCTACCGGCGTCCTCCAAGGTTTTTTATTTATTTATTATAAGTTTCCACAATTGTCCACTCCTTTCAACTTAGATATTGTTTAATAATTTGTTTATTTTTTGAGAGGCTCACATTAACAGCCAATTATATGGAGAGGCCACAGAATGTCCTGGCAAGAAGAGAACAGGAGATCTCTGGATTAAATGAGGGGCAGGACCTCAGTAAATATTTAACCTGGCCTAATGAGACACTCACTGACCTGTTGCTTGTTACCACTCAACCTCCCCTCTACTCAGGACAGTGCTTAACTAGGTGGCTACCAGTGGAAGGACAACAGCCCTATTTTTATGTAACTACTACCGACTGTTAATTTCTATTTTATATGTATATATTGTAATCGTGAGAAAATCTGAGATCGAGGTTTTAACAGATTTTCACTTTTCAAGATACCTTGTGTGATGTATAAAAACGCACATGTACACAAATATAAAATTATTGTTAAAATTAAATTTTTGAAAAGAATTGTAATAAGAGCAGTATTATTCAAGGAAGTGGCAACACTGTTTCTGTAGCCTAAACAGTCAATTGGCCTTGGAGGGAGAGCGAAAACGTAATGAATAAATTCTTGCGGTCCAAAACTAATTATTATTTCTTAAGAAGTGTTTTAATAAAAAAAAACAGCTGTTAGGACATTAATAAATTAATTAGTGAATATAAATATAAAAAGGTTTTTGTTAATAACAAAAACCTTTTTATATTATGTATGGAGAACAATAGACGAACGAAACAAATGCCAGCGGATCAGCTGTTTTATATAAGAGTACACAACGACAGTCGAGTGAGAGATAAAACGAGACACATGTACAGTTCAAGTACAGACGTGAAGCGAGACAATCGAGTGAGAGTAGTGTTAGGGGTAACGCAGTTGTAGTGCGGAGATGAGCTAAAACAAACCATGCAGTGTTAAGACAGTCGAGTTACAAACATGAAGCGAGTCAGTTATTAAGTGTTAGTGGATTTAAACATATGAACCAATTCGTATAATAAGGAAGCAAGAACTAGAAGATTGAAGGACAAATAAAGTGTGAGCTAGAAAAAAATATCCTTTTTATTTATTAATATTTATGCCCAGTATATAAAAAAAAGTCTTATATATGTTTAGGAATTAGTAAGTAGTACAATTTTTGTAAATAATTGATTTTTTTATTCTCCAAATTTATTCTTTTATTTTATAATGTTGGTTAAATATTAATAAACCCAATCTTATGTTCTCGATTCTATGCTATTCATTTTCCCTGTCAACCAAATAAGAAAATACCTTTGGATTAGATTGAACATTTTTGCAAATTAAAAAAAATTTGATGGCATCTCAGAATTATATTTTAGAAGAAATTATTAATAATATTATATAATTAATAATTGAAATTTTTCTACATACGTGCACTTTCTTCAAAATTGTGCGTCCTCAACTTTCTATATTTTTTAGGGCCTCCTTTTCGGAAACTACTGTAGAAATCAAAATTTAGTAGAAGACCAGCGAAATTTCTACAGTGTGATAATTGTCCCTATATATATAGCCTGCCAATAACCGTTCATACAATCCACCAATATAAAATATTGCATAACACAATTGTATATATTGTTGTAATTGTATAACACATATTATGTGTTACCCATGTGTTACCTATACCAATATATGTGTTATCTATACAATATATGTGTTACCCGTCATAGTACATACCATATATGTGTAACCCATACAATATATTGTAATTATAATTATTGTTGGTATTGTTATATAAAGTGTTCTTAAAAATAAATAAATAAATAATGATTCTATTTGATTCTAATTCTTTCCTACCTTTCTTTGGTTGCGTGGGTTCGCCAAGACTAACAGTTATGAAAAATCAAGATGAAATGAGGTGCAAAATACATGCAAGAAAAATTCTGGGTGTCTATTAGTTGTTCAATCCCCCACCCTTGTATTCCCCTTACGGTTGGGGTCTTCCAAAGACTTCCCGTGGACTTCCTACCTTCCAATTAAACTATTTTCACTTCACTGATCATAATTATTTTAAAACAATTAATATCCCTAATTTTGAGTATTACAACATATGTGTAACCCATATAATATATGTGTTACCAGTCATAGTACATACAATATATCTGTAGCGCATAAAATATATGTGTTAACCATACAATATATGTGTTACATTTTTTTAATTTACCTCGAAATTAAACTGACTTCCTTCACCCAGACACCGTCCATACAATCTAACCATAATTGTGTTACATCTTTTTAAATTAAATATAAAAATACCAGAGAGGAAGTTGTTCTCTTGGAGTATTTCTTTAATAGAAGCAGTAAAAGAAACCCTTATGAAGTACATAGTCGGATGGAGAATATGAAAAAGTTTTGGACCAACTCCAGACCTCTCCAGTTGGCTCAGCCAAACAACTTCTAGTTTTAGTTCCTTCCAACATGGGCCTTTTTTTGAAGTATTGAATCATATTGTTATCTTAATGTCATAGTACATACATCCAAAACATTTGTATAATTCAAAAAGTTATAATAATTGTGAGAGCGCCAGGAGCTCAGAGGTACCGTACTTGCTTACTGGGCTCAATTTCGTAGGTTCGAAACTTGAGCTCACCGTCCTTCGGATGGGGCGTTAAGCGATTGTCACGAGCCTATACAATGTCAGGTACTCCCTGACCATGGCAAACAAACGTGGGTAGGCAAGATTTAGGACTCCCAGAGTAGAGTGGGGCTTGTCCACCAGAGTAACGAAAGAGTTCTCTGGTAGTAGGCGATATGACCTCGTAGTTAAAGCCCGGACATGAGTCACAGTAACTAACTATAATGATTGTTCTTATAAAATATTGAGCCTCATATTATATGATTGAATTTCAGAACAAAATGACAAAACATTTTTTATTAAATATCAATAAGAACAAGATATTTTAAAATTCGTTGCTATGGGTTACGAGTTACAATTTTTACTTAGGCATATTTCCTAGAAACTTAGCAGGGCGCCGGTAGCTCAGTGGTATGCGTGCTTGACTTCTGAGCTCAAGGTCGTGGGTTCGTAACCCGACCGAGGCCCTTAGTTTATTTTATCTGGGAAGGTAAAATAAACTTAAGCACGCCGTCCTTCGGATGGGACGTTAAGAGATGGTCCCGAGCCTGTACGATGTCAGGTACTCGTTAAAGACCCCTACCCTAGATGAATAAAAATTTAGGGTAGGCATAATTTAGGACTCCCACAGTAGAGTCGGGCTCACTCGTCGGGAGTGACGAAAGAGCGCTCTGGTAGTAGGTGTTATGACCTCGTTGTTAAAGCCCGGGCATGAGTCATAAAACCTAACCTAACCTAGAAATTTATTTATAGTATTGGTCCTATCTCAAATCTAAGGACATATGCGATTGGAAATTTAATAATATGCAATTTTAGGAACCAAGTTTTCGATTGCACTAACAGTTTTTGCGTAAATCAAGCAATTGTCAAAAAAAAAAAAAAATATTAGGTCATAAATATAACCGGTATTTTTTTAAATGTACATAGGCCCCGGAAGGAAAGTCTTATTTTTCGTCCGATTTTGGCCAAAATCTAATAAGATCTCTCCGGGTTAGAGCGCAAAATTCCAATCGCATAAACAAACACAGATATACAGACATCATTGCGAAAATGTTCAAAAGAGTTCAGGCATTCTTGAAATGTATAATTCCGTTGAAAAATGAATCTCGGATTTTCCCACGATTACTATAGGTAATACTGAAAGTATAAGAAAGAGAGAATAAACATATTTATTTTTTTATTATTATTATTTATTGTTCACGTGTGCAACATCACCCGTCCGTTATTATCAAGGGGGCTCGGGATCAGAGAAGTGGTCAAGTGATGACGAGTTCGTGACGACCACCGGCCAACCAATACACCGCCCCAATCAGTCACACCGTTTTTTTCTGCTCTCGCCAGTAGCCGACAGTCCGGTCTCCGTCAGATCCACCCCGAGTCAACTCCACCCTGGCCTGGTCATACAGCAGAAATCGAGGACTACATGTTCTGCAGTCTCGATGCCCCAACAATGAGCACTTTGGGTTGTTCTAACACCTAAAATCTCACTTCTATCAAACTTATTAGTGAGTAACAAAGTTGGAACGCGCCGTTGTTATAACTTTGTTCGACATAGAAATTGTTTTCGAAAAATTCAAGTGAGCTTCTAAAGAAGCCTGAGTTGAAGCGTATTTAGCGTTGTGTATTTTGGTATATAATATATAGCGTATGCTTTGAGTGATGGGCTTGCTGGGGTGTCATGCTGGCATGAGCAGTGCTTGCTGGGGTGTCATGCTGGCATGAGCAGTCATGTGCAGGCCTGGCTCCATACTCACTGCCTCAAGTCACCTCTTATCTACTTACCTCCCCTCAGTCCCCCCTCTAATGATTAATTACATAGAAACCACGACCTGCAGTATCGAGAGTGGAAATAAGTTGACGTGATTAATATAATGTGTCCATTGTTCACCAAAATGCCACGGATTGTCTCAAGGCCGCCTTTGGACTTCAACAGGGCACGTCGGTCGACGCATGTTCTGCAGCGGTCTGAGGATTGTAACTTCAATATCAGCTGCAGGTGCCCCACTGCGGAAGGGGATGGTGTAGCAGTGACAACTCATGAGGATGCTGTTGGCTCAGAGGTAGCCTGCTTCCTTACTGAGCTCAAGATCGCAGGCTCTAAACCCGGCCGAGGCCCTTGGTTTAATTAACTGAGTGGTGAAAAACCCTGAGCATGCCGTCCTTCAGCTATGACGTTAAATGACGTTCCCGAGCATAATAATAACAAGTTAGAACTATCCATAGACAGTCGGGTTAACGTCTAGCAAAGTGATGAAAGATCGCTCTGGTAGTCAAAGTAACAAACGAACACTTTTTTTTATTTTTTGGCCTTATGTACGATGCATATTACCCATGACTCTTATAATGGTCTTAACTAGTTATTTACAACATCCATGGCCCCGGGAAGGAGTTCTATCTACGAAATAAAACTCTCCCAGACGGGATTCGAACCCGCAAACCATGGTGAGACCATGCGACAAAAGCCCTACGCTCTAGCCCGCACGGCCTCCATGGATCCCTCTAACGAACACTTCTTCATATATATTTAGATATTCATTTAAATTATAACACATTATGTTTTAATTCCGTTAGTTATTTATTAAAAGCTATTCTTGTTAGTTATTATGACTCATGCCCGGGCTTTAACCACAAGATCATATCGCCCACTACCAGAAAGCTCTTTCGCTCTGGTGGACAAGAGCCCGACTCCACTATGGGAGTCCTAAATTCTACCCTCAATTTTTATTCACCTGTGTCTATAATGAATACCTGACGTTGTGCAAATTTATTTTGATATTGGGACCTACTATTTTCTGTTAATTCAGGTAAGCGTTCCTAACAGCCCCAATAACTGAATATTTAGTGTTATATGTAGATATATAATTAGACTGAAGATAGGGCTTACTTGAGTGATGGGGGACTGGCTGAGGTGTGTCAAGTTGTCATGAGCAGGCCTACTTCCATGTCCAACTTGTGTTGCTCCCTGCTCACTGCCTCAAGTCACCTCTTATCTACTCAATTCCCCTGTCTCATCCCCCCACCTCCCTATTAACCTAACACTGCCTGCATTATCGCTATTATACAGTTCAATATTAATTAGTTTTACTGAAAATAAGCTCAAATGATTATTAAAAGTTGACGAATTAATTATATAATCGCATAAAAAAATAAGTCAGAGTTTTTCTCCCCCATACACGGCTGCATTTAGGATCGGTAGACCCGAGAGTGAATCTGTGGTGTGGGCCCTACCAGGGGGAGGTTTTAAATTAACCTCAAAAAATCGCATTTTAGAGAAATTTTCTAACTAAAAACCTAGGAAGAAACATTTGAAGTTTATTATTAAGTTGTAGAACATTTTTTACCCTACAGTATTTAGAAGATAATGAATTGATGAGATAATAAAAATGGAAAGTCCCATAGTCTAAAACATATGTGGGCAACGACGCTCATTAACGGATAGTCGGATTGTCAGCATAAAAATTGTAGTAACCCATTAACGGATAATCGGATTGTAATGAAATTAAACATGTAGTATTCTTAAAAGCCAAATTGAAAAAAAGGGTGTGTGACGTCTCAAAAATCTTATCGGGAGGGGGGTACTGTGAGTGGATACCCAAAATGAATTTTCAATGGGAGTGTGGAAGGGCTTCTTTAAATAGGGAGTATTTAAGAGGGCGGTTTAGGGATGGATGAGGGGTGAGTAGATAAGAGGTGATTAGAGGCAGTGAGCAGGGAGCAACACAAGATGGACATGGAAGTAGACAGTAGGGCTGCTCGTGACAACTTGACACACCTCAGCCAGTCCATCACTCCAAGTCCTATCTTCAGCCTAATTATCAGAAAATAGTAGGTATCATTATCAAAATAAAATTGCAGAAAATGGTGACAGGGCCGTATTTACGCACAGGCTATCTAGGCTGCAGCCTATAGGCCCGCATCACAATGAAACATTTTTAAAAAGTTTTAATTTTTTTTTCATACAGCCCCGAACGCGAGGACTTACTACTGTATCAATTAAAATAATAAATTATAGAATTTACACTCTATTGCAATTTTGAGCCAGCTGCATTTGCTCCACTATGCAGAGGGATGGGGTAGCAGCGATAACAACACTGCTACATGAGGGCGCCGATAGCTCAAAGACCTCAAAATCGAGGGTTCTAGGTTTTTTTTTATCTAGAAGGTTAAAAAACCTTGAGCACGCTATCCTTCAGATGGGACGTTATGCAATGGTCCCGAGCTTGTACAATGTCAAGGTTAAAAACCTTGTATAAACCCTGAATAAACCTGGGTAAGCAAAATTAAAAACTCCCCACTGAAAAGTCGGGCTCAGGTTCAGAGCGGCAAAAGAGCGCTCTGGTAGTAGGCGATATGATCTCGTAGTTAAAGCCGCCCTATAAGTCACAATAACTAACTAGTTTAGTCTCTATAACCGGAATATAATGAATAAATGTATATAAGAAGTAAATTATAAAGAAAACACGAATGTTTTTTAATATTGTCTATTTCACAAGATATAATATATATGGGAGTGTTTTCGGTATTGCTACCATCTTCAGCCACGACTTAACAAATACTAAATGGAAGTTCAACTATTTTTACAATCTAACCGGTAGGTAGGTACCCTTACTCAGCCACCCATGGAGTTTTCCTATCCCTCCTGTACCGTTAATTCTTCAAATACGTGAAACATCAAAAACGAAACTCCGTCCCAAATTGAAATCCCAATAACATAAACTCCGAAACAGTATGGTATACATAATATGTGTATTTTGATCAACCCACACCATCCCAAAGCCTCCACCATTGAGACGAAATCTCATCTCCAACGCTCCACACATTTGAAGAATACATATTATGTAAGCATACATGAAATAAATCAAAGACTTATAAATATACAAACGAAAATCAAAAATATAAAATAAAATAAAATACATAGGTTCTTGAGAAAGTAAGTACGTATACACAGAGACTGGAGGATTATATTATATTATTATTCACATATTTGAAGAATTAACGGTACAAGAGGGATAGGAAACCCCCATGGGGGGCTGAGTCAGGGTACCTCGAAGCGGTTAGATTGTAAAAATAGTTCTTAATAACTTCCATTTAGTATTTGTTAAGTCGTGGCTGAAGATGGTAGCAATACCGAAAGTACTCCCATATATAATTAATATATTGTGATGTACACTACGGAACATTTTTTTAATGAATATTTTAATGAAAAGAGGTAATTTTTTTATTATAATCTAATATCATATATATATTAGATATATATCAAGGTGTTTAAGAAAACAAAACAAGAAAACATATAAAAAACAGCTGTGAAATAGTGTAAAATGTAATTGAGTCGTGAGCTAGCTCTTAAACGGTGCAATGTGTTTTGATATGTTTTTTTAAATAAAAATGAAGTTGAACAATTAGATGAAAGTTGACTGGGGTGGAATTAAAGTGAAGAGTTGACGGGGTCTGGTTTTTGTGGTAGAGGCGTCGAGAAGGTACAATTAATAATATATATTTTTCAATATGCCCAAATAAAAAAAGAAATAGTTTTTTAAGTATTAATTTAATGTTTTTGTGCCATTGTAAATTTTTGTTTAGTTTGTTCAAATAAGTTTTTTTTTAATTTAAATATGTAAATATAGATAATAACCCAATTATTTGTCCTCTTCAAATTCTATTCTATTCATCTTCCCTGTTGGCCCAGTAGTAGTATCATTTGAAAAACCTTTGGATTAGAAATTAATATTATTTAAAATTATTAAAAATTGGTATCTCTTTGTGAATCCAAGTGTAAAGTTTGTTTAATTGAATTTTTTTTCGTTGTATACGTGTACTTTCTTAAAAATTGCACGTCTTAAATTATTGATAATATTTTTTTTAGGGCAATTTTCGGCAAACTACTGTAGAAATCAAAATTTAAATAAACAAAAGAGATCAAATTTCTACAGGAAATGTGGTAGCAAACAAGCACTTTTATCACATTTTTGGCATATCCCTTGTGTGGACGATTTTCGCCACAAAGCCCCATCATATTTTGGCAAAACCTTGATGGAAGAATTTTTTTTTATATTAATTAAAGTAGGGAAACAGGTTGAAAAAGATGAAAAGGATAGAATAGAGACAAATAAGGGTTACATTTAATTTTGAGAAATAATTTTTTTTTTGCCAACTTCAAAAGAAGGTTACTATTTTATATAACATTGTTTTTGTTTAGTAATTATATATTTAGTAAAGTAAGAAAATGCCAATTACCAGAGGACAAGCGAGATTAGAGGAGGAAAGTAGAGAGGAAGGGTCAAGTTCGGAGGAAAGATCCGATATGGAGTTATCGGAAGATAGAGAAAGGGAGACTCCAGCCGCAATGGAGTCCATGCAGGGTACAGGTGAGGAGTCGCAAGGGGAGGGGGTAAATAAAGATAAAGAAAAAGAGGGCATTGCTGCTCCTGATATGGAATGGCTCCGTGTTGTGTTGACAAAGTTAACTGGGGATATGGGAAATTTAAGGGGGGATATTGGAAATATCAATCAAAAAATAGAAGAACAGGGAAAAGAATTAAGGGGGGATATTGGAAATATCAATCAAAAAATAGAAGAACAGGGTAGAGATTTAAGGGGGGATATGAATCAAAAAATGGAAGAGCAAAGTAATAAATTAGGAAATTTTGTAACAAAGTTAACTGGGGATATTGGAAATATCAATCAAAAAATAGAAGAACAGGGTAGAGATTTAAGGGGGGATATGAATCAAAAAATGGAAGAGCAAAGTAATAAATTAGGAAATTTAGAGACAAATTTAAAAAGGGAAATGGGGGACAAATTAGAAAATTTAGAGACAAATTTAAGAGGCGACATTAAAAATTTAGAAGTTAAATTAAATAAAAAGGTGGACAATTTGATGAACCAATTAGAGAAAATTCAAATAGAAAATGAAAAAGTTGAAAGTAGGATAAATAAAGCAGGAGAAAACTTAGAAAAGCACTTTATTCAAAAAATTAACACGTTGGATGAAGGGAATTCTGAAGTAGAAAAAGAGGTTCTTATTATTGACAGTCAGTCACAAGTTGATGAGATAGAAGGAACAGAGAATAACAGTGGGGAGGAACAGAGCCAAATTTTAGAGAAAGAGGTGGAGGAAGAGAGTCAAAATGTAAAAAAATTAGTATTAAGTGAAATTCAAGAAAATAGGATGAATGTTGATGTGGATGGACAGAGTGAAAGGAACATTTGGATGTTATTAGACAAAACAAACGAACAGACTGAGGACAACAAACAAAAGACAAATTTTAATTTTAAAGAAAATATAGTTAAAATTTACAGACAAACTGGAAATAGAAAGGAGGCTAATAAAAGTTATAAGAACAATCTTAAAAAGAGAGTAAAAGCATTCAAACAGGTATTAAGGACAAAATTAACACTGAACAAATATTTAGAGAAGGGGGAGGGGATTTTTAAAGACATAATTCGCCGAGGCATCCGGAAAAAGATAAAATTAAATTTGGGCTTTGCAATATAATTGCATTAGCCACTTTTTATAGTGAACCTATTTTTTTTGCAACTCGGATGAGTTTGAGGAAGTGACTGACAGACTAACATGACAGAATTAGGATCAATTTAAAATATGACGAAGTGACATTGGACTAATATAATAGTATGGATGATAAATTTATTTTTGGATGAGAGCATTTTGGTACATGAAGAGTATGAATGAATTTTGGTACAGTTCTGCGTTTAAATTAATTAGGATTTATATTTTTTTTTAGGATTAGATTAGATATTAGGATCAGTATAAAAATTAATCTAAGATTATATTTAGGGATTAGTCATCCAAATTTAACATATACAAATTATTTATTTGAGACTTACATGTTAATAATGATTATTGAAAATTAAAACATATACATATAACTGACTGATTTTGAACGAACATAATATGGAAGAAGATAGATTTTTTTATTATATTTTTTATTACAAATGTTAGAAAGATAAAATCAGCAGGCTGAGAGATGCCTAGATCTCTTTGGAGACATGACGAACTTCCTGAGGCCGAGTCAAGGGGACAGATTTTCTGTTTCGGAACTGTTCAGCTAGGATACCGGACGTGACTAAATTATAATAATATTATAAATTAGAAAGACGAACGAAACTGTATAGAAGCCTTGGAAGAATAATATATTATATAAATTGTACGTATGCATAGGTTATTAAGTTTTTGTTATTATAAATTCTATTATTTAGACAATTTCATTTATTATTTGAGTAACATGTTTTTTCTACGTAAATTTGTTTAATAGAGAGAGTAGATGAGAATGAGAAGAGTTGTAGGAGCACATTATATAACTTTAGGAATAGGAACAAACAAAGGGTAATATTAATTAGAGAAGTTTTGAAATTAAATTGCTGATGACATTCTTTTAGACGTCGGGATTATATAGATTTGTTTTGGGAGAAATTATTTTTTTAATCCTAGTAAGAGCTAGTGATTAATTGGAGATTTATATTTTTTTTTTGATCTGCGAGAGATGATTTTTTTTGTGTCGACTAGAAAGAACTAGCGATATATATAGGAGATTTATGATGTAGTGTTGGTTGCCTACCTGAGATAGGAGGAACCGTATTTTTGCTACGTCAACGATGAAGTTATTATTATTAGGGAGTTATTAGTAGAGAAGGAAGTTGAAGTAAAAATATATGTGAGATACAATTTTTTTTAGTTAGGAAGTAAGAAGGACGTCTCAAAGAATTTAATACCTCAAAAGACAAGTACTATATATATTAAATAAATTAAATTTGTATTCCTTATTACCCGGCGTGAGGCCTAATTTTGATTGTTAAGTAATATTTTGGAAGTGTGATGAAGTAAAACCGAAGGATTTATTTAATTTTTATTTCAAGTAAATTTTTTTTTATATAAAATTTTTTTATATAATTATTTTGAATACATACAATTGTATATTGATGGTAAAGGCGGAAAGTAAAATTAATTGGCAATTTCTTAAATCTATATGCAACTTGATTATTTCCAAACTTAATTTCATGACTATGACTGAACCTGTAAATATGTAAAAAAAAAAATTTAGTATTATGTTATTTTTTTTATGTTCAATTAGTTCCAATTTTTATAAATTTAAGTTAACATTTTCTTTAGGTTAAGGATTAATTGTAAATTTTTAGATTAATATTCGTCTATGTTTATTAGAAATTAGGTACGTATATAAATAAGTTTAATAATTGTAAATAGTTATAAAAATATAAAAAATGGGCATATATGTATAAAAAGAGCGTCGAATTGGGCATATAAAAAATAAAAATAAATCAGTGAGTGTAAGTGAGAGAGAGACTTCGATACATCGTTGAGCAATGAGTTGAAGATACCAAGGAGCCAGCCAACATGTGCGTTTGAGGGGGAAGCTAATCTACCTGTGTATTGGAGGAAGACGTTAATCCATCTGTGTATTGAAGGAGGAAGCTTATCATGTGGATTCGAGGAAGAAGCTAAATCAACCTGTGTATTGGAAGAAATTAAATCTGAAAGAACTTATATAAAAAAAAAAAAAAAAAAAATTTTGTGAACAAACATTTTTTTTAAAAAAGAAGGAAAAGGCAAATGTGATGTACACTACGGAACATTTTTTTAATGAATATTTTAATGAAAAGAGGTAATTTTTTTATTATAATCTAATATCATATATATATTAGATATATATCAAGGTGTTTGAGAAACAAAACAAGAAAACATATAAAAAACAGCTGTGAAAAAGAGTGTAAAATGTAATTGAGTCGTGAGCTAGCTCTTAAACGGTGCAATGTGTTTTGATATGTTTTTTTAAATAAAAATGAAGTTGAACAATTAGATGAAAGTTGACTGGGGTGGAATTAAAGTGAAGAGTTGACGGGGTCTGGTTTTTGTGGTAGAGGCGTCGAGAAGGTACAATTAATAATATATATTTTTCAATATGCCCAAATAAAAAAAGAAATAGTTTTTTAAGTATTAATTTAATGTTTTTGTGCCATTGTAAATTTTTGTTTAGTTTGTTCAAATAAGTTTTTTTTTAATTTAAATATGTAAATATAGATAATAACCCAATTATTTGTCCTCTTCAAATTCTATTCTATTCATCTTCCCTGTTGGCCCAGTAGTAGTATCATTTGAAAAACCTTTGGATTAGAAATTAATATTATTTAAAATTATTAAAAATTGGTATCTCTTTGTGAATCCAAGTGTAAAGTTTGTTTAATTGAATTTTTTTTCGTTGTATACGTGTACTTTCTTAAAAATTGCACGTCTTAAATTATTGATAATATTTTTTTTAGGGCAATTTTCGGCAAACTACTGTAGAAATCAAAATTTAAATAAACAAAAGAGATCAAATTTCTACAGGAAATGTGGTAGCAAACAAGTTATTATCACAATATATCTTGTGAAATAGACAATACTAAAAAAATAATTTATTAAGTGTTTCACAATCTCTCTGCAAAAATGTTAAATACGACGCTTCGGAAACAATTCCAAACTAGGTAGGTCGATTTTTAAACGTTTTAAAGACAAAGTTCAAATAAAAAAAAAAAAATTCTCTTTGCCGTTGGTGGAAGAGCTGTGTCCTGAATCTAAATGCCCTCTGCCCCCCTGGTGCCCCAGTAGATCGTGCGGTATGTTGGCTCTAGACTGTACAAACATACTCAACCTCTCTCATCTGGGGTAATTCCTATGTAAATATGTATCTATGTATATCATAGGTGTATATATTCTACTAGTTAGTGTAAATTGAACATTGGACTATGGTGTTAGGTCCCAACCCCCGTAACAAGGTGAAGGAGACCAACCTAATAATATTTTGGCTTATTAGCCGGTATAGAGAAGCTACCACCTTCTGTAATTTAAGCTGTTGTCACAGAAGGTAAAAAATTTAAGTGGTAAAGACTTTAATAGAAGTAAAAAATAACTTTAAAAAAAAGAGTGATGAATATAGATGACTTTTTGACTTTTAAAATTGACTAAATGCGGAAAAATGTGATGTTACCAATTAATTATGTAGAATTCATTCAATCTTCGACAATAAATTATTATTAGTTAGTTAATTATTATGACTCACGCCCGGGCTTTAACTAAAAGATCAAATCGCCTACCAGATCCCATTTTCGTTGCTCTGGTGGACATGAGCCCAACTGTACAGTGTAGTCCTAAAATTATTACATTATTGTTGTAATAAATACAAAAATCATCTAAAGAAATAAAATATATGTAAAAATAAAACGTAAATAAATAAAACATCTTATTTCATGACACTTCCACGTCCCTTCTAAGTATATCTAACAACTAGTAGAGGCGTTTTCGGTAAAGCGATCAAAGCGCCTCTATAGGCCTGCTTGAAGGTCGATTATCGGGTTCTTATATTCAGGAAATCTTTTTTTTTTTTAAAAGCTGTAAATATACAAAGAAAGTAAATGTAACCATACTGTTAATGTATATATGTATTGTAACATGTAGAAATCGGTTGCAGATAGAGAGTGAAGCAGGAAGGTTGTTGGATTTTTGTGGTTGGAGAGAGAGAGTGAAGTGGACGGGTGTTTTTTTTTTATGGGAGAGTGCAAGTGAACGGATGATAGAGAGTTGACTGGAGTAGTGAAGATTCTTTGTGGAGTTGGAAGTCTGGAGTTCTGGAAATGGGCAGATTGATGGAAGAATCTATGAGCCTATGATGTACTGAGAAGAGCAGCGGAGGATTGGAGGATAGATAGAAAAATGTGAGTGAATAAAAAGATAAATGTTATATTATCATTGTCTACCGATCTATGTAAAGGTGTAAAAACATAAGGTAAAAATATTAAAGCTTATTCCATGAAAACATTTTTTATTAAAAGAATTCACCACCCATTTAATTATTCAAAATTACAATAGTAAATTTTAAGAGAACGACAATCATTACAGTATATATATATGTCAATTCCGGCTCTGAAGAAGGCACACTCAGTGCCGAAAGCTTGGCAGAAATATATATGTCAATTCCGGCTCTGAAGAAGGCACACTCAGTGCCGAAAGCTTGGCAGAAATATATATGTCAATTCCGGCTCTGAAGAAGGCACACTCAGTGCCGAAAGCTTGGCAGAAATATATATGTCAATTCCGGCTCTGAAGAAGGCACACTCAGTGCCGAAAGCTTGGCAGAAATCGATTTATATAGTAAACGAAGTGTTTCTGTGTGAAATGACACATTGGCTTTATTGAACAAAGCCCCGTTGGCTTCGTGGGCTTAAAAGGCTTCAGCCTCATGATAGACCACAGCTGCCCTTGAACATGAAATATAGATTGGATAGAAGTTGGTGAAGTAACTGGAATACTTAACAGAAATATAAAGAAGTAGAAGAGATATATTCTCTAGGGATGTAAACAGAACGAAGTTGAGGGAAGTAAGTTGAAGTTAGGACAGCTCGAAACAAGTTTCAACGAACTTCCTACTTGAGATGATCGGGACACCAAGTTCCTCCCTGCAAGAGAACTAAGGAATAGAACGACACTGCTACGTCCAAAATCACATTTTTGTGTTGTGAATTTACATAGTATTTGCTTCTTTTATTAGCATATTTTTCATTGTAGCCGACTATTCATCCTCTTCCTCTTAATTCAAGAGAGGGGGGAAGTGTGTCTGCAATCATGCATTATGTACTGCCACTATTTACTGTGTTATGTAATCAGTCAGATATCCGAAGTTGAGTTTTCATGTTTTCCGACATCCTGATTTAAAAAAAATGCTGCCTGTCTATGTGTGTTGTGGTATTGAAAATTATGTATAATAAATAAAATATAAATAATAATTGAATTAATAAAATTAATAATAATTAAATAAACAATAAATTACCACATTTCCTGTAAACAATTTATAACTGGTCTTTTACTAAATTTTGATTTCTAGAGTAGTCTTCGAAAAGGGCCCTAAAAAAATATCAAAAGTTCAAGACGTACAATTTTAAAGAAAGTGCACTATATTTTAAAAAAAGTCAATTAACAAACTTTTCATTTGGATTTCCAAAGAGGTGCCATATGCTTTTTTAAATTTTTTTCAATAATACTAAATCTAATCCAAAGGTTTTTAAATTATCTTACTGGGCAAACAGGGAAAATTAATAACATAGAATTTACGAGAACAAATAATTGGGTTTATTTCCTTATATCTACATTATAAAATTAAAAACTAAACATTGAAACAAAAATCGTAAAAACTAAATTCTTAAAAACTATTTCAATCTTTTTTCTCTTTTATATTTTGGCCATTCTTCATATTAAAGTTTTATAATTTTTGGGCATATATATGTATATATTTTGTACATATAAATAAATAACTGTAACTTCTTTGGGGATCAATTTTATTGTTAGTTCATCGCATCTTAAGCCTATACAACTCTCTGTCCAACTTCACATCTCAACCCAGACCCCTCCACAACACAACTCCTCTACACTTAAAAACAGCTGATGTCCGTGTTTTCTTCTTTTATTTATATTTTATTTTATTTTTCATTCTATTTCTTATTCCTAATTTTTTATGACTCAAAAATAGGTTGTTACATTATTTAAATAATTTACAAAATATATAATTTGATTTTATACATTAATCGATTGTTGAACAGTATCAAGTTGTCATAACCTCATATAACCTCATACTCGATGGATGTAGGCTTGGCATATTGATCTATTTGCAATTACATTTATTTCTTTTCCTTTAATAGTGTAATGGTCAATGTGGACCATTACAATAGTATAAGTAAGTATTGTAATCGTGTGAAAATCCGAAATCGAGGTTTCAAGGTCTCCTGAATATGCCTGTGTACGTGTGATTGTAGCTTTGAACTTGAACTTTGGAATAAAGGGGTCACAAATTGTAACTTACATCTGATTAGAATTTCAAATCGATCCAAAATGTTTTCAAGTTTTTGTAGAGCAATTGAAGAGAAAACTGAAATAGATATTTTATATGAAATACGATTTTTCGTAGGTTCTTCGGTTTCCGAGATACATGCCGAAATACATACGAGATACATGCTGAAAACCATCTTGAAATGTATTCATTCTAGCCCTTAGAACATTTTTTTTTATATAAGCCCAGGAGTGACTACTTACCATGGTATTTTAAATTGTTAATTTTTTCTGTAGCTTATTTATTTATTAGAAAGTCTAATTTAATTTATTTATTTTATCTTTTTTGAATATTTCTGTTTGAAAGAAATTGTTATGAGATATGTTAATTGTTGAAGCTTTGTATAACACTTTATTTTATAATACTTATTTATTGATCTTGATTATAAAATGTATTTCATTTCAATATAACACATTTCACAACACTTGGTATTTTTCTTTTCTTTACTTCGGTCCATATTTATAATGTTGTATCTTCCAAAAATAATTTTTTGTTTAAAAAGTTTGATATATTCTCTATTTTTAATTATAAGTTGTATTGATATATAAATGTATTAGGTACATTTATGAGTGAACTAGTAAGGTCAACCCTTGCTATGAGATTTGTATCTCTATAAGCAATAAAGTTTCATTTCATTGCATTATTAAATTTATTTACCGTAGTTTAAAAAAACTCTCAGGAGTTTAAGATAGATATTTCGGATACTGTTATATGTAAATTCAAAACCCCATTAGGACGATACATAACAATTTTCAGCCAGATTTATCAATAAGATATGGGGGATCAGGGGAGGGTCAATTCAAAAACTTCATGTCGATGTAACGTATCAATTAGTGACCGACCGAAGATTCGGTTTCGGTTTCGGACAAAAATCAGCCGAAACTTCGGCCACGCCGAAACTCAGTTTTCGTGACTTGTCGTGTGTCGTTCGACTAACTTCGGATGAGTTCGTGGCTTGTGAGTCGTGTGTGGTTGTTAGAAAAAAAAATAAATTATTCTTAAGAATATTGTGAACACAATTAAAATAGATACTTATTTAATTAAGGAGTTTAACATGTTTATTATTTTTGTTCATGTTAAATTGTTAATGTAACATAAATAAATAACTATTTTTGTTACATACTTCAGTTATTGTTTTTTATTTCATTTAACACGAGTTAACAGTTACTGTCTGTAGGTAGGTGTATGGGTAAAAAATACACTAAATTTCAGTATACAATGGAAATTTTAACATGTCTAAATAAGTTTCGGTTTCGGCCGAAACTGAGACCGAGACCGAAGTTTCGGTTTCGGCTGAAAATCTTGTTTCGGTTTCGGCTGAAAATCTTGTTTCGGTCGTCCTCGTATCAATACAATGTTTAGACTGGATCTTTCTCAAGTTCCTGAGTAAGAAATATATTGATTTTGAATCAAATCGGTAAATTAGTTTCAGAGAGAGAGCGAAAACTTGGTTCATTAATCTGCGCTGGAGAAGTACATTGCCGGTGATTCACCGACGACTTTTTGTCATAACAGCAGCTCTGCAGATATCAAGGTTTGTGTAACTCTTTTTGTGACAAAAGTGCAAGAGGCTTTTTTGTGCGTCCGTGCCATCAGTGAATCAAATAAAAGAACCATAACCTAAAATTAAACTACAAAATAAAAGCTGTATTTAAGAAAAACATTTTAAAAATAAGAGAAAAAGAAAATGGTTTTTTTTTTTTAGAAGAAGAAAGCAAGCGAAAGAGGATTGGGTGGGAGCCTATTATACCTAGGGCGGGGATGGAGGAACTCGTAAAAGAGCATATAAATGACCTAATAGGAAGCTATGTCGGGAATGGGTGTTCTTGGAGGAACTAAACAAGGTCTTGGAGGACCGCCAACATGAGAGGATCCAGTCTCCAAGAGCCCACCCAGACTCCGGATACGTCGTAGCACAGAGATAAGCTAATTTTTCTCGACCCCGATCACTATCTGGCGAACAATTCCGTCTTAGAAAAAAAAAAAAATCGACACCAAATGTCACATTTGAATTTATTGAAAATTTTTTTTTTTTAACAATAAACAAAATACTTCGGTGTACTTCCCCAGAACGAAATAATCAATTAATTTTTCGCTCTCCCTCCAAAATCAGTCGACGTTTGTTGTTCTAAAAATCAGCTTTAAGAGTATTAAGTATAACGTAAATGACGATTTTGAGCGAGGAAATGAAATGATCGAATTCATGTATATTTAAATAAATGTAATATGACTTGTTTTGTACATGTACATGTAAGTAACAGCTGATTGCTGATTTAGGAATCAGACGCACGGAAAATTTTAAGATCCTATTGGTAACTTGCAAGCAATCCATTTTTAATAAAAACAATTTTTTTTAGTTTTTTTAATTTTTATCTTGGTTTTTTGCTCTGGCCAGGGGGATCCATAGCTAGTTACGGGACAGGCGAAAGTTATCGGTCAAAAATCGATGTTGTTTTCCCTGCAATTTCATGTCTACCCTTGATTTCCTTTGGAACTAGGGAGAACAGTAAAAACCCGATTTCCCCATTCATTCTTTACAACACTGATTTCGTACTATAGTCTTTGGAACAATCAACCTTCAAAGCTCCTCAAATTGGCACCAAAGGTAACACTTTTTATCTGTATAGAACCTCGTTTTATCCTTTCTCTTTTTTTTTTTTCTCCGATTTCATCCCTTCTCACACACTTCGACACACAAGTCGTGTCACTTGGTTCCTCCCCATTCTGTAAATCGAATAAGTGCTCCGGGGATTTGAGCCTTTTTCCCTTGAGGGGCCCAAGGAGATCTTTCTCAGCAAAATATATATTTTATATAGGTAAAACCTCGAAAAATTGTCTTCTTTCGTGTCCCCTCCATATCAATATCACAGACTATACTGGTTTCGTGTTTGATGCAGAACGTATCTAAAACTCCTCGCATAAAACAACGCTTAGATTCCCGTTCTTTCAGTAGTCTTCTTTTTTCATTCCTTTTCTTCCTCATAACTCAGAATATAAAAAAAGTGTTTGGTGAATTACCGACAATGTACTTCTCTAGCACGATTTAATGAAGTAAATTTTCGCTCTCGCTCCAAAAATGAATCCTCATATTTGTGTCGATACATTCATTCTATCAGGAGTTATCGTGCTCATAGCATTCTCAGGTTCTTTAAGAAAACTGGGAGACTAAGCACTCTACGAAGAACTTGGTTTAGCTAGTATGAACAAAATAAGGGGGAAGCCTAGTGCTTTCAGGGCACTGGATGCTTAGGTCCCTAGGTGTAAACCGCCAGCCCACACACCCTACTTTCCTAGTTGTATTAAGTTGAGTTTTTACCGAAATTTCATGATTCAATAAATGAATAACGTCTGTCCATAAAACGAAATTTTATATGTGTGTTCCGAAACCTATGACGACACCTATTGATTCTGAGCCAAAAGAGAGGGGAGAAGGGGCTTAATACGTAATAAATGTATCGATAAGATAAAATTCAAACAACCATAAGGTATGTATTAATTTTCAGCGAAAGCGACCGATGGGAAGGGAATCAGAGGAAGAGTTCGACTCAACCAAATAACTGTCGATATATCGACACATCATATGGTATCGATTCACAAGTTAATAAATCAACTATTGATTTTTAGTACATTGGCTTTGGAGGCAGAGCGTAAACTTCATTCACTGATTAGGTTTTTTTTTTTAATTTTTAACTCGACCCAGTCCTATCATCCAGACACCTACAAGAACACCTGATAACCCTTCAGTCCTGGTACAAAAAGTGGAGAGGGAAGGTGAACGACACGAAATCAGTTCACATCGCCTTCACCCTTCGTCGAAAATATATCTGCCCTCCAGTGTATCTTAACAAAAATCCCATCCCTTTAAAAAACGACGTCCGCTATCTAGGCTCATACTCGACAAACGACTAACTTGGATGGAGACTGAAAAGACAAGAAATGAACAGACGTTATAAACTTCTACAAAGACTACTAGACAAAAGATCCAAACTAAACGACTTATATACAACGCAATACTCAAACCTAAGTGGACTTACGGACTTGAACTCTGAGGTTCTGCCAAGGCTTCCAATCTCCAGCGCATCCAATCCCTTCAATCCAAAATCCTTCGTACAATAGCCAATGCTCCCAACAAAACCCTTCACACTGACCTTAACGTACCTTTCATCACTGAAGTCGCTAAATCCAAATATAAAAAATTATTTTCCCTTCTTAGTTCCCACAATAATCCTCTAGTCCGTGCCCTCCATTCTGCCATACTTCCCCAACGACGGCTGTGTCAATGGCCTAGAGACCTCCTGAGCAGAAGCAGTGACAGTAAACGAGAGAAAAACAGTGACTAGGGAGAGTCACCACTGGGTGATTTCTCCCCTCATGACATTTTGACATTGCCATTATCTCTTTATTAGCACATTTGCTTGTTGTATTTATTTGTATACAGTTGTAAATATCTATTTGTAAATAAAAATAATAAAAAAAAATTTTTGAGTCAGAAGAAACATGCTAAAAACTCGAAATCGACTTTCTGACTGTTTAAATACATAATTTCCCCCATACTTCATTTAGCTAGAGATCTAAACCCATAGTTGTTACAAGACATGACTCGTTCATCAAAAGCTTTTAATGTTCGATCAAGAAAACTAAAACGGTGAGCACTTATTCCCACTATAACTGTTTCTGAGACTTCAAACACCCAAATAGATTATTTAGAAGGTATAATCATTACATTGGAGTGTAATTTCCTCCACCAGAGTGGCAGTTAAATTTTAAATGATTTCGATCCATTTCAGAAATGATTAGAAGTATCTAGGTATCAATTGAGAAAGTAATAAATGAAAATAGGACAAGAGTTAGTTATGGTGATAGGGCTTTAACAATGAGGGAATATCGTCCACTACCAGAGCGCTCTTATTTTATTATTATTATTTTTTTTTGGGTGGCCGGATCGTCTATCTTATTATCAATCAAAATAAAACAAAAACATAAATAATTATTTTTCTGTTGCTGTTGTAGGCTAGGAGCGACCGCTGCCGACCATCTGCGACGATAAGCGCTCACTCCCAGCCCACCTTAATTTCCTTGGCGCTCTGAGAGAGCTCGGGATAAATGTAGGGCGTCTGTTAGCTGTAGTACGTTGGGGCGCCGGAGGCGACCACCGGCATGCCTGCAGTCGTCCCCGGCGCAGGGTCAGGTCAAAGTGCTTTCTTCTTTTTCCGCCAGGAGGCGACAAATCGGCTGAACATTGGGTAGTTGGTTCCCGCCACCAGCTGCCTGTCCCGCGTATCAGCTCCACACTAGGCGGACATTCGAGGACCACATGTTCTGCTCCATCGCAAGAACAGTTCGGGTTGTTCTTCTTTTTAATAGCTTAGAGTTGAAATCTCTGAAACCTGATAGCATCTGGGACATCCAGTGGTCAGGCAGTACCCATGTGTCCAGAGGTACCCGGATTTCTGGAAAATAAGCATAGGTCGTTCTGTCATCTGATGATCTTGACCACCGCTGTTGCCATTTCTTCACAATCAATTCCTGGACAATGCACTAGCAACGCTTCAGACTGGACTATCCGCCTGTACCTGACAACCTATATGCTCGGGATCATCGCTTAACTTCTCAACCTCGGTCGGGTATCGAACCCGCGATCTTGACTTCAGAAGGCAAGCATGCTACCCCTGAACTACCAACGTTCCCCAATAGAACAATATATTTATTTATTATCACTCTACTATGAATAATGTATGATTTACGTTTATTTCGGAAATAAACAAAAAACGTCGTCGGTGAATCATCGGTGATGTACTTCCCCGCCACGATTTAACTTTTCGCTCTCCCTCCAAAACGTGTGCGCTGAAAATCAATACTTACACATGGGCTCCTGAATACTCACACTAAATTTTGTGTCGATACATTCACTACATGGGCAGATTTGGGGTTTTTGTGTCGAGCCCACCAACGATTGATCCCCTCCTTCTATTCGGTCGTTTCTGCTGAAAATTAATAGGTGTCGTTCTTATGAAATTTTGAATTTACTTTAAGTAGGTATCCTCATATTCGTTCTTAATTTTTTTTTTTTTACATTATTTTCCTTTACTTTTATCATCTCTCTTACCCATCCATCAAAATTGTCTTTCAATTCCTTTTTATTTATTTATTTCATTTTAATTATTTATTTATTTTTTTTATTTTTATTTTTTTTTTTATTTACAAATAGCTATTTACAACTGTACACACATGAATACAACAAGCAAATGTGTTGATAAAGAGGTAATGTCAAAATGTCATGAGGGGAGAAATCACCCAGTGGTGACACTCCCTAGTCACTGTTTTTCTCTCGTTTTTAGCTAATCACTGTCACTGCTTCTGATCAGGAGATCTCTAGGCCATTGACGCTTAAGCCGTCGTTGGGGAAGTATGGTAGAATGGAGGGCACGGACTAGAGGATTATTGTGGGAACTAAGAAGGGAAAATAATTTTTTATATTTGGATTTAGCGACTTCAGTAATGAAAGGTACTTTAAGGTCAGTGTGAAGGGTTTTGTTGGAGACATAGTAAGGAGCATTGGCTATTGTACGAAGGATTTTGGATTGAAGGGATTGGATGCGCTGGAGATTTGAAGCCTTGGCAGAACCCCAGAGTTCAAGTCCGTAAGTCCACATAGGTTTGAGTATTGAGTTGTATATAAGTCGTTTTGTTGTCAAAGTTAGTTTGGATCATTGGTCTAGTAGTCTTAGTAGAAGTTTATTTATTTATTTTTTTTATTTTTATTTTTTTCTGTTCTTGTCCTAATAATTAAGATAAATTTTCGTCCCGAGGACCTACCGCTGGGTGGCCTTTTTCTCACAAAAACAAAAACAAAAAAAAAAAAAAACATGTATCCATTCACAATAGAAGTTATAAAGAATCATTGAGTTAAGCCTCCCCACTAATCCCCTGCTTCCCTTTGACCGAATTTGCTGAAAATAAACAAGTGTCGTACTTATGTTCTGAATCAGGTCAATGCTTTAGGGTCTCAAGAAAGCTAGCTATCTTTCAATAAACTGCCATATCGAAAAACTCCGACAGCTAGCTCAAATTCGTCTCCACAATAACAATATAAATTTTAGGATATTACTTGGAGGGTTTAGATATGAGTTTTATCCTGAAAGTGTCTGCAGGCTCTGTACCTTAGACGAAAAGGACGACCTCATGCACTTTTTGTTCTATTGTTCCACTTTGTGTATCCTCAGGCAAACATTTCCCCACAATTATCTCACCAATAGACCAGAATACGACTCAGAACCATTTGCCCATTTTTTTGATAACGTAGATCTTAGAAAAATTAACAATTTATTTTTATTTTTTACTGTAGGCTTGAAAATAAAGAATAAAAAATATAATTTAATTCGTTGCATGTAAGTTGGATATATATTTTTTATTTTATTTATTTATTTTTTCATTCATTTTTTATTTTCCCTTATGCCTCTCTAGTCTCCCTTTTTCCTCCAACGGATATGGCGGAAAGTTAATAGGTGTCGTCGTTATATGGTTCAGGATATACATATATATAAAAATTCCGTGTTGATACATTCAATCTATCGGGAGTTACAGTTCACAGACACTCATACACCGAGACAAAAATGACTTATTTTTTCTTCATTTTTGGAATTAAAAGGGAAAAGATAAATTCAATTTTGAATTTTTTACCGATCATCTTCCATTAAACTAATAGTTTTATATGATTGCTTGAATATTTATTTACATACATCGACAATCAACCAAAGTACACAACTTTCTGTGACACTGGAAAGTAAGCTACCCAATATTTTTCGTAACTTCTCTGGCAGAGCAATTAGCTTTAGATTTAGCGACTCAAATGAGGACATATTTGTCCAGTAACAAATTAGATGATTTCATGAATATTTCATGAAAAGCTAATTTTCAATAAAATTATCCAGAGATAATAATTTCCCTAAATTCCAGGAGTAGGGAAGGAATTAAATGCAGGGTCATATTGGGGTCTGGTAATGAAGCTAAATTGCACTTTTATCACCAACATAGATGCCGGGATATAAAATCATATGAAAACCTTTCTCATAATGAATTTTCATCATTTCCCAATTGCATAATATTTCCATTTTATTTGTTTTTTTTAAATTCTACAGTTTAATTACTTTTTTTTTTTTTTCATTAAAACAAAAAAGGATAATTTGAATAATTATTGCAGACAGATTGGCCTTTAATATGACAGAATATTTCAGGAAATACTATTTCCCAATACGAAGTAACCGGTCAGAAAATCGAAGTCGAGTTTTTAACAAAATTTCATGCTTTCCGCACTTATTGATTTTCAGTCAAATCGGCCAAACAGGAGGGGGAAATTAGGAGAGAGGCTAAACACAACAAATACAATAACTGCCGTTGTAATATATGTATTGTATTATATGAAAATTTATATGTAAATTCACAACGCCATAAGGACAATACCTGTTAATATTTAGCCAAATCGGTCGAAGGTAAAAGGGAGGAGCACGACTTTTTAATACTTTTGGCTTTGGCCCGTATTTTTGGATATCTCGGAGAAAACAACAACTTTCTAGCTCGAGTGGTTTGATCTTATTTTCAGACAAACAGACAGTCCTATAGCTAGGCTAGTGTAGGTTTCGTTTTCAGTTTTAAAATGTGATAATTATTAAATGTAATGTTAAATAAAATAAAATAATTGAAATAATAAAATTAATAATTACTAAACAAATAATATTATCTCATTTCCTGTAGAATTTATAGCTGGTCTTGTACTAAATTTTGATTTCTACAGTAGTTTCCGAAAAGGGCCCTAAAAAAATATCGTAAGTTCAAAACGTGCAATTTTGAATAAAGTGCACGTATTTATTAATAATTATTTCAATTGGATTTTCCTAAAGATACTAAAAAGATGCCATCTTGTTTCTTTTTTTTTTTTTAAATATTAAATTTTTTTTTTTTTTTTGTATTTATTTATTTAAAGCCACAACTATGTAAAAGATGCACAACCAGCGGCTGGGCTGACATGTAGGTACTATACAAAAATAATAAAAATAAATATGACATGAGAGGCTTGAGAGAGGAAAAACACCCAGCGGTGAACCCTCATGACATCACTTCATACCAGGAGATCTCTATGCCAAACTCTCTTTAATTTTCTTGGGGGATTGTGGGGTAAATTTGTACTTAAGATTTTGCGAACTTCCGGATTGGTGTGTAAGTAAATTTTGGTGTAGAAACGTTGGTATAAATGTTTAATGCTTGTGTCTATGGATGTGATGTTCAAGTCGCGGTGTAAAGTCTTGTTGCTAACGTATGGTGGGCATTGCGTGATCAGTCGAAGAGTCTTGGATTGAAATATCTGTATTCTTTTGATGTTTGAAGTCTTGGCTGTACCATATATTTGTAAGCCATAGGTCCAGAGAGGTCGGAGAAGATAGATATAAGAATTTAGTTTTTGTCGAGTAGATAATTTAGAACGCCTATTCAAAATACTGTACAATAGTCTAAGTCGCCGGTCTAGTGTGAGTCGTGTCGTCCGAGTATGAGGGTTCCAAGTCAGCCTTCTATCGAGGGTTAATCCTAAATATTTTACGGAAGAGGTATGAGGTAATGGCTGGTTTTCAAGGAATACTGGGGGGCAGTCACCACGGCGGAGAGCGAATGTTATGTGTTGACATTTTGTGGTGTTAAATTTAATTTTCCAAGAATTACTCCAAACTTCAATTTTGTTGAGGTGTTGCTGTAGTATGAGTGAAGTGGTGTGAGGATCTGTGTGAGAGGCTAGAATGGCGGTGTCATCTGCATATGTGGCTGTTAATGTGAGAGGGTCGGTGGGTAAGTCGAAGGTGTACATAGAGTATAATAAGGGGGCTAATATTGAGCCCTGAGGCACGCCGGCTATTATGAGGTGGCAGGAGGAAATAGCTGAGCCCTGACGGACGGCGAAATACCTATCCGTTAAGTATGACTGTAGAATGAGATAATATGTATGGGGTAGGAGGGGTTTAAGTTTATATAGAAGTCCCGCGTGCCAGACCCGATCTAAATATTAAATATAATCCAAAGACATAAAACTGGCTTAACAGGGAAAATGAATAGCATAGAATTAGAGAACAAATATTGGGTTTATTTTTTCTTAACCTAGATTATGAATTAGTTAACTAAATATTGACAAATAAAAAAAATCAAATTATTTATAAAAATAAATCTTACGAACTAATTCCTTAAAACTATATCAGTCTTTTTTCTGTTTTATAGTGGCAACTATTTATATTTCTTTTATATTTTGGGCATATATACATATAAATAAAAAGTACTTTTTATTTTCTACGTACTTCCAATGTTATAATTTTCACTCATCCATCTCCTCTACATCTTCTCTCAGGCTGTTTTTATATGTTATATACAAATAATAATAATTGATTATATAGTATATCAATAATCTTAATGTGTGTACATTTTTTACATCACAAAACCTACGAAACCTTCGTTACTAGCGAAACAGTTTGAGGACAGAAAAAACATATTTGTCACTTTAAACAGGTACAAAATATGGGATGTGGCCAATTTTGTTGTACAGATACTCTGCCTTTAAACATTGCTACAAAATACTTCCCTTGGAAATTAATTTTACATTCTTAAGGGAGGTATCACTTTGGTCATATTTGTTGTGTGTTTTGCGATTGGAAATTGAATAAGAAACATTGGTAAGATCCAACATTTTTCGACTGGACTAACCATTTTCGCATCTAAAAAAAATGGGTATTGACATTTCAAGACGGATTTTGGCAAATATCTCGCAAACCAGGTAACCAGGAAAAATCATATTTCATATAAAATGCGCCTTTTAGTTTTTCAGAAAGTTTCAGCTTCAGACACAAAAAATACACAGAAAGAGATCTTCGCGAAAATGTATTCAATGGAAACGTGAAAATCAATTTCTCGATCTCGAATTTCCGCAAAACTTATTTTTCTCGGCGTAGATGATAATTGAACGAAAAAGGACATAGAACAGATATTCAGCATGCCATAAAGAACAAAAACACAACACAGCTCGAAAACTAACTTTAAAAATGGCACAGATGTTCGCGTTATTAGGAAAATTCAGATAATAATGAAAGCAAAGCAACTAGGTATATAAGGACACTTAATGTCCGCCAGTCGTGGTACCGTACCGAACAAGAAGTCCTTTAGATAGACACCAACGATAGTAAAAAAAAAAGTATTCAAAGTTCTTACCTTAAGTATTCCCTTTGTAGGGCTCAAATAAAGAAGATATACAACGCTCCTTACCTGCACAAAAAGTACAAAAAACAAGTTTAGTATTACATAGACTTAGGTCTAACTTATTGTATAATTATTTTTACGAAATGAATCAATTATCATATCGTTCCTTTGATAGAAAATTGACACAAATCAAAAATCATCCTAACTCACAACTGGCGTTTTTCTATAAAACAGAATTGTGATTTCGGTAAATAGTAAAGCGACACTTCTGCTCTCTGGTGACAAAACAGTAAAATTACAGTTGTGTCGCTTTTCGACATAAAAATAACACTTCTTGAGTTCATCATGATCAATTATCGCAAAACATTTTTGTAATGTCATTTTTGACTTGTGTCACTTTTCTATCAACGGAGCGATATGTGATAATAAGATGTTGTGGGAGTGTTTAGGTTGTGTTTTATGACTCATACCCGGGCTTTAACTACGAGGTCATATCACATACTACCAGAGCGCTCTTTCATCACTCTGGTGGACATGAGTCCGACTCTACTGTGGGAGTTCTAAATTTTGCCGACCCTAAATTTTTATTCACCTAGGGTAGGGGTCTTTAACGAGTACCTGACATCGTACAGGCTCGGGTCCATCGCTTAACATCCCATCCGAAGGACGGCGTGCTTATGTTTATTTTACCTCCCAGATAAAATAAACTAAGGGCCTCGTTCGGGTTTCGAACGCACGATCTTGTGCTCAGAATACAAGCACGCATATCACTGAGCCACCGGCACCCTCTTGTGGGAAGAGATTTCTTATAGAAACAAATGACGTTATCATCCCACTGCTCTGTTTGCGACCAGATCATATTTTATATACATATATTGTTTCTTTTGGACAATGATGATGTCATACAAAGACAGTTGTTATGCCGGGTCATTAAGGTTGTACAATAGGAAAATAGTTACTCACTGTTGTGTGAATTATTATGAAGTCACCAGACGAGTTTGGCAAACTTTTAATTGCAATTCACAATTAATACATTTAATTGTTAATTGTAACAATGGTAATTGATAATTAATTAAATTAATTGTAATTATTTTTTGCAAATATCAAGTTTTTGTAGATGTTGATTGTTATTTTTTTGCGACATATATTAATTGCAATTCTTTACTACATATGAAACGTGGCCACACATTCAGTTGTTAGTGTTTTTGTGTAAAGATCCGCCTTCCCCATTGCTGAAAATCAATAGGTGTCGTCCTTTTGGGGTTCTGGATGCACTTATAAATTTTTTAACGAATTATCATGCTCATAGACACACATACATACATTTTACCTCCGCAACTATACGAAGCATAGGGGCAGTAATGTCATCCGTCAAGAAATTCATTGCGGAGTTTACAACGGAATTTCATGTTTTCCAAAATGTCTGTCTGTCTCTGTGTGTTTGCCAATGAATACGAGAACTCTCCATAGAATGAACATATTAACATGAAATTTCATATGTCCGGAACCCCAAAAGAACCGTCATTTATTTCAAATCTGGAATCAGGGAATCGGAAAACATGAAATCGCGGTGAAAACTCAAAATCGAATTTTTAACCGGTTACATAATTTCCCCCTTATAGCTGGGAAAAACAAAAACTTGAGAGACGAAGAACACCCAGTGGTGAGACCTCCCGGCATCACAACAGATCTTTGTGCAACTCTCCTTCTTCAGCAACCCGTGTGATAGATTTGAATTTAAAATTGTGCGAACTTGATTGGTAAATAAATTTTTCTGTAGAAACATTGATATAAATTATACGAATATTGAGGGTCAGTCATGGGGGGGGGGGGGGATTCAAGATTAGAATTACAATTTTAAAAAATTAGTGTGTTGATAAACATTACTGAACGTTAAAATAGACATTGTAACAAGTTAAAAATTGAACCTGACTTACTATGAATACATTAAAATTAAATATAGATACATTGTTAACCATAAACATGAATACTAATACAAATTAAAATTAAATATGAATACATTACTAAACATAAACATTAATAATCATGGAAATAGATAAATTTTCAACATTTCTGGCTGGAATGAGACATTTATGACGGGGTTTTCCGAGCTCCCCGTACCTGGTTCCTTCAACACCCCTGTATTATTGTACCATTTCATTGCAATGTAAGACTCCATCCAGTGTACATGCCTTCTCCCCAACCCTGCTTATTCATAGTAACTCAGTTTAATTTTGACTCTTTATTATGTTCCACCTATTTGTCTATTTCCATGATTATTAATGTTTATGTTTAGTAATGTATTCGTAGTAAGTAAGGTTCAATTTTTAACTTGTTACAATGTCTATTTTAACTTTCAGTAATGTTTATCAACACAAAAATGTTGTTTAATTGTGATTCTAATCTAGATTCCCCCCAAGTTTGTAGGCCCTGATGATGATATAAAATATATCGAAACGTTTGAATAGTGTTGCCTGTTTTCTTCCATCTTTGACTGACCCTCAATATTCCTACAATTAAAATCTACAGTCGCTAATCAACATCTACATTGACAATAATTTGATGATTGTGTAAATGGGGGTGAAATATATATAACAAAATACTACATTCTGAGACATTGTAGATTTATTTTTATTTAGAATCAGCTCAGAAGTCAATAAATATTGTAAAAGGAAGGGGTTGTCAAAATGAAGTCAATCTAAGATTGAAGTGAGCAGTGGAGTGGAGATTAAGAAGGTATCATTAATCAGGATTACTGTGGTCGGTCGAGTAACTGTGGGAACCCAGTCGGCATTTCAAGGAGCATTCACCATTGGTGTCAGTCCCATAGAACAAGGTCAACACTTTCCTCTTCATTCTTCACCAGCTCTGAGAGCCTAGAGGCCCGCCAGCCACCGGAGGCGTCCAAAAACCAAGGATGACTGCGGACCATAGCCATTGAGCCGGTCTACAGTCGTCCACAGCACCAAATGGTGAAATTGTCAATTAAACGGAGAAAGGTTACCCATTTCCATGCCGATAAAATAGGGTGATGTGACTTACCCCCCCTTAGGGGGTCAGGAGCACCCCCCCCCCCCCCCCCCCCCCCAAAAAAAAGCTCTACTTGTAGAGGGGATATTATGTAAGCAGTCGATACTGGAATTTCATACATTTTGGTCTCTGAACTGAAGAATGAAGTCGTTGGAGAATCACTGGAAACATAGGTACCTCCCCAGAACGAAATAAACAATAATCAATAATTGACTTACATAAAGGTTTCAAAATACTAAATGTTGCCTCGATAATTTCATTACATCGGCAGTTATTAAGGATTTTTGAGTTGAGCCCCCTCCCCTGAATCCCCCTTCTTTTTGGCCGATTTTACTGAAATTTAACGGGTCAAACACAAACGGATAAGAAATACAAGTGTTGCATTAAAGCATCAGAAGTGAAAGGTGAGCACAAGTATGCACAGTCTGCTCAGTGGGCATCAAGAAAGTTACAATTTTTCGTTTGCGTTTTGGAGAAGGAAAAAGCTGCATCTACCTCAAAACGTCCTGCTATAATATTAGTAACGAAGTTACACTTCAAAAATTATATTATTAAATATAAATATATAATTGACAAAAGAGGGTGCCGGTAGCTCAGTTGTGTGCGTGCTTGCCTTCTGCGCTCAAGATAGTGGGTTCGAAACCCGACCGAGGCCCTTAGTTTATTTTATCTGGGAGGTAAAATAAACTTAAGCATGCCGTCCTTCGGATGGGACGTTAAGCGATGATCCCGAGCCTGTACGATGTCAGGTACTCGTTAAAAACCCCTGCCCTAGGTGAATAAAAATTTAGGGTAGGCAAAATTTAATTCATTTTAAATAACTTCCCCGATACGAAGTATACGATACGAAGTATCGGGGAAGTTATTACTTTATATGAAGATTCAGAAGTCTCTGAGTAAGACACGTATCAAATTTCAGTCAACGGGAAGGGAGAATTAGAAGGGGCTTAACGCCAACATTCCCAATAACTCTCTGAAATGAACATTTCAATACGAAAATCTATATGCGGATTCACAAGTTCATATGTTAGATACCTACTGGTTCTCTGCTATATCGGGCAGCGGAAGATGGCAGGAGAGAGGTGCCTTGATTTTACCAATAATTCGAACTGGGGAAGTTTTTAACTATTTACTGAAAGTTCTTTGTAGATTTTCTCAATTAGTTAGTTATTATGACGCTTGCCCGGGCTTTAACTACGAAGTCATATCGCCTACTACCAGAGCGCTCTTTCGTCACTGGTGTACATGAGTCCGACTCTACTATGGAAGTCCTAAATTTTGCCTACCCTACATTTTTATTCACCTAGGGTTTATTATACCCTTGTTTATTTACCTAGGGGTCTTTAACGAGTACCTGACGTACAGGCTCGGGACCATCGCTTAACGTCCCATCCGAAGGACGGCGTGCTTAAGTTCATTTTACCTCCCAGATAAAATAAACTAAAAGGCCTCGGTCAGGTCTCGAACCCACGATCTTGTGCTCAGAAGGCAAGCACGCATACCACTGAGCCCTCTTTTTCCTCTATATATTTGTGCATTTGCTGGTACATATAAATGTTGTGGTAGTAGTTGTAAGGTTGTGTAAATATACATACAAATACACACACTCTCAAAAACCACTTTTATAAAACTAAAAATCCTATTAACGTGAATGGAAAATAATTTCAGAGTTTCCTCAATATGCAGATTAACAACGGATTTAACCATCAATATTACATATTCACTAAAAGGAATTCAAAATAAATGTAATTTATTTAATGTACATACATGGAGGAAGATGTTGAATGATTCAAATCAATGAGACGATAAATGATGGAGATGTTTGGAGGATGATAATTAATTCAGAAGGTCGGAGAGGAGAGGAGAGACACACATTCGAGGATGCTGAGTGGTGAAGATGGCCCATGAACTGATAGACAGACATGGGACTGAGTAATTCAGACTAATTGTGATCCAGAGTAGAGCTAATGGGTGCACCTCAGCTTCTCACTAAACTGTCTCTTACTCATAGTTGAGCCCACCCTAACTTACACTGCTCCTCCCTCCTGTCTTACAGTTTAACGTTCGGAGAAATATTTATCGACTTGTCTCTGGATCGATTCTCTTGTGAAACATGATTTAAGCCGTATTTTAGCGAAGCTAGGATTTAGACGCACAGTAAAAAAAATCTCTGGATCGATTCTCTTGTGAAACATGATTTAAGCCGTATTTTAGCGAAGCTAGGATTTAGACGCAGAGTTTGAGTGACGCGGTACTCACGAGAATTGATGTGTAAACATCTGCTTTAGTTTCAAAAATTTGAAACGATAAGAACTTTTTTTTTTTTTTGTATTTATTTATCTTAAGCTACAACTATGCAAAAAATGCACAACCAGCGGCTGGGCTGACATATACTATACAAAAATAATAAAAATAAAATAAAATAATAAAAATAAATATGACATGAAAGGCTTGAGAGAGGAAAAACACCCAGCGGTGAACCCTCATGGCATCACTTCACAACAGGAGATCTCTATGCCAAACTCTCTTTAATCTTCTTGGGGGATTGTGGGGTAAATTTGTACTTAAGATTTCGCGAACTTCCGGATTGGTGTGTAAGTAAATTTTGATGTAGAAACGTTGGTATAAATGTTTAATGCTTGTGTCTATGGGTGTGACGTTCAAGTCGCGGTATGGTCGGCATTGCGTGATCAGTCGGAGAGTCTTGGATTGAAATACCTGTGTATTCTTTTGAGGTTCGAAGTCATGGCTGTACCATATATTTGTAAGCCATAGGTAAGAACTTAACGGAAGATTTGGATTGCTTTACCACTTGTTAAAGAGCCAATCCAAACTATCCGTGGAGACGGTCACATACATAATTCCCGGAGACGGTCACATACCTTGGTGTGAGGCTGGGCTGGGCTTCAGCGCGACCCCCCACGCTGTTGCCATCAAGGAAAGGACAAATGCGATCTTCAGCGCTCTGAGCCGCCTAGCTCGCGCAACATGGGGCCTCGATTACTCAGCGTGTAGAACAATCTACACGGGGGTATTCGAGGCTGTGGCTCGGTACGCTGCTGCAGGGTGGTGGTTTCGCCCCACCAAGCAGCAGAGAACGAGACTACTACAGGCCCAAAGAGCCGCCCTCCTGGGACCGGCCTGAAGTCTACCCCCGGCAGCCGCGATGTAGAAGCAGTCCCACTCCATCTAACTCGAGCTCTCTCGGCGCCGCCTGGCAGCCGCAACCCAAGGAGGTCTGGGAGTGCCAGTCTGTTCCGCTCGGGACCAGAGGCTGTCACCCCTAGACACCCACAGCAACACTGTTATATATTAAATAAAACCCAATATGTACTTCCTCCTTCCCCGACGATAAGCGGGCCGGGTGATTTGCAGGAGCACCCGTAAAAAAAAAAAAAAAGTTACTTCGTGAAGAAGCTATAGATCCGATGTGTGAGAGGTCTTTGCACAACAGAAGATGAAATACATCGCTTTGGCTAAGTTTCGTTCACACTTCTATAACAACGACAGAATTTTGATAACACGGATAATTAACTATTCAAAATTGGGTTAATAAATAAACATGAATCGAGGTTGAGCTGATGAGACGAAGGGTAAGACTGTTGTCCTACTTGGCGGTCTGTCGGTCTTGGCAATGTTTGAAGGAACTAGCGTTGAACTTTGAATTTATAATGCTCTAATCACGAACTCGATGTAGTCGAGATCCGAAGTCCGGAGTGGACAATACCTGATTGCCAGGGATCAATCTTCAGTTTGTGTTGCCTCTCGCAACTCAGTTCACAAGTAATTTGAAAACTTTGCAGACTCTTAGACCAGTCTGTGGAAAATCTCTTGAATGGAAAACTTCATTAGCTATACAAAGTATAGGGAAAGTTATTATAATCGGTTTGAAATTCTATGTTGAGTTTTCACCGGGATTTCACATTTTCCCACCCCTTATACCAAAAATGAAAAATGAAAAAAGAAACATTATGGCGTAGTCAAGGTCCACGCCGTAGATTTTCCGTGAAAACGTTTTTTCTTTTTCTTTTCGATGCTGCCGTAGTTCTTGCAATTGCTCGGAACTAGACTTTTTAGGTTTTTTAAATTCCTTTTGATGCGGGCTTTCCACTGATTTGCGTTTTCTATATAATTCCGCGCATATTTACGATTCATATGAGACGACATCTTTAATTTTTTTGCAATTTTCAATTTAATACCAATTTTTACATATGTTTCGTCGAATATTTTAAATGTTTCACTTTGAGTCCTAGTAGTGCTCCTCATGCTCTTTACAATGACACCCGAATCAACGTCCTATCTAAACGCGTTATCACGCTACACTAATTTCTAATTTTACACAACGCTAATTCGCCACAATCATCCGCCCGCGCCCACACTAGCCCGAAAACGTCACAGGCAAAACAAACACTGCACAACAAACACGTACAGACATGCTCTATCCCTTGTGACCTCAACCGTTGTTATCGCATTATTACTCCGGTATTTTGTAACACAAGAAAGTTTGACCGGATATCACTGTGCTTAACGAGCGAATAGACGTTTTCACGTCAAAAGTCTGTCTGTGTTTATGTGAACATGATAACTACCGACAGAATGCAGGTTTTATATGTGTATCCATAACTTCAAAAAGACGATAGGTACCTAAAAATTTTCTGGCAAATCGACCGATGGGAACGGGGTGGATTGGGGAGGGGGGGGGGGGGGGGTATGACAAAAAAACTCAAATAACTCACGTTATAACAATTGTATAGGCACAAAATTTCATATGTAAATTCAAAACCCTATAATGATGAAATCTATATCGGATAGCCCGAACTGTTCGTGTGGCGGCATCGAGACTGCAGAACATTTGGTCCTCGATTGTCCACTGTACGACAGGTCCAGGGTGGAGTTGATCCGCGCGACAGGATCGTACCTGGGATTCGGCCGGTTCATCACCTCCTGGCGGGAACAGAAAAAGGCGCTTTGACCCGGCGCCGGGGGCGATTGACGGGCCAGGCCCGAATTCTACCCCCGGCGACCGCGATGTAGAAGCAGCCCCACTCCATCGATCTCGAGCGCCAGGCAGCCGCAACTCAAAGGGGTCCATGAGCGCCAGTCTGTCCCGGAAGGGACGAAAGGCTGTCGCCCCCGGGCACCTACAGCAACACTGTGATTTACCGGAGAACCCGAAAAAAAAAAAAAAAAAAAAAAAAAAAAAAAAAAATTACATCTATAATTCATATGTGACAGTAAGATGTTGTGGGATGAGATTTCTTATAGAAATAAAAGACGTTGTCTTCCCACTGTTTCATTTCCGACCAGAACCGGTTTTCGACGCAACAGCGTCATCATCAGTGGTTCAACCCACCCATACAGCACAACGGTTAAACAACAACTGGCGCTGATGCGTCGAAAACCGGTTCTGGTCGGAAATAAAACAGTGGGAAGACAACGTCTTTTATTTCTATGAGACATCTGTAAATTGTCAGTGAAAATGGACAATCGGAACGGGGTAATCAGAGGGGAACATCTCAAAATAATAACCTCAGCCGATGTAATAAATGTATCAACGTGAAATTTAATAATTAAATTCAAAACAGTATAAGGAACAAACCTAATTATTTTTCTCGAAATCGACCAAAAGGTTAGTGGTGATTCAGGGGAAGGGAACCTTAATAATGTCAATGTAATGAGTGCATCACACACAATTTAGTATCAAGATTCCCTTTATGAAAATCAATTATAAATTTTTAGTCGACTGGTTTTGGAGGGGGTGCAAAAAGTTAATTGAATAATTCGTTCTGGGGAAGTACATTGACGGTGATTCACCGACGACCTTTTTTATTTCCTAACCCTGTTGCAGAGAAAAAAAGTACATATTTATGGGTCCGTGGTTGGGCCCCTGTTTGAAACTTCTCTAATGAATGATAATATATTTCTCCAGGCTGAGCTGTTGTTCCGCCCCCCTCCCCTCTCCCCCCCCCCCAAAAAAAAAATAACTAAGCACAGTGGACGAATTGCCACCTTTTTATTTCCCCAGCTATACTAACAATGGATAGGAGAAGTTATGTAATCGGTAAAAAATTCGATGTTGAATTTTAACAAAATTTCAATTTTTTCGAACTTCTGAATCTTGTTCGTGTGTTTGTGATCAAGATAACCCCCTATAGAATGAATGTGTATATACGAAATTTAATATGTGAATCCAAAATCAAATAACGACGGCCAATTGAAGAGGGGTGGGTATCAAAGGGGGAGTTTAATCCAAAAACTCTAATAACTGTCATTGTAATGAATGTATCAATACAAAATTTCTTATGTCAATTCAAAACCTAATAAACAAGACACCTATCGTGAAATCGGCGGAAGGAAAGAAATGAGGGGCTCAACTCTGTAACGAAGGTTACATATATGGATGTCACTTAGATATTGGAACGCCCCCCAAGTAAATCGATAAACGTTCGGAAATGTTATATTGATTGAGCGGTCAGTCGCGAGGTGCGCTAGTGCTAGTCACCCCCGTGGACCCTCAACCAATGTTCTGAGTCTTGCATCTTGCCCCGGAGAGTGAACACACACGAGGTTATGTATATTGAATTTTATAAGTGAAATATATTTGAGATTAATTACATATATATATTCTTTAGAGGGATTTGTTTGTCATAGATATTTATCCAGTCTAGTTTTCTTTTCCCTTATTATTAGAAGTTGATTTTTTGAGTTTTTCTGGAAGATTAAATTTACCTCGTTTTTCTTTTTATATAGTTACTTTATTTTCTCTCTCTCACCCCTTTCCCAGCAGAAGTGACGACGCCTCAAGATCTTTGATTTATCAATCGGAAATATAGGATTTTTTAGAGGATTTTTGTCTAGTTTTTGGGAAAAAAACTACAATTTCTCAAGTTGTAATTGCTGTTCCTGCAGTTTTCCACAGCTAGAAACACCAGGAACATTATTACAACTCAAAGACCCTAATATAATTTAGTAAGAGGATTCAGTCCCTTTCTTAAAAAGTAAATGATTAATTTGTACTGGGGAAGTACATTATGAAGAGAGTGATTCGTGCAAATGTGATGAGTATAATATTATATTCATGTCCTAATGAAAAAATTCTAAATAATTTATGGTTTTCAGATTTACTTTGTGAAGCTCCATTCTAGGAATAGATAATTAACATACACAATTTCTTTCTCAAACTTCACTATATATTCTAAAATACTCAACTAATTGCGCCATGTTAAGGTATTATCATGAGTCAATTATAAAGTGACAGAAATGGTTGACAGGGTAGAAGGTACAGTTATGGAGGGGGTTGTTAGATAGTGACGGGGAATGCCTTGTTTTTGTTACTCTATGCATTCTAATAAACATATTTACAAGATAATAATAAATATAAAATAAAAAAGAAAATATATATAAAAAATCTAATAAAGTGAAATATAAATACCAACACTCTACTGTTAACTTCACTTTATTAGATTATATATATATATTTTTTTTTTCTTTTTTATTTTATATTTATTATTATCTTGTAAATATCTATTTATTATTATCTTGTAAATATCTATTTATTAGATTGTATAGAGTAACAAAAACAAGGGATTCCCCCCCCCCCCCCCCTCCATAACTGTACCTTCTATCCTGTCAACCATTTCTGTCAGTTGATGACACTTGATAATGCCTAAACACGGCGAAACTAGTTGTATAGTGAAGTTTGAGAAAGAAATTGTTTTAAAATACTTTTTTTTTTTAGACTTTTGCTTGTTTCACACTGAAAGGATCAGTCCTATCGAAAAATCCTTTCCTGCCTGAAATGTTCCTTATAAAATTTTCAACTAAAGAAGTGCCCACATATTGAGGTAAGACCAATACTAACAAAGTTACAGCGCCAAAAAAATGTAAAATACATTTCTGTAATTTCTTTGGAGATAGCTGGAGTGTCCTATAAATGTGGCTTGGACAATTTGGATATAGCTGGAGTGTCCTATAAATGTGGCTTGGACAATTTGGATATAGCTGGAGTGTCTTATAAATGTGGCTTGGACAATTTGGATATAGCTGGAGTGCGCTATAAGTGTGACTTGGACAATTTGGAGATAGCTGGAGTGTTCTATAAGTGTGGCTTGGACAATTTGGTGGAGAAACCATCATATTTATCACTTGGTAACTGCTTTTCGGCCCCCAGGAAGGGGGGAAGCTTGCGAAATGCTCCAATGAAATCCCAGAACAACAATTAAAAATAATAACGAGGCGACTGGGGAAGTCCCATCGTCTCTTCTCATACATATAAATGAAACAGATTAAACTGAGGAAAAACTCTGGGATGGTTTGTAATTCAATTGCCGCTCTTCTACTACCCCCAACCCCCTCTTCGCCCTAATCTCAGTTTTGGAGTCGGGCAAAAACGAGCGACATCTTTTTCATAATTCCGTTGGTCTAGGGGGTGAGGGGGTGGGTTCTCGGGGCGTTTCTGATTGTGTACTTTGCTGGGGACCGTTGTAATTAGTGCTCCCGGCTTCGTTAGTGACGGCCTAACGAACCTGCCCCCCAACCCCTCCCCACACAAATAACCTTAACACCAAGGGAGATCCCCCTCCTATTCAAAATTGCCCCCCCCCCCCCCAAAGTCCTTTTCGCATTTTGTTTCTCTTATAAAACTACCCCCCCCCCCCCCCCCCCCTTTTTAACGACCTCTCCAAGCAAATGACTTGATTCGGGACCCTTTCTAATGTCTTCTCATCTTAACGACCAAGCAATGTCCTCAAATAAAGCCCCTTTAAATTACTGCCAATGAATTTTCATCAACTTGAATACTGGCATATGTAATACTGTGGAGGATCTAAAGTTTTGGGGGCCTTGAGGCTTATCCCTTGAAAGCGTTCTCCCTCCGGAAATTTTTGAGAAAAACATTTTGTAAGTTAGGTGGGTAATAGTAAGATTTAAATAAATATAAAAAAATATATATTGAGAATTGCAATTAATAAAAATAAAAAAGTAATAAAAAGTAATATATAAAATGAATTTACTTATCCACACAAGAGATTCGCCAAACTGTAAACATCTCCAATAATTATCGAAATGAGTAACTGTATCGGAACGAAATTTGATATGCAAATCTAAACCCCCATAAGAGAGATTCCTATTGATTTTCAGCCAAATCGGACGAACGGAAGTGGATAATCAGAGAAGGAAACTCAACACAAAAACTATCGATGTAACGAATGTATCAATACCAAATTTATACAAGTCTCTGAATAAGACACCCATTGATATTCAACCAAATCTCTAAACTGGTTAAACTTAGTTCATTAATTAGGTAAGGGGGGCCATGGTGGCCGTGCGGGCTAGAGCGTAGGGCTTTGGTCGCATGGTCTCACCATGGTTTGCGGGTTCGAATCCCGTCCGGGAGTGAGTTTTATTTCGTAGATAGAACTCCCTCCCGGGGCCATGGATGTCTTAAATAATTATATATAACACATTGAAATGGCTAATATGCACCGTACATAAAGCAAAAAGAAAAAAAAAGAAAAAAAAAAGAAAAAAAAAATTAGAGGAAGAGCGAGGACTTAGTTCATTAATTAGAGGGAGAGCGAGGACTTAGTTCATTAATTAGAGGAAGAGCGAGGACTTAGTTCAATTATAAGAGGGAGAGCGAAGACTTACTTCATTAATAAGAGGGAGAGCGAAGACTTAGTTCAATAATAAGAGGGAGAGCGAGGACTTGGTTCATTAATTAGAGGAAGAGCGAGGACTTAGTTCATTAATTAGAGAGAGAGCGAATACTTAGTTCATTAATTAGAGGGAGAGCGAATACTTAGTACATTAATTAGAGGGAGAGCGAAGACTTAGCACAATAATTAGAAGAAAAGCAAAGACTTAGTACATTAATTAGAGGGAGAGCGAAGACTTAGTTCATCAATTAGAGGGAGAGCGAATACTTAGTTCATTAATTAGAGGGAGAGCGAAGACGTAGTTCATTAATTAGAGGGAGAGCGAATACTTAGTTCATTAATTAGAAGGAAAGCGAATACTGAGTTCATTAATTAGAGGGAGAGCGAATACTTAGTTCATTAATTAGAGGGAGAGCGAGGACTTAGTTCAATTATAAGAGGGAGAGCGAAGACTTACTTCATTAATAAGAGGGAGAGCGAAGACTTAGTTCAATAATAAGAGGGAGAGCGAGGACTTGGTTCATTAATTAGAGGAAGAGCGAGGACTTAGTTCATTAATTAGAGAGAGAGCGAATACTTAGTTCATTAATTAAAGGGAGAGCGAAGACGTAGTTCATTAATTAGAGGGAGAGCGAATACTTAGTTCATTAATTAGAAGGAAAGCGAATACTGAGTTCATTAATTAGAGGGAGAGCGAATACTTAGTTCATTAATTAGAGGGAGAGCGAATACTTAGTACATTAATTAGAGGGAGAGCGAAGACTTAGCACAATAATTAGAAGGAAAGCAAAGACTTAGTACATTAATTAGAGGGAGAGCGAAGACTTAGTTCATCAATTAGAGGGAGAGCGAATACTTAGTTCATTAATTAGAGGGAGAGCGAAGACTTAGTTCATTAATTAGAGGGAGAGCGAATACTTAGTTCATTAATTAGAACAGGTAAAGTGCATTGCCAGTCATTCACCAACGACTTTCTCTATCTGCCATTTGAAGTAAATTTTATTTTTTTCAGTTATAAATCATTAATTATGTCAACTAATAACTATGTTTACTTGTGGCTAAAGCTAGGGCCAGCCTTGGCCAGTAACACTTGGCAAATATTTGGCTCTACTTGGCCCCGCCCCCTTGAATTGGAACCCGAAGAATACTGGCTGTCTACACAATGGGCAAGGCTGGCCCAGTATAGTTCATTGGCAAATACTGATACATTCTAGAAACCTAACCTAACCTGATTTCTATTTATAATTTAAACCAAATTATAAATTTTATTTTACTCAATTGTTGAATTCTATTATGATGGAATGTGACAACGATATGACGTTAATTGCAGCATCATATTCGGTGATACATGCTGCATGTGCTTATCTGTTACTTAAAAATCAGAAGAGTAAACGGCAAAAAAGAAGGTGGTGGATGCTTTCTTTAAATCACTCAAGAAATATGTAAGTTTATTAATCTTAATTTTATTTATTTGTATACATATCATATACAGTAGGGTGGAGCGAATTTTTCTTTTTTTTTTATTTCAGTTATAACGGAAGTAGTATGCTGTCGGACTTACGGCGTGAGTTATCAGGAAAATTTGAAAATTTTTGCAGAATGTCTGCTACTGATTTTGAACTCCTTCTTAATATGATTGGACCGAAGATATGCAAGAAAGATACTACCTGGAGAAAGTGCATTCCAGTACAAGAGCGACTAGCAATAACCTTGAGGTTTTTGGCAAGTGGGGACACTTTCCGCAGTTTGGGATTTTTGTTTAAAATATCACATCAAGCTGTGTCTTGCATTGTACACGAAGTTATTAACGCTTTAAATCAATGCCTTAAAAACGAAATAAGGGTAAGTTTAATAATATTCAACAAAGATACCTAAATAAAAAAGTTTTATTTGAAAATAATACACATAGCTAAACATTAATTTTTGGGGTGTTTTGAGTCCCACAAGATGGGAAAACTTTCATATAACTCTATAAATCTGAGAGTTTTTTCGTTACTCCATTCCATTTCTACAAAAAAAAAAAAACATACAAGCCAACATAAGTAAGAATTGCGTCCTTTCAACTAAATTATTATTTGAATAATTATTTCTATGTAACAAATATTTACTTACTTGTTCAATTTTTAATTTAAAGATTTTAAATTAATAAAACTATTTAAAGATTTTAAATTAATAAAACTATTTAAAGATTTTAAATTAAACGAAACACAAACACTTTTCAAATTATAACCTTGGAAATGTGTAACCTTCTCTTGACAGCTGGGCCAGCAGTGTAGCCAGTTGCAAAAAAAGGCTTGCCAAATGTGGCGGCTCCTTTGACTTGCCTGGAAGTTGGGCAATATTTGTCGACCTGCTCGACAAATATGCAAGTATGGGCCAGTGTCAAATATTGGGCAATATTGGTCATTGGTGTAGCGGCCACACTACTTGCCCATCATAGACCAGAGGCACTATTGGGCCAGCCTGGCCCATAGTGTGGCCCTAGCTTTAGTAAGGATGCTGGATGGTTCCAAAGTTATTGATAGACCTGACCAAATTCTCTACAATCCGAGTACTTTCGCTATATTCGATCAGGGATCTCCATTTTGCTAGTCAGATTCTCCTGTGTCTAATTTGGTTATAACAGTTCGCCGCGTTCACTACTGAAGCGACATAATCAGCTACTCCGGACACACGTTGGTTGTTTACTGAAATAGCTTATTATTATCAATATTTATATAGATCAGCCTATGTAATATTAATTAAATAACTTTGATATAATGATGGTAATTAGATAATTAACCATTTTCAATTATTAAAGCTCAAGGTCGTGGGTTCGTAACCCGACCGAGGCCCTTAGTTTATTTTATCTGGGAGGTAAAATAAACTTAAGCACGCCGTCCTTCGGATGGGGCGTTAAGCTATGGTCCCGAGCCTGTACAATGTCAGGTACTCGTTAAAGACCCCTAACCTAGATGAATAAAAATTTAGGGTAGGCAAAATTTAGGACTCCCACAGTAGAGTCGGGCTCATGTCCACCAGAGTGACGAAAGAGCGCTCTGGTAGTAGGCGATATGACCTCGTTGTTAAAAGCCCGGGCATGAGTCATAAAACCTAACCTAACCTTCAATTATCAAAAAATATACAAACATTACTTCGGCAGTTATTGGGGTCATTATGTTTAGCTTCCCCTCTAATAAGTGTCATACTTAAGGGTTTCTGTATACACATACAGAGCAAAACGGCTGATAAAATTCGCGCAGGACATTTTTCGCGAGGAGGTGAACATGTGTTATAGCTCATATAGCTTATGAGAAATATACAATTCATATTAGGTAACTGAAATTAGAAAATTCGCTAAAATTAAACGTCTGCGTCTTCTTCGGACGAATTTATAACTTTAAAATTAAGTTTCTCCCAAATTCGCAAAAATGGATTTCTTTTTATGGTTATCTGATTAAAATACTTTAAGAAGGTGAAAGAGCGAGTGCCCGGCAATGCCCGCGAAAACTGATTTTTTTCAGTAGTTTTTATTAAGCAGTGACGCTAATGATAGTAATTATAATTCAGTACATTTACCTTGAGAAGAGTCTCCATATTTAAGACAATAAAAGAATTATAAAGATTGGGTTTTAACATGTTATAAATATAGACTGAGGCAATGAAGAGTGTATTAAAAGGCTGCAATGGATTTATGTTTGTACAGGTGTATGGAAGTAAACCCATCTTCACTCCCTCCTTAAAATCTGCATCTGTCTTTTTGTATTTTGGCCAAGTTTTGAAACCTCTTGCCCCAATGTGCGTCCAATAATAAGAAGGAATGTAAAGTTTTAGGAAAGTAATAACGATCAATTCTAATGTAATGCCTATGTTAGAAGATTCTTGAAACTGAACATTCATAAATTATTATAGAAAATAATAATTTTTGGAAACATTTAAAGGAATAACTCTATTTTATTTATATTGAAATTGTTTTGGCTTTTTCAAATATTCACAGAAAAAAAGAGATAAAATGCGGTAATGGATAACTGGGTTTCCGAGGTCTATTTCAGGGTAAAAGTCGTTCCCAGACGACTACTAATCGGTGACAGAGTTTTACTTGAGCCAGAAGGTTCCTGAGCCAGAATTGTTGTGCCAGAAGGTAAATGTCTTCCTGATGGGCGTCTTCCGATAGGAGGAACAATAAAAGACACTCCTTCCAGATTAGCTTAGTTCTTCAGGAAGTCAACCCACAAGCCCACTTTCTGGTTGGGCTTCCTTCCAAGTATTCTAATGCCTTTTTTTATTTAATCATTTTTTGACTGGCTTATAAACTAGCGTATGAAGAAATATCGTATACAGGAAATTCAGAAGGATATAGCTGATATCCGAGATTGAGTTTTCAACGAAATTTCACGTTTCAAGGTCCCCTGAATACGTTTTGACAATTTCCGGCAAATGCCCATTCTACATGTTTATGTTTCAAACATAACGACGTAAACAGGCCTTATTTTGACTTGAAGGGAAACATGAAACATTTTGTTTGTCACTTCCTTTATGGATATATTAACACGAAGAAGCCTCTATTAGTCTACAGGTCAGGTCTATAGCTCATTAAGGTCTGTTATCATGGTCAACTTAGGACGACCTACTTTGGGCAAAGTTCACCAAGTCCCCTGTTTCCCCGGAATTTGCTACACCTCAAAACAGTTAATTATTAAGACATTCAATTATGTCATTGTAGGGATTTAATTATGAGACGTCTACGTTGTTGCTATTATATCTCACTACCTGTTCTTGGCAAAGATAAGGTTTTTTTTCCTCCCCAAGTATACAATGTATAGGGGTGTAATGTATGCGATGTTGAATTATCTCCGTTGTTACTATTGTATCTCACTACCTGTTCTTGGCTAAGGTTTTTTTTCCTCCCCAGCTATACAAGGTATAGGGGATGTAATGTATGCGATGTTGAATTATCACCGTTGTTGCTATTATATCTCACTACCTGTTCTTGGCAAAGGTTTTTTTTTCCTCCCCAGCTATACAATGTATAGGGGTGTAATGTATGCGATGTTGAATTATCACCGTTGTTACTATTGTAACTCACTACCTGTTCTTGGCTGAGATAAGGGTTTTTTTTTTACCTCCCCAGCTAAAAAACCAATGTACGCGATGTTGAATTAAAACCGGAATTTCATGTTTCCGAACCCTTAATTCCAAAAATGAAAAAAAAAAAATTTCCTGTCGGAGTGTGTCCTCATGGGATGGTCATCTATCGATTTTCTGCGAGATCGGACAAACTGATGTGGAAAATCAGAGAAGGGGGCTCAACTCAAAATACCGAAAATCGATTTTTTTGGGGGGGTTGAAAGACTCCTTTTATCTGTCTGTAGAATATCAGCTTTGAGGGTGTATGTATATTTCGCGTCGATACATTCAATTTCGTGTCGATACTTCTGTTATTGAAATATTGGTGTTGCCATATTCCCCTTCTAATCCTCCTGTTCCCTTTGGCTGATATTAAAACACTCTAATAACTGACACGAAATATCATAAATCATATGTAAATTCAAAATTCCATAAAAATGACACACAATAAATGTTTTGCGGAATCTGGAAGGTTCTACTTAAAACCACTAATTACTCTCTATCGACACGAAATTTTATAAGTGGATCCTGGATCCCATAAGGACGACACAAACCGAACTTTAACGATATCAATCGAAGAGAATTGAGGATTTTGGTTATTTTGTTTCGAGCGAGTGCGAATAGTATGTTGTTTAATTCCGCGCTGGGCATATTGCTGCTGATTCACCCAATTTTTCTTCATCCTGAATATTGCTCAGCTATTGAAGAGATCAAAAGACAACTTTCTGACTAGAATTTTCATTTTATTTTTTTCTCCAAATGTATATGTTACGGTAAGAGTGAGTAGGCGGTGAATGTAGGCATTCTCCGGAGAATGTGTACATTTGCCAAAGAGCTCAGAGAATGTAGATAAAGCCTTCAATTTGATTGGCTGCTTGAAGGACCAATGGGAGAGTTCTTTCGGATCCATATGTTCTGTATATAATGTATGATTTGTTCTTTTCATTTTATATATCCGAAGGCATAAAGTTTTACCCTCCTCTTGGTTTTACAAGGTTCTCCTGATAAATATATATTTTTTAAATTATTTTCATAGGCATTATAGAGGGCATCGGTAGCGCAGAGGTAGCATGCTTGTCTACTGAGCTCAAGATCGCGGGTTCAAAACCCGGCAGAGGCCATTAGTTTATTTTATCTGGGAAGTAAAATAAACTTAATCACGCTGTCCTTCGGATGGGACGTTAAGCGATGTTCCCGAGCCTGTGCGATCTCAGATAACTAAACCTGAGTCGGGCTCATGTCCCCCAGAGCGACGAAAGAGATGACCACGTACTTAAATCCCGGGCATGAGACACAATAACTAACAGCATTACATCATATGTTGTATTTACCAAATTGGATAGATAAATGTGTATATTTTGCCAAATGGCCTGGGGAATTTGCACATTGATCGCACGTTGATTGCACGTTAATGTGCACTTTAACTGTTCTACTCATATTAACCTTAACATATATAGCATATATAGAGAGATGTGATTAAGTTGTTTGGCGCGAATGTAATTTCTGGATAGAGTGGGGCTAAACTGTTTTATACAGATACTAAAACAAGTATTGAACTAGGAAGAGAATAGAGAAATATATTTGTTAATATATGCTTTCAACGCAACTGCGTCATCATTAGTGACACATCAAAATCTATATGAAATGTTATATTTAAATTCAAAAACCCATAAGGATGGAACCTATTAATTTTCAGCGAAATCGGCTGAAGCGAAGGGGGATCGGAGGAGGGGTATTCTACTCAAAACCCCTAATTATAATTACTGCCTATGTATGAATCTATGATACAAAGCTTTCCTTTTCATTTTTTTGGACAGAGTTCCTCCACACCTTAAAGGTCAGTCCAATGTACGTTAATGTTTTATTGATTCATTTATAATTTTTTATTTATATATTTTTATTTAGTTAGACCCTTTTTTTTTATTCATTTATAATTGGTTAATATAGGTTAGATTTTATGACTCATGCCCGGGCTTTAACTATGAGGTCATATCGCCTACTACCAGAGCGCTCTTTCGTCACTCTGGTGGACATGAGCCCACACTTAGGACTGTGGGAGTCCTAAATTTTACCTACCCTAAATTTTTATTCACCTAGAGTAGTGGTCTTCAACGAGTACCTGACATCTGTACAGGCTCGGGACCATCGCTTAACGTCCCATCCGAAGGACGGCGTGCTTAAGTTTATTTTACCTCCCAGATAAAATAAAGGGCCTCGGTCGGGTTTCTTTTTTTTAAATTCTTTTTATATATATTTTTTTTTTCTATATCCCGCACATTGGGACCTGATGTTGGGACGTAAGAACGTCCCGAAACATCGTTGGGATAGAGACACTTCCGAAGAGTTTTTTTAAAAATAGTTATCTTAATTTTTAATAAATTGAAAAATGTTCTACTTATTATAAATGTATCTATTTATTAAATTTTTTTATCCACTCATAAATTTTCAAGTATTTATTTGTTCAGTTTTTATTAATGTCATTGTACTTTTTTAATAGTTTTGTTATTACTACTAATCATACGTGTGTTGGACTGAAGTAGTTATAAATTTAATTCATCCTATGTATCCTATTACAATGTATTGGTTGAACGGAAATAAATTATTATTATTATTATCATAAGACTTATTTAACTTACTCATTCCTATCTGCGGCCCGCTTGTCATCTTAGAGCGCTATGCGGTCTGCAAGTACAAAAAAGGGACGACCTCCCTTAGAAGCAAACCGGACAGTTTCCATAAAGTGTAACCATAAGGGTTTATTGGTATAAGCATTGTCCCCATCGTGCAGGGTGCTCTTTAACGACCTTTGGCCAGTTCCGTGGAGAGATGAGAAGTAAAGCGGCCACCGCAGCCAGAGAGAGCCCAATTGCAGTCTGGTTTTGCTCAGTATTCCAAGACCCGCATCTTCTACTAACGTCATTGCCACTGTTCTTCTTGACTTTGAGTATTCTCCCATTCCTTATGAACCTTATACGAAAATTTCGAAGCTAAAAAAACATTCGCCAAAATTGAATTAAGGGTATTACTGAATCCTTGAGGGCTGTTTTCTACCTCAATCTTGTCCGCAGTAACTTAAAGAGGACAACAAAAAAGGGCTTTGTTATAAATATGATTACATTTTGATTATCAGCCAAGATGGTTTTAGAGGAAAAGCGAAAATTTAATTAAATACATTACTTTTCCGGTGTCACCGAGGATTTTTTTTTTTTTTTTATCTGAGACAAGCAGTAATACCCGGCGATTCCCGGGGAACTTTGACTTTTCTCCCAATATCTCCTATAAGGCTATTCAGTTTTTGACAGTACATTCATGATGTTATAATTTTCAATTATTCATACGGAATAAGGCAATATAGGGATAATATAGTCCTTCAACTGTAGTAACGCTAGCTTTGGAGCTAAAACTAATTTATTCAAAAAGATTTCTCATTAATCGTTGCAATGGTTTTCGAGTTACAAAGATTGCGTGAGTGGATGCTGGGATGGACCAGGGGTTGATTAAAAAATAGACCTTAACCTTCCGGTAGATAAAACTTATCTATTCAAAAAGATTCCTCATTAATCATTGCAGTGGTTTTTGAGTTGCAAAGATTGCGTGGGTGGATGCTAGGATGGACCAGACATTGAGGTAATAATACGCCTATAACCTTCCACAGACGATGACAAACAAATTTTTAAAAAAATTAATCAAATCCATCAAGCCGTTCGTGAGTTATAGCGGTACAACGCACAGACATTTTCAGCTTTATATATATGATTAAAACACTTTGGGCATTGTGTTCTTCGGATGGGACGTTAAGCGATGGTCAAGAACCAGTGCGATGACAGGTTCTTCGTTAAAGACCCCCAGATAACTAGGATGGCAAAATTTAAGACTCCCACCTGTCGCTCATGTGCAGAGCAACAAAATGGCGTGAATCAATTTAAAAGTTATACTATAAATGGATAGACATAAGAAAGTTGTTATAAAAATACAAACAGACCGACAGACAGTTAATAAGTTGTTTTAAAATTTGAATTCACCTTACAAGGGCATACGATATTTGGATATGGGGCTGTTGTCGGTAGAGTTGATCATCTCTCCCTGACCCACAATCTGTCTAGTTAACTTTGGTTATAAGAATGAGCTGACTCCACTCTCACCAGGATCCCCGCTCTATCTGTTGAGAGTGCTCCTGTCCATAAATTCACTCATTAGGCAAATTTTCACTCATAAGATAAATGTTTGTTGCTTGTAAACATCCATGCCCCGCCTCCCCCAACCAAAAGGAAAAACAATTGTACTAATAATCTGATGAAACAGAAAAAAATCGAACGGATATACATCATGCGCAGCAAAGCCATTGCGCACCCGAACTTAATTGATCGTATATATAAGTTTCTCCACAGTGGTCTAGCTCTGACGGCGTCTTTATTTCGTTGTGTTATGTTACTCATGCCACATGAGATTATTAGCTATATTAGCATTCCACGGATGTGAAAAATAGTTCTGCGTCATTGTCAACATTTTTTAAGTAATAAGTGAGCCGTGAAATAATTTAATACATTTTTTTTTTTGGCCTTATGTACGATACGTATTAGCCTTTGTCCCTGAATTATATAGTTATTTACGACATCCATGGCCCCGGGAGGGAGTTCTATCTACGAAATAAAACTCACTCCCAGACTGGATTCAAACCCGCAAACCATGGTGAGACCATGCGCCTGTCATAAATATAAGCTCCGGAGTAAACGAGGCTCAATTTTCATACGATTTCGGTCAAAATCTAATCTCAAGTCTCAAATTTCAAGTTCCTAGCTACAATCGCTTCTGAGGTAGAGCGCTTACCAAGTTGCAATCATATACACATACGCACAGACAGATATCGTCACGAAAATGGTTAAAACTTATTCTGGGGACCTTGAAACGTGAAAATCCTTGAAAACTTGACTACAATTAAGAAAGTAATAAAGAAAAAATAAAACATAATATTATTATGTTATCAAAAAAAAAAATTATGACAGATGAATTATAAAAGAATAAATCGTACAGAACCCAAAATTACAAAACCCGATTCAAAAATACGTGAATGTGCAGGGTGTACAAGTTAAGTAACTAATTATAGTAACTTATGTAATTTTTTGAAGAACCAATTTTTCGATAGTACTAAATTTTCGCATAACACAACCAAAAATAAGAAATTCAATAAAGAATGTTCAGGTTAGAGTGAACCCTCTTTCAGAAACGACATTTTTTTCTGGTTGTTCAGAAAGGAAAAAAAATGACTTCGTGTTTCCTATGTATAAGTGCAACTCCACCAATATCCGATCATTTTTATCATAATTAGTCTTATTTAATATTTTTATTATGATAATTTGTTTTAATTATATACTAATAACTTTACTGTTATTTATAAATATTTACATATTTATTAATATATAATACATATTATATAAGTTATATTCTCTCTTTTTCTAAGTTGAGAAACGCGGACATATTGTGGAAACTTGTAATAAATAAATAAAACAAACTTATTTTTGATATATTGTCTATTCCACTAAAGATATATATACATATATAACTACCGGTTTTGGCTTTATACCATCGTCAGGTCTAGTTATGAACTAAGTCAGTTTGCAGAGAGCGACCCTTCAAATACATCTCAGGTCAAAGGTATTAAAACTTGGGAGTCCCCCGGCTGTACCGTTAGCTAACTCATGAAATATTTCTTAACAAAACCTAGTTCTAAATTTACATAAAACAATGTCACTAGACTAATCGTGGAAAAATAACAAATAAATAAATACAAATACAAGTAAATAATAAAAATAGAAATAAAATTAATAATAATGTTAAGATTTAGATAACTTGAAACATATATGTGGAACCAAATATTAATAACAGATAATACAAACATATATGTGGAAACAGAACTGGTTTAGGGTGTTAACAAAGGGGAATAGTTGAAATAAATTTGGTCATTCATACAAATGTTCCTTTTGTTAGCTTTATTTATTTCTAATTGCTCTAAGCTATTAAGTAGCCTGCTTTTTGGGCAATAATGGAGATATTTGATGCCTGTAGATGGGTCGAAAGTGTGGCTATTGTCAATTATGTGGGTCGCGAATGTAGAACGGTTTCCTCGGTTCTTTATTTCGGCCGTGTGTTCTTTAATTCTTTCCCTAAAACTCTCTCTTTTTTCTTCTATATTTGTGACCTGAGAAAGGAGTACATGACCTCACCAAAATATCGTCCTGACATAAGATTTATCTATATCTATAAATATAAATATAAAATATTTATAAATAAAAATATAAATATTACCTATTGTATTAAGAATTTGAAATTCATGTATCTTCTATTATTTATTTATTTTAAAAAAATTATATAAAATTGATATTGGCTGATGTATATAAACTATTTAGATGTCTAAAATTGTATGACATATTCAATTACCAAGTTATGGGTTAACGGAAATGAATATTATTATTATTATTAATAGTTTCCGTTGAAAACTCGATCTCGGATTTTCGCACGATTAGGTACAATATTTCTTTATAATAAGATCTAAGAATGCAAAAAAGAAAAAAAAAATACTTAAAATGGAAACTTTTTTGGCACAATATGTTACCTTAAAATTGTATGCGTAACGGTATACTGATTAACTTTCATTAATAATATATTACAGATCTTGACAGGAAGGTGGTCAGCTTGGATCCCATATGCTCGGACAAGGTGTATCACGTTTGAGTGGTCCGTTATTTGAAATTGGATGGCTATCCATGATTAGCCCTGCAGTCCGATCTGCCTCGTACACACATCCCCTCTACCCCCGTTACCTATGGTACCTACTCAATGCAAAAAAAAAAAAAAAAAATGATGGTTATTTACTTGAAATCTGAACGTGGATACAGCCTCTAGCATTACTTAATATCTTGGATATGTACTACTCATTTCTGGTACATGTACTGAACCAACGTACAGGTCACACGTTGCATGGAAGTGCGCACCTGATCACGACGCAGGAGGGAGCAACGGAACTCTCTCTCCCTTCGTTTCTCCTATAAGTTGTTATAGCCACTATGGATTGGCCTTCAAGAAGCCCAGACCTCAACCCAATAGAGCATGTCTGGGACATGGTAAAAAGAAGGATTCGAGCTTGGGATCCACCTCAGGATACCTTGCTCAGCTGGATACGGCTGTAAAGGAGGAATGGGGTAATATCTCTCATAGGCCCTCTACACCATGGGCCAGGCAGTGGCCCAATCCTGCTGGCCCACTGTGTAGAGAGGGGTTGGCTTGTGTTGGTCATGTTGGGCCAGGGTGTTGGTGAACGTTGGCGTTCGGAGCGGTTTTTCAACACACATCAAAGCAGGCCAACATGCGTGAACCAAGTGCGCAGTTGATAAGTGACGCACCCACACACTTGTCCAACATTGGTTGTTTGTTTCTGGTCAGTAGTGTTGTGTATAATCCTTTTATCCTGTTAAATACTATAATATTTTGTGGGGCCAAGGAGCCAAAAAATATAATTAGTGGAGCCAAGGAGCTATAATTTGTGGAGCCAATGAGCCAAAAAAAAAATCAATATTACGAAACTTCACTTACACTTCGTACATCTAGAGAAGTAAAATTACCCCGGAGGGAGTTCTATCTACGAAATAAAACCCTCCCGGACGGGATTCGAACACGCAACCATGGTGAAACCATGAGACCAAGGCCTACACTCAAACCTGCACGGCAACTCTGAGAACGAAACAACTAATATATAACGCAATATTCAAGCCTAAGCGTCCAATCAATCCTTGCAATCCAAAATCCTTCGTACAATAGCCAATGCTCCTTATTACATCTCCAACAAAACCCTTCGCACTGATTTTAATATTCCCTTTATCATCGAATTAGCTAATTCAGGTATAAAAAATTATTTTCCTTCTTTAGTACCCACATTAATCCTCTAGTCTGTATCCTCCCTTCTGCCACACTTACAGAAGACGCCTCAAGCGCCAATGGCCTAGAGACCTTCTCAGCTTAGACACTAAATCTCTTGACATTGCCATTTTTCTTCTCCCTTAGCACATTTGCTTGTTGTATATACTTTTTATACAGCTGTAAATATTATTCGAACCTTTGGTTTGCTAAACGGTTATCCATAGATAACTCAACATTTCGGTTTCTAATTACCTGAAAAGAAATAAAACGAAAATAATTATCGTATCACTCAAGTTTTAAGTTTTCGATTACCCACTGAAAATTTTAGAGAACCACTCAAGCCCCCTTTTACTTGAAGTTCTTTTACCCGAAGGCTATAAAGGTTTATTTGGAAAGTTCTTTCCAAGTGAGTGAATGTTCTCAATTCACTCAAGTCCCAAGAGCAACTTCTTCCCCCTCCCCCCCTAAGGAGTTATTTGGTAAATATTTAAAAGGTAAACCTCCTCTTTAAACGGCTCTAAAAAGCGGTGGGTTAAGCCCCCTCCTGGGTGGATATTTACTTGTTAAAATTCACCCTACTCTTGGAGTCAGTTGAAAACCGCATTAGAGTGACACAATCTAGAGGAAGTGTGGAGCGTCATTTTTCCCTATTCCCCTCGGCGGGGAAGGCGAGGCGGGGGGAGGATTTCAATTTCTGTGGAAACGACTCAATCTGAGTTAAGTTGAAAAGAGGCAGTTGGAGACGTGCTGTTGGTAAATAAGGTTCACCTTCTCACCTGGAGAGCCCAACTAAGACTCGATAAGGCGCCCTCCACACTGATAACCCTGTGTTTCACCCTTCTTTCATTAATGGTCTAATCTCCACAAAATTTCCTCCCTAATGTATCTAATCAACCTAGCTTTTTTTTTTTTCTACTAACTCTTTATTTTCTTTATATTATACAATTTCCCTAACATTTAAGTGTTAATTCTCTGGAGAAGGGTATGTTTTTAATTATTTCGTCCCAAGACCCAATTATGGCAATAGCTTCTCAGACAAACCAGCCAGTGGAGAATCAGAGGAGGGAGCCAAAAACTCCAATACTGTTGGTATAGAGGGAGCGAAAACTGTTTTACTAGAACGAACTGCAAGGGAAATTGTGTAACCGGTCAGAAATTCGAAAAAAAAAAATTAAAAAAAGAAGTTCTTGTGTGTGATAACCCGAAAACTTCCGATGGAATGAATATAATATACAGCCTAAGAGAAAGGAGTGGCCTTACTCAAAAACTGCTGCCTGGAAATGTACCCATGCAGCTCTGTCCTGGGCCAGTCTCCACCAGTCCACCGCACCAAACCGTCTTGCGTCTTTGTTCACAGTCACCAGCCATCTTCTTCTGGGTCGTCCCACTCTTCTCCTACCCTCCGGTGTCACATTCACGAGTTTCCTGGATATAAGGTCCTCGTCCATCCGTCTTATGTTTCCAGCCCAACGGAGTCTGGCAACTCTAATCCAGTGCGACAATGTTGGCTCTGTATAGGGTACATACAACTCCTGGTTGTAACGGATGCGCCAGACGCCCTCCTCCTGAAAAATGCTTCGGAGTATTCTCCTCTTGAAGATGTCAAGACACTTATTTTCCGCCACGGTGAGGGTCCACGTCTCCGACCCGTATGTCAGCACTGGTCTCACAAGCGTCTTGTACATCAGCACCTTCGTGTCCCTGGGGAGCAGCCGGGATTTAAATTGTGACTGGAGGCCACAGTAACTCCGGCTGGCCGCCAGTATCCGCCGGCTCACATATCAAGTAATTGAAATTATGATAATAATTTAAATTTAAAATTTGAAATTATGATAATAAGACAGGTATTGTTTTTTACCTAAATCGGTAAAGTGGGTTCACAGCGAGAAGAAACACGTAATTAATTCACGCTGAGGAAACATTGCCAGTGATTCACATTATGATTTTTTAATTATTCAGTCTGCACGGAATTAACATAATTAAATTCCAATGCTTTAAGGCGTCTAAAGACCTTCAGTTAACATTAGACGATAACCTGCAGGGAAGATATTGGAGTTAAACTTCCTAAACGATCGATAATTTCAATTTCTGTGGAAAAGACTCAATCTGAGTTACGTTGAAAAGAAGTAGATGGAGACGCTGTTGGTTGGTAAATAAGGTTTACTTTCCCACGTGGAGACGCCTGACTCGAAAAGGCGCCCTTCAGTGCAATAATCTTATGTTCCAGCCTTCTTTCATTACAGTAGAGTCCCGATTATCCGAGTCCCAATTATCCGAAGCAGATTTTTTTTTTTACACGCGCTTTAAAAATTACGTGCTTTAATCATACATTCGTAAAAAACTGTTACTTTAAACTCTTGAAAAAACCGCAAAATAATATTTTTTTCTATATTCCTATATTCCTCTCAAGTAAAAGTTGTAAATAAAACTAAAAGACAAATTCTATATAAAAATAAGATTTTCGCAGGCTGTCTAGTTTTCGAGGTATATGCAGAAAACCGACTGTTTTGAAACATATTTTTAGACGTTTCCATGATTTACCTAAAAACTGTTAGTCCTATCGAAAAATTGTTTCATACAAAAAATGTTCCTTTGCGAATTCCCAATCGTTAATTTGTCCTTAGATTTCAGATAGGATCAATGCGACGAAAGTTATAGCGCCCCCGTATGTAAAATAACTATCCGTAGGAAGTATTTTAAATTTATCGCATAGCAACGAATTATAAAATATTTTTATTATTATTGGTAGGGCGCTGGTAGCTCAATGGTATGCCCTTGCTTACATAGCTCAAGATCAAAGAGTTCAAAACCCAGCCGAAGCCCTTAATTTCTTTTATCTAGGAATAAAATAATCTTAAGCACGCCGTTTTTCGGATGGGACGTTAAACGATGGTCCCGAGCCTGTACGATGTCAGGCAATCGTTAAAAACCCCTACCCTAGGTGAATAAAAATTTAGAATAGCCAAAATTTAGGACTCCCATATTACTATGGGGACTCAAAGTCTGACTCATGTCCATCAGAGCGACAAAAGAGTCGTAGGCGATATAACCTCGTAGTTAAAGCCCGGGAGTCATAATAACTAATGTCTATTATTAACTAACTATTATTGGTAGCATTTATAAAAAATTATAGAGGGCGCCGGTAGCTCAGTGGTATGCATGCTTGACTTCTGAGCTCAAGGTCGTGGGTTCGTAACCCGACCGAGGCCCTTAGTTTATTTTACCCGGGAGGTAAAATAAACTTAAGCACGCCGTCCTTCGGATGGGACGTTAAGCGACGGTCCCGAGCCTGTACGATGTCAGGTACTCGTTAAAGACCCCTACCCTAGATGAGTAAAAATTTAGGGTAGGCAAAATTTAGGACTCCCACAGTTGAGTCGGGCTCATGTCCACCAGAGTGACGAAAGAGCGCTCTGGTAGTAGGCGATATGATCTCGTAGTTAAAGCCCGGGCATGAGTTATAAAACCTAACCTAACCTAAAAAATTATAAAAATTAAGAAAAAAATCAAATATATGTGATGTACAGCACATTGCTATACCAACCACGATTTTACAATTCATTCTCCCCCAACTCTCTCAAAATCATTTCATACTACACATAACAAAATAATATGGCTGATGCCAACTAATTACAGTACTACCAGTATGAAATGATTTTGAGAAGGGAGAGTGGAAGATAACGATCTGTATAAAACTAGTGATATAAGAAAGTCCTGACACTATTTTTTTCTTTTTCTTGTATATACTAGTTTTTGATAATCCAAAGGCCTGTCACATTAACTCGGCTAATCGGGACTACTGTAATAGTCTAATCTCCAGAAAATGTCCTCCCTAATGTATCTAATGTAATCAACATAACATTCTGACATTTTTTTTTTTTTCTTGTTACATCTTTTTTATATTCTTAAAACATAATTTAATTTCCACAACATCTAAGTGCTAATTCTGTCATTAATTTAAATGGAGAAGTAGATGTTTTTAATTATTCCGTCTGTACACAATTAACATAATTAAATTTAAATGCTTTAAGACGTCTAACAACCTTCAGTTTACATTAGTCGATGTACATTATACGATGTTGGAATATCAGCTGTAGCGACGATGTTGGGGGTTAAACTTCCTAAACGATCGATATATAGTCGAGGTGCCGAAAACTAACTTTCCTAAGTGCAGTTTCCATTAGAATATAATAGATTGGCTAATGAGGATGGCAAAATTATAGAGATTCACACAAAAAGCCAACAAAATTGACATTGACTATCATTTTAATGGCATACGTTTCGTAATTATCCTCATAAAGAAGCACTAAATGTAATTTTATTTAACTCTAACGATTTATTTATCCATCACTTCCCGAGCTACACGAAATATAAGGAAAGTTATGTATCTGAAAAGAAATTTGATAAAAATTTCACCGAAATTTCATGTTATCGGACTGATTCAGCGTACACGATAACTACCGATGGAACTAATGTATTGACGCGAAATTTTATTTGTGTATCTAGAACCCTCTAAGGACGACATCTACTGATTTTCAGTCAAATCGGCCAAAGAGAATGGAGGGACTTACAACAAAACCTGCCTATATAATGAATATATTTTTATGAAATGTTATATTTGAATTTAAAACCCCATAAGGACGACACCTATTGATTCAGAGTGAAATCTGCCGAAGGAAGGGGGACCAAAGAAATGGGCTCGACTCAAAAACCCTAATAACACTGGTTGGCATGAAAATCGGCCCTGACACCATTCCTGCTGATTCTTATGTAAAATGATCTACTGAATCCGAATATGACCCCTGTTTTCCCCCATCACCCACCGTTTTCCGTTTTTCCGCCCCCCCCCCCCCCCTCCCCACCTCTTTTCGATAATTTGGAGGGATGAAAAGGATTATTTTTGCCTTTACATCTCTTCTGAGGGGCTAGAGAGGTGTAAAGTTCTAAAACATGAACATTTCTAGAAAGGAGGTTGATTTGGGGGATTTGCCCCCTTAAATTGAAAAAAAAATCATTGAAATTGATCGATTTTTCCGTTTTTTTCGCAATTTTTCCACTTATTTTCTACATATTCCAGCCTCCAGCCGCCCTCATCCGACCCAAATAATAAAAATATATAGCAACAATTATAACAGCCCATGTAATGTCTTTATCGACACAAAGTAGGATAAGAGGATTCACAAGCCCCTATGCAAGTCTACTATTGGTTTAAAAAAAATAAATTAATTAACCGGTCCACCGGCAAAACATTTTTTTTTTCCAGTTTTGTTTGCAATTATTTTTTAAATATATTTTTTTTGCACGTAATTTTATAACCCATAACCAATCAATTTCCCGCGAAATCGGCCGAACTGAAGAGAATGATCAGAGAAGGGGCTTAACTCGAAAACCCTAATGACTCCCGGTGGAACTAATGTATCGACACCAAATTTTATTAGTGTATTTAGAACCCTCTAAGGACGACATCTGATTTTCAGTCAAATCGGCCAAAGAGAAAGGAGGGACTTACAACAAAACCTGCCTATATAATGAATATATCTTCATGAAATGACATATTTGAATTAAAAACTCCATAAGGACGACACCTATTGATTTTCAGTGGAATCTGCCGAATGGAAAAGAGTGATCAGAGAAGGGGCTTAACTCAAAAACCCTAATAACTGCCGGTGTAATGAATGTTTTATACGAAATTTCCAGAATTGAAAAGTCTCTGAGTAAGTAAACTACTGATTTTTAGCCAAATGGGTCGATTAGTTTTAGAGGAAGAGCGGAAACTTCTTTTATTCGTGTTGAACAGTACATTGCGACGATTGCAGTTTTTTTTTTTGTTTGAAATCAGGGGGTCAAAAAATGTTTAATTCTAGTGAAAATTCAACATCGAATTTCTTCGATTACATAACTTCCCCTATAATTCATACAGCTGGGGAAGTGCGTCAATGAATGCCCAAAATGAAATATTTTGAATAAACTAAGTTTTCTCTCTCTTTCTAAACCTTCTCCAGCTGATTTCAATCAATAGATCCCTTAATGGAGTACTTCCATTCATTTAACTAATTTCGTGTCGTTACATTCAATCCAACAGAAGTTTGTCCGGTTTTTGAGTAAGCCCTCCCTATCTCCCTCCCCTCTATAAGTCTCATTGGTCGATTTGGCTGAGTCTCGATAAGCTTTTGAATCCATACCTAAATTTCATGCCGATATATCAACCAAATCGGAATTTAACATATTGACAAGTTTTTTTATGTATTTTTTTTTTTTTGTTCTGGAGAACGGTGAAAAAACAACAAAAATTTTCACCGATTATATAACTTCCCCTATTGCTGGGAAATTAACATTTTCTTCAATTATCAGGTGGGAAGGGCCTGTCTCTGAATGGCGCTGGGAAATATGGCATGCATTGTCAAATTGTCACGCAAAGACAATTTAGTAATTATCAGCTAATTTGCAGGAAATTCCATTATAGAGAATTTTCATGGCCTATAAAAAAATAACAGTTAAATATTCCTCAATATCATTTTAGAAATTTTAGAATAAATATAGCAGAAAAAAGTCTTTGCATGCAGAACCTGCGTTTTTTTAAGTTAGGGAAAGGTTTTTCAGTTTTCTTTATAATTACTCATATATATAAACTCGAAATCCGGCCGATGTCCTTAGTTTATTTTATCTGGGAGATAAAATAAACTTAAGCACGCCGTCCATCGGATGAGAGGTTAAGCGATGGTCTCGAGCCTGTACGATGTCAGGTACTCGTTAAAGACCCCTTAGCCTAGGAGAATACAAATTTAGGGTAGGCCAAATTTAGGGATCCCATAGTAGAGTCGGGCTCATGTCCACCAGAGTGACGAAAGAGCACTCACGTTGCCGATGATTCACTCACAACTTTTTTTTAATCACTTTTCCTAAAAATAATTTTTTTTTACCTCCAAAGTTACTGGGAGAGGGGGTGGTCACCTATTAATTGGTCCGATTCGCACGTCCAAATGTGTTCTGATATTTTATTTTTTTAACAGTAAAGTGACAAGTATGGTGCAAATTTTGAAAGTCTAGTTAGCAATATGAAGTGACAGTGTTGGAATGATAAAATAATGAGTTTGTAGTTTGTTTTTGTAATAAGGAGTTGTGTAATTTACAATGTTTTTCGGTGACGTCACGGGTATTTATTTAAGATTGAATTTTAAAATGGCCACTATATTTTTTTTTTTTAATAAATTAGTTTTGTTTATAAAATTTTGTAAAATGTTTTTAATTTTTTTTTTTTTCTTCTCTTAATCTCTCTTAACTAAATTAAGATTTCAAAACTTGTGAGTTCTACGGACCAACGCCTTTGAGAAAGTACCAATGTGGGACATAGAAATTTTTTATTAAATAATATTATTTATTTTTATTTAGTCAGAGGAGGACTCAACTCAAAAATCCCAATAGATTGGTTGCACAGAGAGTGAGAGAGAGTAGGAAAGCTAGTTATCAATTTGAGCTTGGAAAGCACATTGCCGATGATTCACCCACTTTTTTATCACTTTTCCTAGATATATATTTTTTTATCACTCTTCCTAAATATATATTCTTTATCACTTTTCCTAGATATATATTTTTTTTACCTCGAAAGTTACTGGGAGAGGGATGGGTGCCTATGCCAATGTAGACATCCTCCATTAATATCCAAATCCGGATACATGAGAGTGACTCTGAATGGGATGAGAAGACGGGTTATCCTAATCAGAGCGAACAGTCAGTACGTCACTCTAATCTAAGTGTCCGTCCGTCTGGGCTCCCTTCCTAAACCCCCTTCACTCTATCCTATATATTATATTGCCGAGCCAAAGTCAACTAGACCCTTTTAAGCTCTTTAAGCTCTTCATTACCCCCATTTGTTAAACTTTAGGGTCCACCGATTTTGAAAATTTTACTTTAAACAAATCCTTGTCTTGGCAAACAGTCCGATTTGTATTAGAAATAAACGCTTGACCCACTTGAGTTTTGTGGGGTTTATCACGAAAATGTGTCACACTTTGAGATCTTAAATCTCCTAAAATAATAATCGTAGATTAATGAACCACAAACGCTGATAGAAAGCTTGTGATGTACTATTTATTATAAAACAAGCTTCAACCCTTCATCTTTCATCCCTCAAAAACAAAAAATTAGGCGAAATCCCGAATGATTGTGTCGTTAAAGTTAGTAGAAGAGTCTCGAACCGCCATCTATCCGTAATATACCAAACTTCTTACCGACAGGCATACTTCTCTTGAAAGAGAAGGATGAGTTATGTATTTATTTTATTTGTAATATGTATTATTTATGAAAGATGAAGGGTTGAAACTTGTTTTATAATAAGTCGTACTACACAATTGACAACAATAATACAGTTCATTCTACTTCTAGTGAAAATAATTAATGATCGATTATGATAGTTACCATGAATGGTAAATAGCATAAATTTGTATGAAATAAATAAAATAAGGGGGGAGGAGGGGAAAGACCCAGTTAACATAAAATAGTTGGCCGGTGAATCATGTCCCTCGGAAAGGTGGAAAGTGGAAGGGGGGGAGATGCGATGTTGCCGCTTGCACTTGCCAACTTCCGCCCGGTCAACTATTTTTTTTGTCCCACTCAATTTGTTACCTACCTAAATGTCTCTCCTTTTAAGATGGTATGACCAAAATTATCGTCATACCTCTTTGGACCATATTTGAATCCTAGTTTTGTCACCCCTGGAATGACTTGTTTCGTCGTTTTCGTGAAATTGCGATATTTTCTCTTTTTTTTAAAGAAATAAAAGTGAAACATTTATTTTTTCTATCAATGAAAACTAAAAAAAAATAGATAAAAATGCCGTTAATAGGCGACTAAAGATTGAGACTGAAGTGCAATGCTACTATAGACCGGAAAGGGTTGTCAAGGCAACATGGCGTTCTCGCCGCTCTTTCTCTCCCCACTTCCCACGCCTATTCATTTGGATAATGATGCAATTTCGACGGCTTAATACATTATATGCAACAGAATCTAACAAGGCTATTTATTTCTACTAAACAATATATTCCCAATAATTAATTGTCATTAATTATAGGTTTGAAAATGGAGAAGTTATTTGGTACAATTAATAACAGATCGAAGCAGAAAATCCGTATTGAACATAATAACGAAGAATACTTGATTTCTGAATAATTCTTTTATTTTTTAATATCGGTAGAAAAGTGATTTTTAATTCCCAAGCGGAAAACAGAATTTTCCATTCATTTCCCCTGACAAGACTGCAGACCCAGTTCAGATGAAGTTGAGCTATAACTTGCAAATAACTGAACTTTTCCTTTTGTTTAACTTCTAATTATTTATAAAGAAGGAAATAACAACAATAAAAAAAATTGTCGGTGAATCATCGGCTATGTACTTCCTCAGCAATTAATTACGTTTTCGCTCTCCCTCTAAGGCCAATCGACCGTTTGGGCTAAAAATCAATAGTTGAAATACATGGGGGCTTCTGAATCCTCTTATTAAATTTTGTATTGATACATTCATTACATTGGCGATTAATAGGGTTTTTGATTAATGTTATGTAATTTTGATAAATGACATGATGTTTTTTAAGTGTATCCAGAAACCTCAGGAGTTCTGGATACACATATAAAACTTCATGGATACATTAACTCTATCGGGAGGTATCACGCTCATTTACTTTTTTACTTGACCTATACGAAGTATAGGGAAAGTTATGTAATCGGTAAAAAATTCGTTGCGGAGTTTTCAAATTAACATAATATGATATTATCATGTTTTCCGACCTCTAAATTCCAAATATGAAAAATAAAAATTCTGGTTGTGTGTCTGTGAACGCGATAACTGCCAAAAGTATCGATATGAAATTTTATATGTGAATCCAGATGATCTCAAATGAGACGATCTATTGTTTTTCAGCCAAGTTGACCAAAGGGAAGGGGCGACAAGGGGGGGGAGGCTCAACTCAAAAATCCCAATAACTATCGATATAATGAATGTATTGACATGAAATTTAGTATGAGGATTTAGGAGCCCCCAATGTAAGTCAAGTGTTGAATATTAGCGTGGTTTTGGAGGGTGAGCGAAAAGTTAATTAATTAATTCGCTCTGGGGAAGTACACTGTCGGTGATTCACGGACGTATTTTTTTATATGGACTTCATGTATTCTTTTTCAGCCGAATGTGCTGACATGTATATTGCAGGTAATTCATTTCGGACTTTGTCAATTTCATTCCCCTAAGAGCTGTTAGCAATTCCTGCAATTTGATATCACTGGAATTACCTGTGATAACAGCGGAAGGTGTGCTTCTGATCAGATCGAACTCATTCTGATTGAATCAAATGATTCTATCAGAACAGTTTGGGATGCACCATTTCTGTGTGAAAGCAACCGTCTATCCAAGTTGGTTTTTCAAATTCAATATTGCCGTTAAGTCGGATGTTGCTACGAGAATCACAATGACTATGAGTTTTTTTGAAAAATAGTTATCTTAATTTTTATTAAAATGAAAAATCTATCTAGTCTACTTACTATAAACATATCTTGTATTAATTTTTTTATATATTTATTTGTTCAGTTTTTATTAATTTCATTTTATTTTATTTTTAATAGTTTTGTTATTACTACTAATCATAGGTGTGTTAGAATCAAGTAGTTATAAATCTAATGAAACCAGTGATTTACCGATCTTTTTTTCAGTTTTGGAAACAGGGGATCGGAAAATATGAAAATCCGTTGAAAATTCAACATCTAATTTTTGAGCGATTACATAACCTCTTCTATACATTGAATAGCTGAGGAAATAAAAGAAAAATATAAGAGTGGGAAAATCTCGAAAAGTGTTAAAAAATAGTTGCTAGTTAATAGCAGAACAATAGAATGGGAGAGTTTCAAGAGAATTGCGGGAAGTGAGCGAAAATAATGATGGGAAGATCAGCTGCATCATCTGAATCTGAACAAATCAGATCATCGCAGAACAATCAGCTATTCTGACTACATACTAAATGTCCTCACTACATTCCTTTAAAGTTAGTGTTCCTATCCCATTTTATTAGAATAATTTCTCTGTATATAATATTAATAATATTATTATTATTTAAATTATTTTCTATATTTCGTAAATTGTGACCAGAAGAAGGGACGTAAGAACGTCCCAAAATACCGTCGTGAAAAAGACACTTCTGGAAGAATTATATAAAATATTTATCATAATTTAAAAACTATCTACTATATTTATTACTATGTATTATTATTTTTCTACTATTTTCTAGTATTTATTTATTAGTACCTTTATATATATATATTTTTTTTTTTATTATTGTTATTACAAATATTATGTGTCTTACCGTGAGTTAAGAGCTGTTTAACTATCTCGATTACTTTCCCTACACTTCACATAGCTGGGAAGGTGCTTGCTTACTGAGCACAAGATCGCGGGTTCGAAACCCGGCCGAGGCCTTTAGTTTTTTTATCTAGAAGGTGAAAAGACCTTGAGAACGCCGGATGGGACGTTAAAAAATGTGCCTGTACGATGTCAGGTACTCGTTAAAGGCCAGTGTAAGTAAAATTTCGGATTCCCAGAGTAGAGTCGGGCTCATGTCCACCAGAGACCCAAGGTTGCCCTTCGTGGTGAGAGATGGTAGTTATTCTTCAAAAAGTCTGGGAGGCCGTTTTTAGACGAATTTGGGTATTCCAGACGATGTGTTTCTTAAACTTCTTTGGGATGTTCCACTTTTGGTTGTTTCCGGCATTTTTTCCCCCAGAGGTGTCTTCTTTTTTCTTCGTTGGACAATATTTCGGGGCAATTGCAGGTCCCTTCTTCTGGTCACTATGAACGACTTCCAGACGAACCAGGATGCGGTTACTGCCATCTGGAGAACATTTTTTTCAAATTTGTTTTTTAAATTTAGTTTTTGTATATTCCTTTTGTTTGTGCCCAGCCAGATGTGTCCTGCATAGAATGCTGCACGTGTACTTGAGTGAATTATTTAGAATTTAAAATATTTATCATAATTTCAATTAAATTTGTTATAGTGTTGTTACAATATTGAGATTACTGGTTCTAATAGCATAGAAATATGTGACCTTTATTACTGACCAACTAAATGAAATTGATATTGCACTGAGACAAGTATAAATCAAAATATTAATTATAAGTTAGAATTTCATCTGGGTAGCTAAGTATGCAGTTGAGGGGGGGGGCGAAGTTAGGAAGAGACCATTTGCATGCGCAATAGCTGAGATAGAGGCAGCGGAACCACATTATGATTGTGGTAATGGGGATTTTAAGTGAACAATTACAGAGGTAGTGTAGGGAAACTTACAGAAGCTCTGATCGTCTTCTTAATGGCGGTATTCAGGACTGTCCCAGTCAAAGCCAGCCTTCACCTTCCCTAGAGTACTCACACTGTTAGTTCTAGAGTACAGTAGAGAGAGAACATGTATGATATATTTCCAGAAAAATGTACTTGTATTTCCTCAGATATACGAAGTGTAATATCTTGAAAGGCTTGGAGACCCGGCTTTTTTCAAGTGAAGATAAAAAGTCTTAACAAAAATGTAAAGGCTCTTGCCTGGCCTCCTGGCCTACCCGGTCTGAGAGATTGGTTCCAGACTAAGGGAAGTACCTGTCCTATAGGAGATATGTATATTATAAATAGTTTATATATATTATTTCGAATTAATGTGTAAGTATTTATTTCCATGTAAATAAAGTGAATAAATCTCGTATTCCCTACCTTTGAGCTAATTAGCCAGTATCCCTTTACACATCACACTGTACTGGTGGTAAGATAGTTTTATTTTATTTTATTTTATATTATTTATTATGTTACTCTGTTTCCTGATGCTTTAAGGTTTTTGTTACTTCTCCATATTTCTATTTTATAATCATTTCGTATTTTTATGTTTCCATATCATCTATTCATCCGATTTCGAATCTGAAAAATTATTTGAACTGTCTACTTTCGACACCCTGTAAATTTTAAACAAATGAAAAAGATAACATAACAAGATAACAAATAAAAAATACATAAAAAACAAAAAATTCGGAATTTACATTTTTAAAAAAAAACGGAGTGTCATATCAATTCTAAATTTAAATTGAGTACAAAGGAAAAAAAAAATATTCAAAAAAAATTTGAGCCGTTCAGCCAAAATACCTTTACACTTTCGCTGCTACTAGTGCTGCCATCTGTTGAAATTAATTCATAATAAAATACGGGACATTTAACCTTAAGAACTCGCTTCTCCTGCCTGACCTTCCTTGATAATTTTCTCGATAGTTCTAGGCACCCTTTAATAATTATTATTAAACAGCAGAACGACGTCCTCATCGTTCAATACCGAGCTTTCTCATACAATCCTTACTTCCAGTCATGTGTAATTGCAATGGAAATATATGAATTAAAAATAAACTCAACAACTTTCATAGACTACAACAGTGAATTTAACGCTTTATAGTGGAAATGGCTAAATTTTCGAAACTATTTCAATCATCGTTACACAATGGACGACTAGAGAAACAAACATTTAGTAGAACAAGAGAAGCACTAGGATGAAACAGTAAGTAAGAGGAACCTGCTAAGTTAACTAATGAATTTATTAGCTCAGACTGCCAGAATATCTGCCTGAAAGCCCTCCACGTTGTGAGTGCAGCAACGCGAACAGAAGACTAAAATAAGTACATGATAGAGGTAGTAGTTGCCCCAATATTCACGCACCTGCAAAGGGATTGCACGAGAATGTCAACGGATTAAAGAGAGATGCAACTGCTTAATGAAACATTATTTTCAATGGAATCAACTAGACAATTAGTCCATTATAAGAAGAAACATTGGAACATGAAGTTTGTTATTTGGAAATAGAGGAGAAGATTGAGAGAAGAAATGGGAGTAAAAGTGTGTACGATGGTGAAAAATGCCTGCAAAAACAGTAATGGACAATGGACAGTGGATACTTAAAATTTTAACAGAGATATTGTGAAACAGTTAATAAAAATATAAAGAAAAACGTATGTGTTTTAAAAAAATATTGTCTATTTCACAAAATAAATGGGAGTAAATATGAGGATGGCTGACGTAATGAGAAGTGATTATTTCACAGGTTGTCAAATAAAATGTAGTACGACCTCTCACGATTTTTATTAGAAGTTGTGACTCAAATAATGTGTCTGCCCCATCCATGATATTTTAAATTGTTAAAGTTTTAAGATTGTTTATTTATTTATTTTTATTATAAATGTACATATTTAGTTTTCATTCAAACAATTTTTTAATTTATTTTTTCAGGATGATGAGGGAAACCTCGAAAGCCGGCTACCTACTTCTAATAAAAATCTGTGAGTGGTCATACTACATTTTATTTGACAACCTGTGAAATATGGGAGTACTTTCGGTATTGCTACCATCTACTTTCTCAAAAAAAAGAAAAAAATTGTTTTCTATTTCTATTCATGACTTTATTATTGTCATCTTTGATTTATTTCATATATGCATATACTCGTATATGTGTATGCACTATTCCAAATTTTTCTGTTATTATTAAGATTTCAATTTGAGACGAAATTTAATTTTTAATGTTTTCCATATTTTTAAGCGTGTAGAGGAAGGACAGGAAAAACCTCATGGGGGGCTGAAAAGGGAAAGAGTTTGGATTGTAAACTGGTTGTAAACTTCCATTTAGTATTTGTTAAGTCGTAGCTGAAGATGGCAATACCGAAAGTACTCCCATATTTTTTATATATTTTGTGAGATAGGCAATATTTTTTCTAAACATATGTTTTTCTTTATATTTTTTTAGTAATGGACAAGTCTCAACATGTTCCGAGTTCTGCAAAAACACAGAAGAACGTGAAATAAGCAGTAAAGACTTTTTACTCTTCTAGGATTCAGGGGGGTTGAAAGACCAATTTCACCCATTTTTGAGATCTTCAAGCACCCCGATAATCCGAATTCGTCACTAAAACTGTAACTTGGCACAAAACCAGTACAAATGACGCTGACGGTGACAGCTCTCTAAATTTGAAATGATTTGCAGTGATGGAGGACCTCCCTATCCTACGATGGACGACCCCCTTTTTAATGGTCATCGGATGAGACAATTTTTCACTCAACCTACTCAAGGGGTCATTCATCCGTTGATAACACCAGACTAAAGGCCAAGAGGAAAGGCTGATACTAATACTAAAGGCAGTCATCCAAACGTCAGTTATCGAATAACTCCGTTGGGAAGATGAGCTTGACAGGTTTCCGATGCAGATCTGGCCTATACCGCAAAGGCACTACTCCGATCAGTTCAGGGGGTTCGTAGCAAAGTGGAAGATGATATAGATGAAGAACTGCATGGACAGGGACAGGATCAATGAATGGAATGAAAAATTGGACGGTTGAAGGCAGGAGAATGATGCGAGCCCAAGGGACCAATTTATAGGGAAATGATGATCCAAACTGATCATAGATCGACCGATTAGCTTAGCTGTGGTATTCTCCAAGGTCTTCGAGACTGCTTTCAAGACAAGACTAATGGAATGTTTGGATAGAAACAATACACTTTCGTCAACGCACTTCGGCTTCCGACAAGGAGTCGGAACTAAAGATATTTTTTTTAAGACTGATTAATGAACTGATAGATGAATTTGAAAGTGGAAAACATGGAAGGCTTTCCCTATGTGACGTCAGCGTTTGACTACCTAAACCTTCAAATTTTATTTCAGAAACTCAACTTTTATGGCATTAGAGGAGTCGCATTTTGATTCTATGAAGGCTTTTTGACAGGCAAAATTCAAGTGACGACCTGGCAGAGAAATTTGTCATCACAAAGGAACCTCTCAATGGGATTATCACAAGGTAGTATCTTGGGCCCAGTTTTTTACATACTTTTTGTAAATACATTAAGGAGACTTTAAGTGATTAGGTTCAAATCTTGCAATTTGCAGACGATACGTCGTTCTTCTGCTCTGGAAACAATACAAATTACACAAATGACCTCATTTTAAATGCACAGCATGACATAGCCATTGGTTTAGCAGCAACGAATTGCAATTAAACGAGAAGAAAAACCAACACCTTTTTATCCAACTTAGAGGGACAAATCTGCAAAAAGAAGTAAAACTTTGGGCCTATGGTTTGCCAACCCTATATATAGTATAACGTAATATTATGACCTAAATTTCTAAAGCAAGTATTAATTATTGTATTTGTTTTACATGTAATTGTGACTATAAATAACTATGTTGAACTGACTATGTAAGGCTGTTATAATATGCTCATTACAATAAACACTATTTATTTATTTCAATTAATAGTTTCCTATGACAAAAGACTTGTCTTATCGCCTCATGTCGGTTGTCGGTTGTCAAGCATACAGTCTCTATTTTGAAATGTCCGGAGTCATACTATCATCACATTCGGTTGGCTAGACAAACTAGAATAGTTTGTGATTCAACTTTCGTTAGGCTAAGAACGAAATAAAACTGATTTCAGACAAAGAGATAGAAATAGTTATATGTCCTGACCTGGTGAATTGAACCTCCTTTTTTGCACTAATAACCTTATTTTGGAGCCATGGTGGCCGTGCGGGCTAGGGCGTAGGGCTTTGGTCGTATGGTCTCACCATGGTTTGCGGGTTCGAATCCCGTCCGGGAGTGAGTTTTATTTCGTTGATAGAACTCCCTCCCGGGGCCATGGATGGCGTAAATAACTTAATAACAAACACATATATGGCTAGTGTGGTGTCGCCGAGGCCAGTTGAAAAAAAACAAAAAAAAAAAAAAACTTATTTTCGACATTTAGGTTGAATATTAAAAAAACAAAAATTTTACTATCCTAGGTGTTTGCCAAAACAAGTCATACTAGTGTCTTCCTGACGACGGAAGCATAATATACTCGTATGTCAATATTATGTCTGGCGTATACTTCGATTTTTTTTTTTAAGGGCCATTTCAACTGATTTGGTCATGACTGCGCTTTGACATGTGTAAATGATATTATTGGACAGATTAATTTAGAGATAAGTGTAAAATTAAAATGGTTGAATGAATTTAGGTAAATAGATGAAAGAGCGATGAATATGGAAAAAACAAAGAAATGAATTTACGAATGGATATACGGACTTCTCTCCTTATGGACAATTTTGCGATGTCCCGGCCCGAAGTAAAAGAAAACTATGTATTTTTTGGACACCCCTCTTAATGGACGCGTACAACCAAATTTTCGTCATTAAGAGATAAATTTACCTCTCCTAAGCGGACTTTTTTTTTTTTTTTCTTTTTTTCGAGGGCTGTTTTGTATTACCGCGGCCACAGAGTAGGCCTATTGTGTGCCCTATGTGTCTTGGTCCCTCCTGCAGCCCTGTATCTTTAATAAAGTCCAGGATTCTTCTGCAGATTCCTTCCATTACCTGCTTCGGTACCGTAGAAGGGTTCCGGTCCTATTGGTTCTCTGTCAGCTCCTGACCGGGCCAGTTGATCAGCCCTTTCATTGTCCTCAAACCCCTGATGCCCTGGCACCCATAATCGGACAATTACAAAACAATTCATTTGAAAAAAAAAAAAAATTTAACTTTGTGAAAATTTAATGTTTGTGAAACAGGCCATTTGTTGTCTATTATTGAAAAGAAAATGCGTTCTTGCAAGAAGTGTTTACATTTTCGTCTTCTCTCTTCCCTTCGTTCCTAGAAGCTTGCATCATTCGTTATCTTACAGTAATGTTGACTGGTTTTTTTTTTTTACAGTGAAAACTTTATCTTATCAGAGAGGAGTCTAATAGCTCTGAGAACAATTTGGCTCTTTCTAAGAAAGTGATGAGCAAATCTAGGATAGAAGAGGAGACACCTCACGTTTCGTGGCTTTGACCAACAATGTATTTGCCTATTCAGCCTGGCGTGTTCAATATTACTTCTCCAGCTATACGATGTATAGGGGAAGTTATGTAATCAGCCAGAAATTCTAGGTTGAGTTTTCACCAAAATTTCATGTTTTCCGATTCCCTGATTCGGAAACACGTTAACTCCCGATAGAATGAATTTATCGACACAAAATTCATCAATCAATTCGTTCTGGGGAAGTCATTTTAATACAATTCATTTTAACCTTGAAGAATATTAGGAAGAATAGGTTGGCGTAAGCCCAGAGCTTTGTTACGCCCACTCCTGAGTGGAGTATAGTGGAAGTTTTCAAGAAAGCCGAGGGTGTCGCTTCCATCGAGCTCCCGAGGCGGAGATGGCCCCTCCAACCTCCCCCCCTTGCAAAACAATGTGATTACCAGGTTATCAAGATGCAAATAAGGCAGAGCTAAAAGAAGGGCTGGAGGACCCTGAAAAACAGGATCCCAGGTGCCTGGCTCGCCCTTTCAGGATTAGCATGGACCCAGGCTATTTCACCCCAATTGTGATGCAACAGAAGAAAAAAAAAAAAAAAGGCAAAACAAAATTTAAAAAAATAAACGATAATAATAAATTCTCATTTATAAGATAATATAGATAATAATAAATTTGACTCTACTGTGGGAGTCCTAAATTACCCTGATTTATTCACGGTAGGGATCTTTAATCTTAAGCTCAGTAGGAAAGCACGCTATCCGTATACGGCAATGTATTGTACATTCTTTGGGGCGCTAAAGTTGGAAATTTAATAAGGAACAATATTGGTAATAGTCAGTAAGAATATTCATCTGGAGCAGGAATTAAATGTGGGGACCTTCTCCTTCCCAAGAGTTGAGAACTTCAGGTATCTCGGGTCCACGGTAACTAGCATCAACTCGATGTTGGAGGAGGTGGACAGAAGACTTCTGCAGGCCCAAAGAGCGTATTTCTCTGTCATCAAGCTGCTACGGTCCAGAGCCTTGTCAAGGAACCTGAAGTATAGGATCTACAGCTCCATGGTAAAGCCCGTTCTGATCTATGGGTGTGAAACCTGGACCCTGACCTCACATCTGGAGAAACGTTTCCAGACGTTTGAAAATAAAGTGCTGAGGAAGATAGCAGGTCCGGTCAAGGATAGAGAAACCCAAGAGTGGAGGATCAGAACCAACAGGGAGCTGAGGGACATCTTCTGGCAACACCCGACCGTAGTTGCAGATATGAAATCACGGCGCTTAAGATGGGCTGGACACGTGGTGAGAAGTGGACAGCAGACAGCCATAGGACGCATCATGGACGCTCAGGTCCAAGGAGCCAGATCACGAGGAAGACCAAGGCTGAGGTGGGCTGACCTGGTGAAGAAGGATGCTGTGGAACACCACGTGGTGAACTGGCGACCGGTGGCACACGACAGATCGCGGTGGAGAAGGCTAGTGTGGGCGGCTAAGGATCTTCAGGGTTCGTCGCAAACGGAGTAAGAGTAAGTAAGTAATATTGGTAATAATCAATTTTTCGATAGAATTAGCCATTACTTTATAAATGACAGAAACGCCTAGAAAAAAGGGGGAGTTTCAAGAGATTTTTGATTAGATCATAAATATAAGTGGAAATATACATCAAAAATATACTTTGGGCCCGAAATAAAGTGGTCTTCATTTTCATCAGAATTCGGACATAGTCTAATGAAGTTTTAGGTAAGCATATGTGACAATTTCATTTCAAATTTCACGTTTATCACTACAATAGTCTCTGAGTTAGAGTGCTAATTGTTTTTTTTTTTTTTGCCTTATTCAACGTGCACAATGGCTATTATTAAGTAATACGTTATAAGTTATCAGTGTGTCTTATAAGTCAGTAGTGTGTGATCTTGGTTGTGTCTGTACGTATGTTTGTGTGTTCACAAATTATTGTTGTTTGTCTTAATAGAGCTGTATAATTTCAAGTACATGTGTGTTCGTTATGTGACAGAATTGTTTGTAAGTTAGCTGGTAGTGGGCCGTCAGTCTGTGTTATTGCTCTCCACAGTTGATCCCTACCATTAGTGTACTTGTTGCACGCCAAGATGATGTGGTTGGCATCCGCTACCGATTCCAAATCACAAGGACATATGGATTCCAAAACGTGCCAGGACATGTGGGGAGTAATTGTGATTAAATCTCAGCTAGCATCATGTGGTGTACAATTTTCTAGTTTCTGAGAATTTATCCTACCATGGGCTAAATTCCAATCACAATCACATATGCAGACTAAATGTATAAGAAAAGTCGAAAGAGTTCTAACTTATTAAGATGCAAATTAGGCGCCTAAATAAGAGTAGGGCTGTGAAAAACAGGAGACAGATGCCGGTAGCTTCCAGAATTAACATGGTCCAATAATTCAGTCCCCTAAAAAAAAAAAAAATGTGGTACAACTATATTTAACAAAGAGATGTGCCTCTTCTCCAGGTCGGGATGGGATCCGTCCTCTTCTCTCTTCTCCAGCTTTGTCCCTCCTATTTATTGTCTCCGGCCATTCTTCTTCACAAGGAAGACCTCTCTTCCAAAGACAGTTCCTTCCGATCGCCTTGATTTAGGTTTCAGTGGTACAAGCCACTTCTGGTATGTTCTCCAAAGCTGTCCTCTACAATTCAGGTGCAGGGTTTAGCCTTTAGTTTATTACAAAAGACTGATTTGTCTGTGTATAGGATCCCCCTTACAGTACTATTTCCATACTGGGGTTTGTTGATGTATAAACATTTTACTTCTGGTCTTCCTCCACTGCTGGACAGTGGATGGTTGGGCAGTGTGGTGGGAGGGTCAGCGCTGGTCTCCCTCCGCCACCTCCCCTCTCCACTAGTTGGAGAGTGGTATATGGCAGTGTGCGGGAGTCCTACTGGTGCTGTCCTCGTCGAGTTTCTTATATTTTTTAATAATAACAATATATTAAAATTATATAATAATTTTAAATAATAATTATTATTTTATTTAGTTATTTTTATTTTATTTTATTTATATTTTTTTATTTTATCTCTTTCATTTTATTATGTACCTATTCTGTTTATTATTTTTGTATATGTTCGCTATTATTTTGTATTATTCATTTCTTTTTTCCTTCTTATTATATTTTAAATATTTTTTATTACTTATTATTTTTCATGCCATCTTAGTCATCACTTCTGCTTATTGTCATTGTTTGTACAGATTGTAAAATAAAAAAAAAAAAAAAAAAAAAAAAAGTCTCGTTGTGCATGCGTAAGTGTAGGTGTCGGACGGCACACACACTTCTTTATATATCTTTATTTGAGCATTTCTACGTTCATGGAATAAGAAGGTGGGTAATATATTTCGACGGCACATATAATTTTATGTGGTACTTTCAATGTTGTGATCATCGCGTAATATATCTCGAATGCATAAAGTGAAGGTGATACTTTTATGCTAAGAACTTTTACCAGTGATGTCGCCAATCAAAAAGGTAAATATATAATAAAACCGATTAACAATAAAACAACTCTAAAAAACATGATTAGATATAACATTGCATTTTTACAACATTATTGATCATATTTACCGTTGTATTGAATTTAACTAAAATATCAATATTACGAACTATAAAATGATCTTTCGGTAAGAAACTTTCAAGATAAGATGCTTCGATAGCTTAAATTTGTCACAATAAATAACATTTGTGGTAAAAGAAAATAATATAGCAGTGCAAATCTAAAAAATCTATTGTTATTAATAAATAATAATAACTGCTGAAAATACCGATCAATAAATAATATAATGTTTTCACCCATTTCAGGAGATTTAATGACTTCATTTCAACCACTTTAATTATCAACATTTTCTTTCTTAATCTACAAATGAATACGAATCGAAGCATTTCAACAATAAATTCGAAAACTACCATCGGCGCTGTATTTTCCCGGTATTTAGAGACACTAGAATCACAGTTGTAAATATCATAATGACTTTTTTTGACTTTTCTATACTTAGTAAAAGGAAAAACTCGGGTGGCTGGTTGAGTTGGGTGGCCTGGGGCAGCTTCGCCGGGGTCTCTGGACTGGAACTCATGCACACTCTCATCATCAAGTCTCGCTATCTCGACGATTAAGCCTAGTGTTTACACATACTTATACATGAGAGTGGTCTGGCGGTGCTGTTGCTTGCCCCCTGGCCTGGCCAGGGTTGGGTGCCCCGGGGTCACCCGTGCTTTGCCCTTCCCCGTTCCCCCTGGCCTCCTGTGGGTTCCCATTATGGCTGTTGTAGACTCATGGTCCTTCTTTCCATCATTTGCATAAAGAGTGCCCTGGCTTAGTAAGGACATGAAATAGAACGCGGTAGGGCGATAATAACCTAAGTAGTTATTCACCCCAAATAATCCAACCAATTAATCACATGTGTGTCCTACCCTAAGAGTTAATAGCTTTGAGCACGCCGTCCTTCGGATGGGACGTTAAGCGATGTCAGATACTCGTTAAAGTCCAGGGTAAGGATATTTTCGGTCTCCCAGAGTAGAGTCGGGCTCATGTCCACCAGAGCGAAAAAAGAACGCTGTGGTAGTTAGGCGGTATGACCTCGGAGTTAAAGCCCGGGCATGAAACATAACTATTTATCTAATTTATAATCTATCTATATCATTAATGGAACTAAATAGTCAGGGTAATTAGTTTAAACGCCGGTTATGTTACTTTAATCGTGTGATGATACGTATGACTTTCATCCGATCATCTGATTAAATGCAACTAACCGACATTAAACTCTTCAATGAGAGATGATAGAAACGGGTTTAACTTGTGTTCTTTGAGAGTTGTCCTAGATCCGACGAGATGTGACTTAAAAGAGAGCACTGCATGTAACTAGGGACAGAAGTAATTTGGCAAGGACCTTTGAGAACTCTTATCGGAAATTAAAAATCTTGACCGTGGTGAGAGTTCAACACTATTTTCTGGTGGAACTGAATTTCTTTATTTTTTTTTTTTCTCTGTAAAATAAATGATTTTCGTGGCTAGGGTTTAAAACAGGTAGAGAGAAAATGAAACAAATTCCATAATCGACACAATATTTTTTTATCATAATGAAAATTCCAAAATGTTGTACTTCTCCATGTATACGAAGTATAGGAGAATTAATATAATCTGTCAGTAATTCGAAGTGGACTCCCCACCTATCTGTGTGTCTGAGCGTCTGTTGTGTGTATACCTCCCGAGAGAATGAATGTATCATAGAAATAAAAGACGTTGTCTTCCCACTGTTTTATTTTGACCAGAAACAGTTTTCAATGCAACAACGTCATCATCAGTGGTTCATACCACCCACACAGCACAGCGGTTAAAGGACAACTGGCCACTGTCCAGTAAACGCTATGTATGAGAAATCTCGTCCCACAACATCTTACTACCACATATGAATGAATGTATCATAGAAATAAAAGACGTTGTCTTCCCACTGTATTATTTTGACCAGAAACAGTTTTCAATGCAACAACGTCATCATCAGTGGTTCATACCACCCACACAGCACAGCGGTTAAAGGACAACTGGCCACTGTCCAGTAAACGCTATGTATGAGAAATCTCGTCCCACAACATCTTACTACCACATATGAATGAATGTATCATAGAAATAAAAGACGTTGTCTTCTCCCACTGTTTTATTTTGACCACAAACAGTTTTCAATGCAACAGCGTCATCATCAGTGGTTCATTCCACCCACACAGCACAGCGGTTAAACGACAACTGGCCACTGTCCTGTAAACGCTATGTAAGAGAAATCTCGTCCCACAACATCTTACTACCACATATGAATGAATGTATCATAGAAATAAAAGACGTTGTCTTCTCCCACTATTTTATTTTGACCAGAAACAGTTTTCAATGCAACAGCGTCATCATCTGTGGTTCATCCCACCCACACAGCACAGCGGTTAAAGGACAAATTGCCCCTGTCCTGTAAAGGATATATATGAGAAATCTCGTCCCACATCTTACTACCACATATGAATGAATGTATCGACATGAAATTGTATTTGAGCACCCAAAACACCAACCTATTGATTTTCAGACAAATCGGTCAAGAAGACGAGGCTTAAAACAGATTCTAATAACCACCGACGTAATGAATATATCGACAAGAAATTTTATACTTGACTTGAAGACCCCATAAGGACGACACCAATTATTTTTCCGTGAAATCGGCCGTTTGAGATGGGGGATTAGAGGAGAGGACTCAAAAACCCCAATAACTACCTCAGTCTCCTAATTACCATCAGCTTGTTTTATCATTGTTATTGTTACTATTCATTATCTATTATTATTTTTTAGTTAATTTTTATGACTCACGTCCGGGCTTCAACTATGAGGTCATATCGCCTACTACCAGAGCGCTCTTTCGTCTCTCTGGTAGACAAGAGCCCGAATCTACTATGGGAGTCCTAAATTTTGCCTACCCTATATTTTTATTCACCTAGGGTACAGGTGTTTTACGAGTACCTGACATCGTACGACTATCCGAAGGACGGTGTGCTCAAGTTTATTATACCCACCAGATAAAATAAACTAAGGGCCTCGGCAGTGTTGCCAGATCTGGAACAAGGGATTGCGGAATGAACCAAAAAAATGCGGAATTTTTAAAATATACAATTAATAGTCTATTTAACAAAAAAATAACAAAAATGACCAGTGTTTCAAAAAAGATTGAAGAATATAGGAAAATATGATTTATTTAAATTTCAGTAAATAAATTTTGTTTCTTATACATACGAAATAATCAACATTTTAGATTGGGCATTTTAGATTGCACTTTACAGATCGTCATAAGATTCGAAAACAATATTCGATAATTCAACAACTGAACCTATAACCTTCTCTGTCGTGATTGTTGGTAAAACAAAACAAACAAAGTGGACCAGAGTTTAACATAAATATGTAGTCGAATAAAATCAGCAATCTCTGCCTGCCTTAAATCACTGGTCAGTTTTGTTCGGTTTGTTACTTTTTTTTTGTTTTTGTTTGTTTGCTGATTAGAAACTTTGGTCAGTTTTGTTTTTTATGTTCTTTTTTTTCCATTGAACTCAAAAATGGAAAATGCGGAATCCGCATCGGTCAATGCGGATTGTGGATTGAACTACCAAAATGTGGTACAAAATGCGGAAATGCGGTGCATCTGGCAACACTGGACCTCGGCCGGGTTACGAACCCACTATCTTTAGCTCAGTAAGCAAGCACGCATACCACTGAGCTACTGCCGCCCTCTTATTATTTATATATTTTTTTATAAATCTTTACAGGATTCCTATGTGCCACTGATGATGACGCTGTTGCGTTGAAAACCGATTCAACTAAAACAGTGGGAAGAGAACGTCTTCTGTTTCTAATTTGGGAGCGTTGAGGAGGAAGGAAATTGATTTGTAAAAACATAGTTGGTATTAGAACGTCCTGTTATGGCCGGATCACATATATTTTTGGTAAGATGTAGAAGTATACTTGGAAGAGTTAAAGGAGGGATAGTTAAGAAGACGGATATAAAAGTGGCCCCTCCCCACTCAGTTAGTTGGCTAAAGAAGGAAGTTTTTCACTGAAGAGGCACAACCTCCTGGAATGACTTCCCTATCTCCGTCAGACAGAAACTCCAGCTCCAGTTCATCCTGTGTGAATTACTTCAACATCCACCCAGACCATTCACTGTCCATCTCTTCCGGTAGGAGGGTGGTAGACCCATCTTGACAAAAGTGAGGACCCCCACAGAAGTGCAGTAGAGTCCCGCTAATTCGGACTAGATGGGACCGGACCCCGTCCGCATTAAACGGAATTTGCTGTAAAATGCATATGATAAATATTTTAAAGTATTTTTTTTATATATTAGTGTAAATATTTAGTCTTCTTTGTCGGCACTTTTTTATCGTAGCCAACTGAGTAAATCAAGTCAAACCCTCTCTTTCAATTATTTTCGTACTTACCGCTCGCTAAATTAAATTTTTAGTTTACTAAATTTTAATTAGTTTTTATTTTAAAAATCCCGTCCTGGTTAACAGGATATCCGGATTAGCGGGGCTACACTGTAATAACACTGTATCGGGGTTGTTCGGGCCTTACTTAGGGGGACATGGTGGCCGTGCGGGCTAGAGCGTAGGGCTTTGGTCGCATGGTCTTCCATGGTTTGCGGGTTCGAATCCCGCCCGGGAGTGAGTTTTATTTCGTAGATAGAACTCCCTCCCAGGGCCATGGACGTCGTAAATAACTACATAATAACACATTGACGTGGCTAATATGCACCGTACATAAGGCAAAAAAAAAAAAAAGGCATCTTGATATAAAAAAATGTACTTTTCACATTTTTTTACTGTTTTCAAGGCAGTTTGTTAGGTTTAGGAAGGAAATGTTACGTTTACGCAAAGGAGGCAGGAGAACGACTAAGTCCAAAAAAATTAAAATAAAGATAAAATGTCCAAAATATAAAATGTATTTTTATATACGTTTATTTTAATCTTTTTAACTCTTATTTATTAAAACATTTTGAATTATGTTGTTTTCAAGATTATTTTCTCAGACGGCCTGATGATGAGGGCAACCTCGAAATCCGGTTAGAAAATATTAATAAAATCTGTGAGAGGTCAGACTATAGTTTATTTTACAAACTGTGAAAGAATGTATGTATAAAGACGGAATTTCATGTATGTATCCATTAATTCTCTTTATGAATGAATATAAACCAAACAAAAATGTTTCAAGACCAAAATAGGATCATTTCTGTGGGTTTGAGAAAGGGGATCTTGTGCCTCTCTCGCTCGCCGGGTGTCCCATTTAGCATTCAAGGCGAGCTGTGTTTCATCTTCAGCGTCTGCATTTCCACCACAGATGGCTTCAAATGATTCCCCTTTTCCGTAAGTAGGTACTTGTTGAAATGACATATTCCCTTAATTGGAGGATGCCTTTCTATTGCCTCAGCAACTCCGCCCATCAGATGTAAAAGAACCCCCTGCAGCGTTCCTCAGACAAGAAGGGAAAGATTCGTCTATTAAACGATTTGAGTTGCTCGGCACTCTTCATAATAATTATTTTCCCCTTCCCTTCTACTGATTCTGCTGAAAATTATAAAGTGTCGTCCGTACAGGGTTTTGAATTCATATACAATAGACTATCCCTTATCCGGCGTTCTATTAACCGGCGAGCTCCCTTATCCGGCGCTATATATCAAATTTGTTAAACTAAAATTAACATTCAAATATTAGATTATCAATTATATGATGCACGTGCATTTACAAGCACATAATAATTCCGTAACTCAAGAATCTTTCATGTATTTTTATTGTACATACATACATACATACATAGTACGTACATTGTATTTCTAATGAAGGGAACGCTAATACAATAATTTATTACTTCACTAATATTCTATAAATAAATTATAATAAATACATAGTTGAAAAACAAACATTAAAAAAAAATGTTTCCTAAAATAGAAAAACAAAGGTACCGTCCCGTCCTTGGCACAACAATATCGCCTTATCGGGAAATGAACACTTAACTAGTAAAGTCAAAGTTTAATTTTTTTCCACAGAAACCCTTCAAAATATCTTTTTAATGCTTGGATAAATATATGTACATATGTACGTACATATAATAAATCAATGTTCAGTATGTACATATTTGTCAATTTAATAAATGTTATCAACAAAAAACATAGGTACGTGTTTTATTCCTTAGCTCACCTAATAACACTTTTTTTTATGCTTTAATTGATATATTTTTTCTCATTAATTGATGATTTCCGTTATCACGTCGGTCCATAAGGGAGAGTCTACTGTATTAAATTTTGTGTAGATACATTCATTCTAGCGGCAGTTATTAGAATTTTTATGTTAAGCCATCCCCCTAATCCCCCCCCCCTTCCCTTTGGTCGATTTGGCCGGAAAACAACAGGTGTCGTCAGTGGAGGGTTCACAATTCACATACAAAATTTCATGTCGATACATTCATTGACAGACACACAGGCAGAAATATTGTTTTCATATTTGGAATCTAGACGTCAGAAAACATGAAATTCCGTTGAAAACTCGGCATCGAATTTTCGACCGATTACATAACTTATAAGCAACACATGTGGACATCTCGAAGTCAATATCATGTTAATTGGTTCACACAGATACATCGCAGAAATGGTCAAAACCTGTCCAGAAGACCTTGAAAACGTTATCTCGATCTCGGCTTTTTGCACAATTTTAATACTTCCCCATACCAAGGTTATAAAAAAGTTAGAATGTTAGATAAAAGTGACAATCTTAGTTTAAGTATACTTTTTGTCCCTTTTTTGTGTACCTATTGACTCAGAGCTATTCCTTATGAAGAAGCACCCTTCCTACATTGCAAAAAGAGACTGTAAAAAAAAGCTTCAAATAAGAAAAAAAAAGCTGCCCTATTCAAGAAGCCCGTGTGCTCTTGAAGAGATTAAGTTTAAAGCTCATTAAAATGTCCAACTTGACAGAAGAAGAGTCAACCTTCTTTTTTCTGTCTCCATAAAAGTATATTTCCTTTTTCTGGTTTTGCGAGCGAATAAAAAAGAATAAACATATTTTACTTTCCCAAAGTATAGGGGAAGTTATGTTATCGGTCAAAAATTCGATGAAGAGTTTTCAACGGAATTTCATGTTTTACGACCTCCAGATTTCAAATATGAAAAAATAAGGAGATAAACAATTAAATTGTTTATAACAATTGATCGCGCTAGAATTTTTCAATACTGATAATTTTGGTTCAATATATAAGTAATTCTCAATGTTCATGATTTTTTCAAATTTTTCTGAGCGATCCTTTTGGTGATAAGGGTGGGGGACAGCAATTTTTAAGCGTTTTTCCCGAAAAATGTTTTAAAAAATGCATAAAAAAATACATTATATATTTGAACTTGAAAGAAATAAAACTTTTTTATTTATGGTATTGCCTAATTTCACCAACTATATTTACATGGGAGTACTTTCGGTATTTCTACCATCCTCAGCCAAAAGCATAAGAGATAAGTCTGAGAGTCTTATCTCTTATGTTTTTGGCTGAGGATGGTAGAAATACCGAAAGTACTCCCATGTAAATATAGTTGGTGAAATTAGACAATACCATAAATAAACAAGTTTTATTTCTTTCAAGTTCATTTGAATGATTTCACAATATCTCTGCAATAATGTCAGTTTACATTATATATTGTTGAATTTGTGCTTCAATAAGCTTTCATTTGACACACTACATGATGCCCTTGAAATTTTTTTTTCCATTTCCCAATTTACCCCCTGAAATTATCAATATACCCCTAGAATCAAAATTCAACTATTTATAATTTTCGTCTATAATTGGGCCAAGACACTCTCTATCTCTATGCTAAATTTCAAATTTTAACGTCGAATAATTTCAGAGAAAATCGCCTGTTCGACGGACTTCGAAGTGATTCCATAAATGTTCCTTCCGTTTTGTTAATTTTCGGCAGTTATTAGGGTTAATGAGTTGAGCCCCCCTCTGATCCCCCCTTCCCTTCTACCGATTCCGCCGAAAATTGATTAATGTCGTCTCCTCATAGGGATTTGAATTTACATTTGACATTTCGATTCGATATGTCATACAATGGCAGGTATTAGAGCTTTTGAGCTAAACCTCACTCCTAATCCCCCCTTCTCCTGTGGCCGATTTCGCTGAAAATCGATGGGTGTTGTCCTGATGAGGATTTGGTCACATTTATAAAATTTTGGGTCGATACATTCATTCTATCGACAGTTGTTAGAGCTTTTATGTTAAGCCTCCCCCTAATCCCCCTCTACCCTTTGGATGATTTAGCTGAAAAATCGTAGGTGCCGTCGATAGAGAGTTCTGAATTCATATATAAAATTTCGTGTCGATAAATTCATTCCATCCGGAGTTCTAGTGTTCACGAACAGATTTTTTTTTTTTTTTGTGCTTTATTTATGTACGGTGTTTATTAGCCATGTCAATGTGTTATATAGTTATATTTATGACATCCATGGCCCCGGGAGGGAGTTCTATCTACGAAATAAAACTCATGGATTCGAACCCGAAAACTATGGTGAGACCATGCGACCAAAGCCCTATGCTCTAGCCCGTACGGCCACCATGGCCCCCGATTTCAAGCTTAGAATCTAGAGTACGGAAACCATGAATCTCCTGTTGAAAACATCGCATCGAATTTTTGACCGATTACGTAACTTCCCCTATACCTACTTCGTATAACCGAGGAAATAAAAAGATATTTTATTAAAGTCCCTTTCCTGACTTATTATTAGTCTTATTTTTAGGAAAAAGATTTGATTAAATGGGCTTATCGGTCTGAAAACAACCAATCTAGCCTGGAGAGTGAAGGGGCTTGGTGACACACAGGGCATGTAGTATGGACCACAAAGTATCGGCACTATTGTATGGTCGTCAGGGCATGTAGTATGGACACAAACCACAAAGTATCGGCACTATTATATGGTCGTCAGTCAGTCATACAGAAGAGAGAGACAGGCAATGAACGCTTCAATGAACCTGCCTTATAACCGACACACTACAATACACCGCCATCGTCCCTCAGACAATAGCTCGCTACTCATCCAAAATGGGTCATTGAACATACAGATTTTCCTACATCGATCAGTGTACATTACAAGAAAAATGACAAATCGAGTTAAAGATTTAAACAACAAAAATCCAACTGTACCAAAAATATTCTAAAATACTTTCTTATACCAACCACGCTTTTACAGAACACTTTCTCTTCCACTCCCCCCTCTTAAATTTATCTCATACCGGCGTTACTGGGTATATGAAGGTTATGCATAAGCACATCTAACATAGGTACGGAAGCTGAATAAATGTTGTACCAACCAGTCGCGTACGATCCATTTCTGCCAGAGTGTCATTACTACATGGCTTATTCCCAGTGATTTTTGTGCAGTCAAGTTGTCAGCACTACTAAAAATTTTTAATAGTCATTAAATACAGCAATAAATGGTTGGCTGAACAGGAATCACATCCAGTTCTGAAGAGGGGTCCCAAAACAAAGACACTCAAAACTCTATGTAGCGGAACCCTCAGAGAAAAGGAGCCGAGAGCTTCTAATATGAGCAGAATGGATCTAAGAACTATGACAGGGGTGATCACAGGACACTGTCATATGAACAAACACCTATACAATAGGTACGGACATCGCTAGAAGCCCTCTGTGCAGGACATGTGGCTAGAAAAATGAGACTCCGGTCCATATTCTAAGCCAGTGCGGGGCACTAGAAAGTAGAAGATTTTACTGCTTCGGGTCTGCCATAACGGAACCGAAGCAGGTAATGGAAGGAACCTGCAGAAGAATCCTGGACTTTATTAAAGATACAGGGCTGCTGTAGGGACCAACACACACAGGGGACACAATTAGCCCTCGGAAAAAAATTAATAAATAGTCATTAAATATGGCCTATTCGCCATATTGCAGCCGCCATAAAAATTTTTCGCAATTAACACCGGAAGCAATAATTTTCCTAATACTCATCCGCCATATTACATCCGCAGCCTATAACGCCACTACATATACACTTTCAATCTAATTCGATAATTTTTTCTAACACCTATCCAACCCATTGCGGCCGCCATCTTTAATTTTTCACAATTAACACCGGAAACATATATTGTCACTAGAGTTATATGATGGGGTTAAAATCGATTTGCAAGATTTGTTGCAGACAGACAACAAAACAAGCTAAATAAAAGGTTGTAACAATGGAAAAACCCATTTTAAACATTGGTTAACAACTGAGATGAAGGGAGTGTCCTCAGTGAAGGATGGGGCTGTCAAGCCAAAAGAGGCTTGGTGTCTAACCACAGAACAGAAGAACCGTGTCGAAACACCGAGTCTGACCGCAAGATACCCGCTCGCCCGCTTCTCTACAGGGCTATCAAGTCCAATTTCAGGCTACCATCACGCCTCTTTCAGCTAACCAGAGTCGCTTTAGTTTACTCGCTAGGAAATAAGAGTAAAAACTCACTGGCAATGATAAATATACTTCCCCAGAACGAATTATTCAAATAACTATTAACGACAATTTGTGCTAGTATTCAAGATGACTTACATAGAGGCATACTAAATTTTGTGTCGATAAATTAATTACATCGGCAGTTATTAGGTTTTTTTATGTTGAGCCCCCCTCTGATCCCCTCCCTTTTTGCGGATTCCGCTGAAAATTGACAATTTTTGGCCTCATGGGGTTCAGGTCACACATATAAAATTTCGTGTCGATACATTCATTATACAGTAGAACCTCGATAAGTCGAACATCAAGGGAGACGACAAAAAATTCGAGTTATAAAGGTAATATATTTATATTTATTATAGGTTAGGTTAGGTTTTATGACTCACGCCCGGGCTTTAACTACGAGGTCATATCGCCTACTACCAGAGCGCTCTTTCGTCACTCTGGTGGACCTGAGCCCGACTCTACTGTGGGAATCCTAAATTTTGCCTACCCTAAATTTTTATTCACCTAGGGTAGGGGTCTTTAACGAGTACCTGACATCGTACAGGCTCGGGACCATCGCTTAACGTCCCATCCGAAGGGCGGCGTGCTTAAGTTTATTTTACCTCCCAAATAAAATAAACTAAAAGGCCTCGGTCGGGTTTCGAACCCACGATCTTGAGCTCAGAAGGTAAACACGCATACCACTGAGCTACCGGCGCCCTCTATATTTATTATAAATCAACATTATTTCAAAACATCCTTAAAATAAAAAATACGTAGTATATGTAGGTATTAAAAAAAAGTCACTAATTTTTTTTTTGCTTTAGATAATTGGTAATCCTATTTATTGTATACTCCTAAATTGTTTTCTAAGAAACAATGGTGTACATTGTCGGCAAATTCTTAAACTTGGTAACTTATTTTTCTTCGAGCTATAGAGGTAATAAGTTTCAAATAATCGAGTTGTAAAGGTTGTAAAATAAAACATTGCTATGTTCGAGATACAGAGGTCCAATTTTTTTTTCGAGTTATAGAGGGAAAATATGTACCAAAATGGCTTGTTGGGACTCACTGATTATTTCGACTAATAGAGGGTTGAGATTTCGAGTAATGGAGGTTCTGGGGCTTGAAGGGAAAGGAACAAAACTTTTTTTTCGAGTTTTGGAGGTTTTCGACTTATTGAGGTTCGACTTAAAGAGGTTCTACTGTATTCGACAATTGCTAGAGTTTTTGTGAAAAGCCTCCCTTCTAATACGCCCCTTCTTTTTGGTCGATTTGGCTAAAAATTAATAGTTGTTGTAAGAGGGTCACTATGTAAAATGACGGTGTTTCGTAAGCGGGGCCCCGGTGGCTTTGGGGACCTGAGAATTAAGTCCCTTAAGCTCCATGGTAGATCCGCCACTGAATCAAGTTAGCAATTAGAAGCCAGATAAAGACCCAACATTGCATTCCCGTTAGTCTTCTAGTACAGTATTGATCAACAGTTATTAAATGATTAATTTATTAAGGTGGAATTCCACATCGCATTGCATCCCTTGCGCGAAAACCGGAGAGACTGATGAGATCCTGCCAGAATTCCTGGTACATCTGAGGGAAGATCCTTAGTTACATTTCTGATATGTTTCAAAGAGGTATCGAAGTAATGCGATTCCGGGAAATTAGAAAACATCCCCATCAAATCGTCAGTGAATCCCCGGCAATACTCGTATAGTTCCTAGACACAAATTGAAAATAATGTTTTTGCGTTCCGTCTGCAATCAATCTACCGACTTTGTTGAAAATCAATAAGTGTCATACTCAGGGACTTCTGAATCTTCATAATAAGTTTCAGGCCGATACATTCATTACAACGGCCGTAATTGAAGTTTCTGTGTTAAGCCCCACCCTAATCCCTCTTTTCCCTTCGGTCGATTTGGCCGAAAATAGGTGATCCTTATGAGGTTCTGGATACACGCATACAAAATTCTTCATCGAATAGGCTCGGGACCACTTAAAGTTCCATCCGAAGTACGGCATTGCGTAAGTTTGTTTTTTTTCCTCCTAGATAAAATAAACGAAAAGCCTAGGCCGGGTTTTGAACCCGCGATCTTGAACCTAGTAAGCAAGCACACATACCATTATTATTGGAAACATGGGGCTATGAAATTCCGTTGAAAACTCAACATTGATTTTGCGACCGATTACGTAACTTCCCTCAACCTGGTATATCTGGAGAAAAACAAAACTCCCGCAAGGATTTTGGGACACATGAACCGGCGGGCTTTCCCCATGACGAAAAAGTTTGTATGGAATAAATAAATATTATTCTTTATTTTTTTCCTCTTATGTATTCAAAAATTGTGTCCACAAAAATAACTAAATAATAAAAACAAAATATCTCCTATTGGTATATAAAATTAAATTAAATATCTCTCTCCCAAGGAATAATTAACTAAAAAATAAAAATAAAACTATTTCTATAAATTCAAACCCATATGCAACTTAAATGTCACAACTTTCAAATTTCACTGAAATATAACTCATGGTATATGCATAAAGATGGCTTATAAGGGATGCTACATCTGAAATTTCATGAAATTCCCATTAATCGTTAAGACCTAGCACTTAATTGATGAGTTGACAGACATACATACTGATATTGAGCTTTATTTATAAGATACATAATAAATATTTATATCCGAATGCAAGAAGACTTTATTGAAATCGGAAAAAGTTACTTCATTCCAACACGGAGCAGACACCAATCTTAAGAGTTCCATAGGTCAGTGAAGGCTGTTTCATGAAAAGGAAATAATCTTAATCTTTAATCTTAATAAATATATATTAATCTTTTAGGTATAATCTTAATGAGAAAGTATAAAAGACTGACAAAAGAGGGGTACACTACACCTCGAGGTAGTCCGCAGTGTTAAGATTCTTTAAAAAGTGATCAAGGATTTTTTCTCTTACAAGGATTTCACTAGTCATGCCCGGGCTTTAACTGCGAGGTCATATCGCCTACTACCAAAGCGCTCTTTCATCCCTCTGGTGGAACACAAGCCCGACTCAACTGTGGGAGTCCTAAATTCCCACCGGCGCGCCGCGGCGCTCTCTTCTACTCTATTTAAATGCAAATAAACCTTCAATGATTGTGTTTATAAAATAACGGACATAGTCACTCTTCGTAGCAATCCATTTTGCCTGCTTGCAACCCACAAAGCATTGAGGAATAACTCACTCCGACAACTGAATAAATTGTGAAGATTCTTCTGGGTTCAATGCTTGAATTTGATAGTAGACACGATATAAATGTTGATAAGCAGCAGAAGATGTTGGAGGAAGACAGGATAACTGTACCCTTTTATTGTTCCGTGTATTTTTTACAAAACGTAAATATCTATCATATAGAGGGCGCCGGTAGGTCAGTGGTATGCGTGCTTGACTTCTGAGCTTAAGAACGTGGATACTAATGAATAAAAAACTTAGAACGAGTCAAAAAATTCCACTTTATTTATATGAAAAACACAATATATTTCGCTCGTTAGAGCATTCTCAAGTGTACAGACAGATACAGACTTATATCTGTCTGTACACTGTACACTTGAGAATGCTCTAACGAGCGAAATATATTGTGTTTTTAATATAAATAAAGTGGAATTTTTTGACTCGTTCTAAGTTTTTTATTCATTAGTATTCACAATGAACTTCCACAAGATCTCTGGCGAAAACATCTCTAATTAAGAACGTGGGTTCGTAACCCGACCGAGGCCCTTAGTTTATTTTATCTGGGAGGTAAAATAAACTTAAGCACGCCGTCCTTCGGATGGGACGTTAAGCGATGGTCCCGAATCTGTACGATGTCAGGTACTCGTTAAAGACCCCTAACCTAGGTGAATAAAAATTTAGGGTAGGCAAAATTCAGGACTCCCATAGTAGAGTCGGGCTCATATCCACCAGAGTGACGAAAGAGCGCTCTGGTAGTAGGGGATATGACCTCGTAGTTAAAGCCCGGGCATAAAATTCAAGACTCCCATAGTAGTTTAAAAGAAATATGCGAAAAACCGATATTTGTGACCTTTGACCTAGAATAAAATTTTTAGCCGACATAGATCGGGGACTTTTGACATTTCATATGTAATGGTGTATTCAAGGTCTGCACCAATTTCCAGCTCTATGCGAATTATTGCGAAGTGGAATGTCTATTTTGACTACGAAGAAGATCTGGATATTCCAAACGCCGATGTTTAAGTTCCATCGGTTTCCTATTGCTAATGTCAAATTCTGTAATGGAAAGCTATTCAGAGCGTTTCCCTCCATATGTTAAGGCTTGAGACCTATTGATCAGGTCAAATGTCACAACTAATTAAGCTCCTAATGAGCCTTTGATCCTCCGGTCAAATCGGAATTCAGGTTTGCTACACACTATTCTATTACACGCATAGTGACTTATATTCCTCACTATACGCCAATAGGCAGAGCGAACAAGTTCTCAAAAATATTTGTTTATTGATTGTGGAATCCCGAAAAGTGAAAAGTTAAACTAACAACAATAGTGGCTTTTCCACAAAGAGGGAGGTACTTGGATATTCAGCTTCCCAAATGAGGTGGAACTCGAGTCCACAAATGCAATTACCCAGCCCCCAAGTAGTTCACAAAATGGATTACCCTATAAATTAGGCTGGAGTGTAAGAAAGTCCCATGGCACAGACTGCCCTGGTAGGCAGATGAGAGTGCCTTCGAACCTTTCATTAGGATAATCAAAATGTAATCACATTTATAACAAAGCCGATTTTTTTTCATCCTCTTAAGTTACTGCGGACAAGATTGAGGTAGAAAACAGCCCTCAAGGATTCAGTAATACCCTTAATTCAATTTTGGCGAATGTTTTTTAACTTTGAAATTTTCGTACAAGGTTCATAAGGAATGGAATAATGCTCAGAGTCAAGAAGAACAGTTGCATTGACATTAGTAGAAGATGCGGGTCTTGGAATACTGAGCAAAACCAGACTGTAATTGGGCTCTCTCTGGCTGCGGTGGCCGTTTTATTTCTCATCTCTCCAAGGAACTGGCCAAAGGTCGTTAAAGAGCACCCTGCACGATGAGGGCACAATGCTTATACCAATAAACCCTTATGGTTACACTTTATGGAAACTCTCCGGTTTGCTTCTAAGGGAGGTCGTCCCTTTTTTGTATTTGCAGATCGCATAGCGCACTAAGATGACAAGCGGGCCGCAGATAGGAATAAATTAGTAAAATAACTCTTATGATAATAATAATAATAATAATTTATTTACGTTAAACCAATACACGATAATAGGATACGTCAAAAGAATGTATACATTAAGATAGCTTATAAATTAGATTTATAACTACTTGAGTCTAACACACGTATGATTAGTAGTAATAACAAACTATTAAAAAAGTACAATGAAGTTAATAAAAACTGAACAAATAAATAATTAAAAATATATGAGTATATAAAAAAAATTAATACCTAGATGCATTTACAATGAGTAGACACATTTTTCAATTTAATAAAAATTAAGATAACTATTTTTCAAAAAACTCTTCGGACGTGTTTTTATCCCAACGATGTTTCGGGACGTTCTTACGTCCCATCATCAGGTCCCAATGTGCGAGATATAGAAAAAAAAAGAAAACAATGTAACTATAATAATATATATATAAAAAATATATACATACGTAGAATATATATACTCGAGCAGACTTTATACATATATTCTATGAGCACGCCGTCCTTCGAATGGAATGTGAAGCACTGGTCCCGAGCCTGTGCGATGTCAGGTACTCAATGTAGACCCGTTATCCTAGGTGAACCACAGTGGAGTCAGGCACATGTCCAGCAACAAAAGCCAATATCTGTTCAAGTTGATATGATTTCATCATGAGTCACAATAAATAGATAACTACGTTCTATCATTTATTCGCAAATAAATAAAAATTAAATTTTTACTTTTTTATATATGTATGGTCAGTTATAATATATACGTTTTTTCTTTCGAAAAATAGTTTTTCAGGCTATGGAGGCCGAGGCTTGTGACCCCCTGTTCCAAGCAATCAGTGGTCAGCTCAGCTATAATTTTTCCTAAGTTTCGTGTCAAGTTCCAATATGAAAGTTGGGGTGTGTTTATTTATTTGTTCCTGTCCATGATATTCACTTAGTTATTTTCGTGTTGTACGTGGCCTGGCTATCACACGAACCATCGAACTGTTCGGGCAGGTTAAACACGTATCGCATGTGTTAGATTAGACTCCACAGGGTTCCCCGATATCGTTATGATGGGGTTCCAACGTCTGTGTGTTCTGGATGCAAACCCGCTTGGAAATGCCTCGTTCAAACATAGGCCATGTGTGTCCTCTCAAAATTATCATTAAATGAGCTAACCGCTCTTCAACGTTTGTTTTGATTTTCATGAAATTTCACATGTAGCATCCATATTCAGTTCAAATAAAGGCCATGTGGCAGAGGAGAGGTTGTGGGCACGAAAGATAAAATTACTAGAGCTAGCCGATCGGATTCCGGAGATCCTATGGAGAAGTCTCTGGAGGTAGTCATGACCCGTAGTCATTCTGAACAGTGCCACTGAGTCCCTCCAGATGGGCGAATCCACTACATATCCTATGGAGAAGTCTCTGGAGGTAGTCATGACCCGTGGTCGTTCTGAACAGTGCCACTGAGTCCCTCCAGATGGGCGAATCCACTACATATCCTATGGAGAAGTCTCTGGAGGTAGTCATGACCCGTGGTCATTCTGAACAGTGCCACTGAGTCCCTCCAGATGGGCGAATCCACTACATATCCTATGGAGAAGTCTCTGGAGGTGGTCATGACCCGTGGTCATTCTGAACAGTGCCACTGAGTCCCTCCAGATGGGCGAATCCACTACATATCCTATGGAGGAGTCTCTGGAGGTAGTCATGACCCGTGGTCGTTCTGAACAGTGCCACTGAGTCCCTCCAGATGGGCGAATCCACTACATATCCTATGGAGAAGTCTCTGGAGGTGGTCATGACCCATGGTCATTCTGAACAGTGTCACTCCGTGGAATACATAAAGCAATTTTTGAAATTTTTGTTTAATGAATGTACTGGAAATTGCGAAAATAATATCAAAATCAATAAGTAACGAAGATAAATGGTCAATTTTTAAATGAAAAAAGAAAGTAATCCAATAATCACTTCCAACTTTTTTTTTTCTTTTCAAAGAGAGCTCTACTAAAACAAAAAATGAGAAAAAACTAAATTGAGTTAGATTATAAAGTTGAAGGTGGAAGAAGGTAATGGCGAGGAAATGATATGTAGACGTAGAAGAGTGAAGAGAGAGCTCATTTATTAGTGGAATAGGGAGGAGACAGACTCTGACTGGGAAAAGAGGAGACTTTGTATTGCAGAGAGGGCTCTTGATAGAGAATGCATTTGTCCCTTCCTATATGCACTCGGCCGAAGGAATCAATTATGCAAATGTGCATTTAGATGTCCTTACAGACCCCGGACCCCAGCCTTAACTTGGAGTAAATCGAGTGGATTATTTGATTCTCAACGTCCTCAGTTCAACTCAAACAGTTCTATTTGCTCAATTTCATCTCTGAAAATTAGAGATCTCATTGGACTATATACATACATATATTCTTTATTTTAAATACATATTAACAATCGGAGTAAATTAAGAATAAATGTAAAGAGAGAAAAGTATTTATTGTTAACAAAATAATAGATCTATGTTCAAAACACGTTTTTCAGCGATAGAAAAAGAACGGTGCTTTCTATTCGACATTTTAAGATGTACACATAACATGAATAGAAACCAAAAAGCGACTGAGTTAAAATGAAAAAATAATAGGCATCCAGGCTTGTAGACCCAACAGGAGATTCTTTATTCAACATAAAGTAACCATGCGAGATACTTAGTAAAAAATATCACACAGCTATAAGAAACATTATTTAATATACAGTGAAACTGGCTTACAACGAAGTCGGATACAACGATATTCTGGGTACAATGAGTTTGGTTTCCTGTACTATGTAGAGTAATTTGCTTGGATAACAACGATGTGTGATACAAAGATAATTTGGAAATATCGATCTCATTTTGAGACAAACACTGCACTCGGGCAAACGTCCTCCCCCTAGTCCCGTGTTACACCTCTCTACCATTACAGTGATCATCGATTATCCGAATACCGATCAACCTAAACATCGGTTAACCGAAAGCGTTCCAGTTGGCATATTCAAATTTGCGCGCCATGTAGTTCTGCTAGCGGCCGCTAGCGCTGTGGCTGCAGCGCTTTCCCCCTCCCTGCCAACCGATCGTATTGCAATGGCGCCTAAACGTAAACGAGCCATTTTGTATCAGAACTGACTGGGCTGAAGAACCTAGCGACGACGATCGTGCTAAAAAAGGCCCATCCGGTTAGGAAGCTTTTCACTGCCTTGAGACGGCTATGAAGTGGTTAGAACAACAAGAAGAGTTCTGAATCAAAAGTAAGTTTTGGTTATTTTCCTAAACTGTCGTCCTGTACTACTTAATGTAAGGTATGTATTAAATATACAAATTTTGTAAGACATGTGGTACCAAATATATTCAGTTTTGTGTGTAATATCATTGTTTCTTTGCTCCTAGGACACTGGAACATTTTTTCGTAAATGATCGGTTATCCGAAAATTCAGTTATCGGAACACCCCCAGTACCCAATTGTTTCGGATAATCGATGCTCTACTATACTTAGAAAATTGGGAAAAAAAAGCAAATAGTTATCTCATTGTTTGTCTCAAAATGAGATCACTATTTACAAATTATCCTTGTATCCGACATCGTTGTTGTATCCAAGCAAACTCTACAAAGTACAGGAAACCAACCAAACTCCTTGCTCGGAATGGATAGTTTTCGTCCGGAAGTTTATGTTATGTTTCTTTCTTCTTATCTTCCTTCAAAGAATTGGGTAGCCTACTAATGAGGATATTAAAACTGGGATTAGTGGCGTCCCCAAGAAGAGGCTGTTCCGCTGTATCAGAGGGTAGACGACTGAGGTCGCAAATAGAGAGAAGAGAACTGGACCGACCCCATTGTCGGAGGCCCCATGAATAATGTAGATGGGTAGTTGGGGCATCTCTCCCTCCCTTCGAAACAATCCTGGGAGCCCCCCCCCCTACACCCAATTTAATGGCAAATAAAGTCAACACTCGGGCAAACGTCCTCCCCCTAGCCCCGTTTTACACCTCTCTACCATACACAACTACATACCATGGGGCTACATTCATCTGTTACCCTTCGTTTGATTGTCAAAACAGAGCCCAATAAATCAAATTCTAATATAAATGTATGATACATAAAACAAAATACGCCTTTTAGAGGGCGCCGGTACCTCAGTGGATTGCGTGCTTGAAACCCAGCCGAGGCCCTTAGGTTTTTTTATGTGAGAGGTGAAAAAACCTTGAGCGATAGTCGCAAGCCAGTGCGATGTCAGGTACTCGTTAAAGACCCCTAACCTCAGGTAACTAAATCTGGTTAAGCAAAATTTAGGACTCCCATAGAAGAGAGTCGGGCTCATGCCACCAGAGCGACGAAAGAGGCGAGCCCGGGCATGAGTCACAATAACTAACTATAACTATAATATATAATTTTAGTTGCGATACGCTATACATATAATTAATAAATAAATAAATTCAGCTCGAGATCCCCCGAAACAACATCTTCATTCCTCCAATTTAATGGAGGTAAAGGATCACGTTAGCCCGGGTCATCACCCGCACAACTTCTCTCTGCCAGCCCCTGACCAGCAGTGGTGGCAGACCGAGAGGGATAGGAAGATCTGAAAATGAGTAGACATGAGGGGAGAAACTGGCCATTCCCAGCACTCCAAAATAGTAGCTGCATACTTTAATGTAGCAGGTTTCTCGGCCAGCACCGCTTCATTATTCGGGAAGGATTGTCGGGATGGGATAACAGAGTCCCAGAATCTAACAAAATTTGTTATTGTTGTTGTTTTTGTTTTTGCTGTTGGGGACTCCACAGTACTTCCGACTGTTATCTGATATCACAAATCAATTAGGTTCTCAATCCTCAAGTATCTGGTTAAATATGCATCGACAACATCTATAGAAGGAACATGCATATTTTAATATGCTGTTTTGAAGCATGTCAAGCATCACTTCCAAGCCCCCTCACCTCTCAGCTTCCTGTAATACGATACTTAAAATTTCTCTTTAAGACTTTGCTGGTACGAGGAGGCTTTCAGCTTAACTGGACTTTCTAAGGGCCTTCTTGAAATTTGATTCAACCCCTTAGTAGAGATTTAAGTTAGCGTTTAACGTAGATAAATTATTTTTGAACTTTCTCGAAAACAGAAACACGAAATCATTGTATAAACATTTACTTTCATTATTGGAACATTTTTACTAACAACATTTTATTTCATTATTAAAATTGACTTTCGAAAATCACTTTTTACTTCCCCAGCTATTCGAAGTATAAGGACAGTTATGTAATCGGCCAGAAATTCAATGTTGAATTTTCAACGAAACATTTTCCGATACCCTGACTCCAAAAATGTAAAAAAAAATCCTGTCTGTGTGTACACGGTAATTTCCGATAGAAAGAATTTATCCAGACGACATTTTATATGTGTATCTAGAACCAAGAAAAACACCTTTGATGTTCAGTCAAATCGGACGAAGGGGAGGGGGAATTAGAGGGGGAGGTGGGCTTAACACAAAAACGATGAGAAGCCGATAAGTTGACCTTCAACAATTCAGGATGCGAACTTCACTAAGCCACCACAAGCCGTACCTACCCTGTATTGACAGATTGTGGCTTGTTAAGGTTTCATACATACCAACCCTTAATTTACCAACGGATAGAATGCTGCCGTACCGGGAACCTTGGCAGGAGACAAACAACGGCATCTCAACTTGATGAGTCTGTTACATGAGATGACAAGATGGAGGTTGCCAAGATATCTGGTAGTAAAGAGAACCTACCAAATTTGACATTTAGCTCCAATGAAGCGAGGATGAGCGATGAGCCCTTCATATGATCGTCCTTAACCCTCAAAGGGCGAAAAAATAAGGTGAATAAACTTCCCCAGCTCGAATTAACCAAGTTCTTGCTCTTTCTTTGAAACCAATTTATTGATTTGGTTGAAACGTTTGATGTCTTATTCAGGGACTTCTGAATCATCAATTTCGTGTCTCAATTCATTACTTATCAGTAGAGTCCGGATTTCGTGCACTAAAAGAATTTAAAAAATGTGCAACAAAAATAAAATCCTGCCATTAACTGTTTTTCTTCGAAAAAAAAAAAAATTGAATCTAATTTGTAATCTGTAAAGGCAGTGTTTAAAAATAAATCTATAAAATAAAAAGCCTAAAGGAATTTATTTATACAATTTATAAAAAATATTTACTGAAAACACAAGTTTTTTTTTTTTACCTCCATGTTTTAATTACAAAAGCATGCATACATGAATTTTTGAATAAAAAAATCCTAGAGGTATGTAAAATACAAAACAGTTCACCACATTACTCGAGGCCAAGAATTTGACATCAATTAAATTGATCACTTCTAAGTGGAGGAACGCGGACATATTGTGGAATTTGTAATAAATAAATAAAACAAGCTTATTTTTTGAAATGTTGTCTATTCCACTAAAGATATTTATAAAAATACAACTACCGGTTTCGGCTTCACACCATCGTCAGGTCTAGTTATGAACTAAGTTAGTTCTAACTTATAGACTAACCTATCTAAATATAGACTAAACTATCTAAACATAGACTCCACTAATAGATGGGTCAGCTTAACCTATTACGGAAAAATTTCAGAGAAAGTAGGTAAATTGTTAAAAAAAGAAGGTTTTAATATCGGGTTTAAAACTATCAATCCCATAAGCGAGTGCTTAGAGAGAGGTGGGGACAAAACCGATATTGAGAATAAAAGCGGAGTTTACAGCTTAGAGTGCGCGACATGCAGTCAATTATACATTGGACAGACGGGACGTCGTTTTAAAGACAGGATCAAGGAACACACAGCCGAAATAAAGAACCGAGGCAACCGTTCTACATTCGCGACTCACATTACCGACAATAGCCACACTTTTGACCCATCTACAGGCATAAAATATCTCCATTGTTGCTCTAAAAGCAGGCTACTTAATAGCCTAGAACAATTAGAAATGAATAAAGCTACCAAAAGGAACATTTGTATGAATGACCAAATTTATTTTAACTATTCCCCTTTGTTAAAACCCTGAACTGGTTCTATTTCCACATATACCTATGTTTGTTATTATCTGTTATTATTATAGGTTTCCATATATATGTTATTATCTGTTATGTTTTTTTATTTTTATTTTTTACTTATTAGTCAAAAGATGTTATTTTATGTAAATTAAGAAAAATTAGTGTTTTGTCAAATATTTCATGATGTAGCTAACGGTTAAGCCGGGGGATTCCCTAATTGAAGTGGCACCTTTCACCAGAGAGGTATTGGAGGGGTCGCACTCTGCAAACTAACTTAGTTCATAACTAGACCTGACGATGGTGTGAAGCCGAAACCGGTAGTTGTATTTTTATAAATATCTTTAGTGGAATAGACAACATTTCAAAAAATAAGCTTGTTTTATTTATTAATTAAATTGATATATATTTTTTTATTTAAGCATTTGATGCGTTAAAATTTACTAATAAATACATTTCAAAATTCTTGTCTGAAAAACTGTGCCGCCTGTCGCTAAGTACATATGTGTTTTACCTGGGAAAATGATCTCTCGACGCTGACGCTTGTAATGAGGAATTTTTTGTAGCTACTTATAATGTCAGATCCAATCCAAAATCTCAACATCTTAAACTTTGATTAACAAATGTATACATTTTCAAACTAATAAATTTTCTAATTATCACAAAATATGCAATTTCGTGCAGTAAAACACTAAAACGTGCAATTTTGCCCAAAAAGTTAAAAAACGTGCAATTTCTTGCAAAATACAATTTATGTTTATTAATCAGGAGGGCGTCGGTAGCTCAGAGGTAGCGTGCTAGCTCAAGATGGTTCGAAACCCGACTGAGACCCTTAGGTTTTTTATGAAGGAAGTGAAAAAACCTTGAGGACGCCGTCCTTCAGATGAGACGTTAAGTGATGGTCCCAAGCATGTTCGATGTCAAATACTAGATAAAGCCCCTACGCTAGTAGGTGAATGAATATAGGTAGGCAAAATTTCCCACTTCAGACTTCCACAGTACAGTCGGGCTCATATCCACCGGGGCGACGAATAATCGTTCTGGTGGTAGGCGATGTGACCTCATAGTTGAAACCCGGGCATGCGTCATAATAACTAAGTTTCTATACGACGGTGTCTAATTAAAAAACACTGCTCTCTTGCGATCAAATCTGCAAATAAATCTTTATAGAAAGTTAGTTCCTATAACAACACTCCCGGGTCATATCGCCTACTATCAGAGCGCTGATTGATGGACATAAACCTGAATCTATTGTGGAAGTCCTAAATTTTGCCTATCCAGAGGAGCCCTTATCGAGTATTTGACATCGTACAGACTCGGGACAATCACTTAAAGTCCCTTCCGAATGATGGCATTCTCAAAGTTTTTTCACTTACCTGATAAAAAACATAAGGGTTAGGATTCGAACTCGAGATCTTGAGCTCAGTATTCTAGCATCTTGAGCTACCGACGCCCTCTATGAAAACTTATAAACTTCTGTTAATCATATTTTCATAAATCAAGAGACGTGGATCAGCTTTGCTCTATCTGTCTGTTCTTTAACAGGCGGTAGAAGATACACCAGTATGATTGAGTGTTATAAAATTAAGTGGGGTTCTTGTTAGAAACGATGAAGCTATAGAGATGATTTAAGATGAGTTTCCTCTTCGTGAGGTAGGTTATCTTTTTGGGGGCAGGATAATAACATGGTAAAGTTCTGAGGCTACCTCTAACACCTTCCTGACGCCACGGCAGGCCATTATTTGGTTCAAGAACGTTACGTCCATTTTTGTTTTTTTAAATTTGACCACCTTACCATAATGGCTTTGGCATTTTGCACTACTCTATGTAGTTTACGGATATTTGAATACATTGGAATTAATTATACTGATTTGAAATTAAAATAATCACTCCCAATTTGCAAAATCCTCGTGGCTGGTAAATAATAGATATTTAAGTGGAACAATCCAAGTGGATCGCTCTCACTCTACACCAATCAACCATTTGGGATAAGATATCGATAGTTGACTTATAGTTAGATAGTTATTATGAGTCATGCTCGGGCTTTAACTACGAGGTCATATCGCCTACTACCAGAGCGCTCTTTCGTCACTCTGGTGGATATGAGCCCGACTCTACTATGGGAGTCCTAAATTTTGCCTACCCTAAATTTTTATTCACATAGGGTAGGGGTCTTTAACGAGTACCTATCTGACATCGTACAGGCTCGGGACCATCGCTTAACGTCCCATCCGAAGGACGGCGTGCTTAAGTTTATTTTACCTCCCAAATAAAATAAACTAAAAGGCCTCGGTCGGGTTTCGAACCCACGATCTTGAGCTCAGAAGGCAAACACGCATACCACTGAGCTACCGGCGCTCTCTAGTTGATAATATAATAATTTCCTCCTGAATCCTCAAATTAAATTTTGTGTCAATATATTCATTACATCAGTAGTTGAGGGCACCGGTTGCGCAGTGGTCTGCGTGCTTGCTTATTTATCTCAAGATCGCGGCCGAGGCCCTTCGTTTATGTTATCTGGAAGATAAAATAAACTTAAGCACGCCGTCCTTCGGATGGGACGTTAAGCGATGTCGTGAATATGTCGCAGGAACGAAAATCCTCCATTTTGTCCGGTTGTATAAGACGCACCCCAATTAAACTACTACCCGGTTAAATTACACAAAAGCGGGTTGACCTCCCTTTGTGATTATCAGTATAAGACTATATTAGCCACAACTCACCCCTATCAACCACTCACTAGTATGGCAACCTCCATTTTATGAATATCTATGTCAGGTTATATAAGAAGTACAATAATTAAACCATTAGCCGAAAGCGAGGACACCGAATTTGGTGTTTTATCCAGGTCATGTTACTCGATTATTTTAGCTCCACCTAGCTCTAACCACCGCAGTAGATGAAAACATATTTAAAAAATACAAAGTATAAATAAAAATTAGCTTTAGATCCCCCAAACCATCTCACTCTGTCAGCCTCTGACCAGCAGTGGTGGCAGACCGAGAGGGGCCGGAATAGCTCAACGTGAATACGTCAGGGAAGAAACTTAAATAATTACTAACAAGTCCCTCGGCCATCAGCCTTCGGGTAGGGTTGTCGGACTGGAATAGGGCAAAAAGATTTTCATGATAGAAAAGTTTAAGGCCATTGTGGAAGATTGGAAACCTAGAACGGTACATTGACAAGGGTTCCTAGTACCTTGGATTGAAAGGACTGGATACTCTTGATGTTAAGATGACTTACAAAATTTTGTATATTGCATGTCAGTATCAAATAACCTTAAAATGTATATTCACTAATGACATAAAGGAAAATATAACGTAAGAGTCACTGAAGAAACCTCTTAAGTAGAAGTCAATGTAGAAATATAATGTAATGTAACGGAAAGTAAAGAAAGATACAGAATATCAAGACACCTTAATTAAGTGTATAATAAAGATAAAGCAAAGAGGAACATTCTCATCTTTCAATAGCTCTGAAGCTCCTTTACTCCTTCGCCTTAATTACTAAAGGGCTTTAAATTACACAAAGGCGCAATCCAGCCAGCTAAGTATGTCAAGAATTACGTTATTTCATATCTCCCCTAAAAATAAAATAATATTAAATTTGCCAGAACTAATAACGCACGGGTTGACGAAGGCGTAAGGGTACACACGTGGGTAGTCAAGGGCGTAGAGGCACATATACAGGTAGACGAGGGCGTAGGGGCACACACACACGGGTACACGAGGGCGTAGGGGCACACACACACATGGGTAGAGGAGGGCGTAAGGGCACACACACACAAGGGTAGACGAGGGTGTAGGGGCACACACGGGTAGACGAAGGCGTAGGGGCATACACACGAGTAGACGAGGGCGTAGGGGCATACACATACAGGTAGACGAGGGCGTAGGGACACACACACATAGCTAGACGAGGGCGTAGGGGCACACACACACACACACGGGTAGACGGACATGCTTTCCTTTACTGTTCCAGCTATACCAAGAGGAGGTTAAGACATATGAGTGTCTGTGAACTCGAAAAATCCCAATAGAATGAACTTATCTACATGCAATTTAGATATGTATTGAGAACTTCATGAGGACACCTATTGATTTTCAGCCAAGGAGAGGGAGGGGGGATTACGGGGGAAGTTTAACACAAAAACTGTAATAACTGCCGTTGTAATGAATGTATCAACAAGAATTTTTATATTTAAAATCCGGCGATTCACTAAAACCATTTACTTCCCCAGCTACTAGAAGTACATAGGAAGTTATGTAATCATGTTTCCCGGCCTCCAGATTTCAAATATGAGAAAAAAAAGTATGTCTATGTGTGTGTCTGTGATCACGATCACTCGACAGAACCAATATTTCATCACGAAATGTTCTATGTGATTCAGAACCCTCTAACGACGACGCCTATTGATCTTCAGTCAAATTGGTTAATTTAGGGGGGATTAGGGGAGAGCCTTAACACAAAAACTCTAAATCTCTCGATAGAATAAAAGTATCGACACAAAATTTCATATGTGAAATGAAAACATCATAAGGACGACATTTATTAATTTTCAGCGGATTTGGCCGAAGGAAAGCGGGATTCAGGAGAGGGGCTTAATTCCCAATGTAATGAATTTATCGACACAAAATTTTGTATAATGATTTAGGAGCCACTAAAAATCAAATATTGACTGTTTTTTGAGAGGGAGCGAAAAGTTAATTGATTAATTCGTTCTGGGGAAGTACATTTTCGGTGATTTACCAACGACAGACATAGCGAACTTAGGAATATAATTAGTCAATTAGTATATTTGGTTCAAGTAGTAACTTACCAGTAGATCAAGTACGTAGATAAAATAAAGATACAGACCTGAAACCAGAAAAAAAAATTGACATGAAATACAAATTTTCAAAAAAAAAATCAGAGCATTTAAAAATATACTGAATAAATAAATAAATGAAACTTTAAATACATAAATAAACTCGATTATTAATTCCTGTGAAACTTGTACTTGCTTTGTAAAATTTAAAAATATATATTATATGTAGATGTTCAACACTAAATGCCGTAAAAGTTGAACTTGTTATAAGTTTAAATGGGTTCTACCTGTTAACGCTCTTCAGTTACAACTTTTTCAGACAATTTCAGTTGAAACTGATATACATTTTGTAAAAGTTACATAAAAAAACTTGTCGGTGAGTTGAGCCCCCTCTGATCCGCTCTTCACTTCCATCGATTCCGCTGAAAATTGATGTTTTATTGAAAATCGAAGTTTTGATTTAAGCCTCCCTCTAACCCTTCCCCTCTCCTTCGGCCGATTTGACTGAAAATCAATGTTGTCCTTAGGTTAGGCGTTTTGGTCTATCATATAAAATTTCGTGCCGATACATTCATTATATCGACAGTTATTGTGTTCACAGACAGATAGTCTAATTTTTTTTTATACAATTATATTTATATTTTTATTTTTTTATACAATTTCTTGTTTTCCGACCTCTAGATTCCAAATATATATTTGGAATCTAGAGGTCGGAAAACAAGAAATTTCGTTGAAAAGCATTGAATTTTCGCCTATATTTGGTAGATTAACCTCTCACGGACAATACCTATTGATTTCCAGCCAATCGGCTTGCAGAAAGTTTGGGATTAGGGAAGACGCTTAACACAACAACTCTAATAACTGCCGACGTAATGAATGTATCGACATGAAATATCATATTTAAAGTCAAAACCTCATAACGACAATGGCTGTTATATGTGAGAAATTTGCTGTATGTGTGACCAGAATTGACTATGGATCCATAGTTTACGGCTCGGCGCGGCCTTCTCGGCTCAAAAAGCTAGACACTGTTCTAAACTTTGGCCTACGTTTGGCGACAGGAGCGTTCAGAACGAGTCCTGTGCGTAGCTTGTGCAGAGAAGCAGGGTTGATGCCACTGAAGTACCGCAGGGAACAACTGAGTCTGACATACGCAGCGTCCATGTCGTCAAAGGTGGACCATTTTCTACACGGTCAGTTATATAGTGGTTGCCGACCAGAACACGCCCGCTTGCTGTAAGAGCAGAGAGATCATATGGGTCTCAGGTTTGAAGAAACCATCGCTTGGAAGTTACCTCAAACGCCCACGTGGAAATTACCTAAACAGGCAGATAAACATGACCTTGTCGAGACAAGCCAAAGCAGATACACCGCCGACAATATTCAAACAGTTACTAGGAGAAATATTGGATCTTTACATTGACTATAGACAGATCTACACAGACGGTTCTAAAATTGATGGAGGTGTGGGATGTGCTTGGTGCTCAGAAGGCGTCTGCAAATCCTGGACCTTACCTTCCGCCGCAAGTGTCTATACGGCTGAGCTCACAGCTATCTCGAAAGCACTAGACCACTGGGCACTAGAAGGAGAGTCCAGGACACTTATATGCTCGGACTCACTGAGTTCTCTGCAGGCCCTCAGCAATCTGTTTATAGAAGATCCATTAGTGCAGAAAATCAGGACACAAATGCGAAACTTACATGTGAATGGGAAAAAGGTAGTCTTCTTATGGGTTCCAGGGCACATTGGTGTAGATGGGAACGAAGAAGCTGACAGAGCAGCTAAAGCGGCAGCGGCTGAAGCGTGTACAGAGACATTAGGTATTCGGCATGATGATCTGATGAAGCAAATCAAGATGGCTGCCCTAGAACGTTGGGGAAATGAATGGTCAGAGCAAGACACACAACTGAAACATCTAAAGCCAAACCTAAGACCGATAAACTTTTCCGTTGAACTCTCCCGACGAGAAAAAATTGTGTTAAGAAGAGTGGCCATTGGCCATACGAGAGTGACTCATGGGCACCTCCTGGTGGGGAACAGACCTCCAAGGTGTGTCCTCTGTAGGGAGTTGCTGACGGTGAGACATGTCATTGAAGATTGTCAGAAGCTGTCCAAGTATTGGGAAAATAACAGCATGCCTGCAACCCTCCAAGATATATTTAGCGAGAGAACATCTAGATTCCGGAACTTTAACTGAATTTCTGAAAGAGATACATATATTCATGCATATTTAGGAACAATTGTTGAAATTCATTGAGTGATGGTTTACTGAAGGACAGGCGGTGCGATAGGAAGCGCTCTGGCCCCCTAGAGAGGCTTGCTATCCTTTGTGACAACACCCCCTAGACTTGGTGCTAGACTGGCTGGTTGTCCCGATGCGTTTAAAAAAAACAAAAAAAACATGAAATTCCGGTGAGAAATGAAATTTTTCTGATCGATTCCTCTACACTCTACAGCTGAGGAAGTGAAACAGATATAATTTGGCATTGTTCTCATTCTATGTGGAATGCTCATTAAAATTTCAGTAATGATATATCCATCATCTTTACAGTAATTGATCTAACCTAGACAATTTTACTATTTATGGCTTATAGTTTATGCACTTACTATCTTCAGCTAATTTGAAGGAAACATTTATGTTTTGACGCATAATTTATTTTTATAATAACAGCAATCGCTAGTTCTTACTAATTTCTTAACACAATATTGATTTTACGTCCTTTTTAGTTCCTCAGGGATATGAAGTATACTGGAAATTATGTAATCGACAGAAATTCCCTATTGGGTGATTTCTCCCATCTTGACATTGCCATTATCTCACTATTAGAGCGTTTGCTTGTTGTAAGTTTGTACAACTGAAAGATGGAATGCTCAAAAATTTTTGTTAACTCCCACAAAAAAAAACCTAAAGGTCAAAGCCCGGTTTCGAACCCGCGATTTTGAGCTCAGTTGGCAGACACGGTACTTCTGAACTACCGACTACCTCGGTCCTAATCAGTTTTAAATAAGGCATTCCTGAATAGAAGAACCTTATCAGTTTCAAATAAGGCATTCCTGATTAGAAGAACCTTATCAGTTTCAAATAAGGCATTCCTGATTAGGTCCTTAGTACTCATCAGAGTTACATGCCTTACATTATCCTCATCGGGCATGACCGACCTAGTCCTGATAATGTTCAGCCAAATATTTCTAGTCGAATATTTGTTATTTCACAGATGCAAGTGAGGCGGTCTGCCCCTTGATTATCTGATACAACACAAATACCGGTAACGATATACAGCCCGAGGGAAAGGAGAGAACTCATAAATCTCTCATTATCAGAGCTCATTAGTCACATGTAGTTGTGAAGAGTCATTCTCCAAATGAACGTTGGAAGCAGATGAGGAGCACATGTGTGCAGACTGACACCGACACACAGATGCAGGGGACACAACCATCTCACCTGTGAAATAGGCACAATAACAAGATCCCAAGGCAAATGATATCCTATTTCCTCCTGGAAGCCCCATATCCTCTCTGGCAAATTAAAGTTCTCCATCCCCCAGAACCAGCCTTTTGGAATAATGATACTCCAGGGTATCTCTCAACACTAAAAGATGAAGCTGAGGACTAGATTTCAGGAGAAAAAGTCAATTCATATACAGGAAGCCGCTAAAATGCACTTTCTGAGAAATAGTTGCAAGGATAGAATTCATCAAGAAAACCTCTCTCAAGATTCCAAAAACAAAACTAAAAAGTCTGTGTGTGTGTCTGTGAGCACGATAACTTCCGATAGAATGAAAGACACAACACATCATATGTGTATGATGAGTATAACCATAAACCCATAAGGCGACACCTATTGATTTTCAGCCAAATCGGCCGAAAAATAAAGAAAAACGTAAGTTTTTTAAAAAATATATTGTCTATTGTCACAAAATATATATAATATGGGAGTACCTTCGGTATTACAACCATCTTCAGCCACGACTATACTAAATCGAAGTTCAACCAGTTTACAATCCAAACTTTTTTTTCCCCCGCGGAGTTTTCCTTTGTCCCTTCTGTACAGTTAAGTCTTAAAATATGAAAAACATTAAAAATAAAATTTCGTCTCAAATTGAAATAAATAAAAGAAAAATTTTAAAATAGTATGTGCTGATTAAAATACAATTATATATGCATACATGAAATAAATGAAAGATGTTGGTTGATTCCGGCATTTCTTCCAGAGGTGTCTTATTTTTGGGACGATATTTCGGGACACTTACACGTCCCTTCTTCTGGTCACTATGAACATTCTACTCCTGGGGACCCTCCTTTTTATAGCCAATCCCTTGACTGTGGCGCTCTCTCTCTCGCTTCTAAGAAATAATTTTTCGTACTAATAATTCGAAGTCCAAGGTAATTAGCTGATTGGTCCACCCACCAGCCAATCATAATTCAGGAATCCATCCTGATGGTATCCCTCGACTGTGGCGCCCTCACATACCTACAAATAATGGCGGTCATGTTTTTTCTCATTAATTTTTGTGATTGGTTCCCTCAAGAAACACTGGTACTTCCCAGAGAAGTTTAAGAAACACATAAATGAAAGATGACAATAATAAATATATGAATAAAAATATAAAATATACACAGTTTTTTGACGTGTATACAGAGACTGGAGGATTATATTATTGCCGATAAATATGGGTGAATTTTTGAGATTGCTCTGATCGGACGAAGAGAAAGAGGGGGATTAGAGAGAGGTTTAACACAAAAACTCTAATAATTTCCATTGTTAGTCAGTTATTGTGACTCATGTCCTAGCTTTTTAACTACGAGTTATATCACCTACTACCAAAGCGACGAAAGAGCGATAATTGTAGTCTTAAATTTAGCCTACTTTGGATATTCAACTAGAATAAGGGACATCGCACAGACTCGGGACCATCGCTTAATGTCCAATCAAAAGGAAGGCGTGCTCAAGGTTTTTTCACCTCCCAAATGAAAAACCCAAGTGCCTCGTCCGGGTTTCGAACCCGCGATCTTGTGCCGTTGTAATGAACGTATTATCAATTCGAACGACAGTTATCAATTTTCAATGGAATTGGGCAAAGGGAAAGCGGGGATCAAAGAGGGGACTCAACTCAATCACAACACAAAAAATATATATAATTTTTTGAATGAAAACTTTTTTTAATTTTTATCAGACTGCCTGATGATGAGGGAAATCTCGAAAGCCGGCTAGCTACTTCTAATAAAAATCTGTGAGCGGTCATACTATATTTTATTTGACAACCTGTGAGTAAATTGTAGACATGAAATTGGAACAACGTACAATTATTTGAATATATTATAATAACGGTATAAAAGTTATATTGTCGCAACCAACAGGAAAATAGCGATTCCAAACAAAGTTATTTGTGAAAGGTTGAGTTCCCCGAGTAAGTGGTACAATCAGGAATTCACGTTTGAAAGGCACACACAAAATGATCTTGTTACGACTTCTCGACAGATCTCTTCAATTCACCTGTGATCTGTGCCGGAGCATAAGGGCCACTTGTGTAAAAAAGTCAAACCACTGAGGAGGAAACGAGGATACTATGTTTTCGCTTTCTCTCTTGAATCGATCCTCAGTGCGGTGAAAATAAAAATGTTGTAGGTGAATCAACGACAATGTACTTCCCCAGTACGAATTAATCAATGATGTTTTTGCTCTGTCTCCATAACCAATTGACCGTTTCGCTAAAGGCAGTTATTAGGGTTTTAGAGTCGAGGCCCACTCCTCTGATCCCCCCCCCCCCCCCTTTCACTGAAAATTAATACGTGTCGTAGTTAAGGATTTTGAATTCACATATGAAATTTTGTGTCGATAGACACAGTTTTTGAGTTAAGCCTCACCCCATCAGTCCCTAAACTCCCTCCCCTTTGACCGATTTGGCTAAAAAATCGATAGGTCAGTTCCTTAGGAGTCATTCATAAATTACGTAAGGCATTTAGGGGGGGGGGGGGGGGGTATAAGCTCAATATTACTAATTCTTATTATAGGGGAGGGGGGTAAAGAATTTGATCTTATGTAAGTTTTTGAATATAAAATCTACTACTTTCGCGCTAAGAAATGGAGCTATTCTATTGGATAGCGCCATCTGTACTTAGTTCTCAAATTCAGTATTGAATCCTACAGAAATCAGTACTTCTAGACATGTTTTATTCTATTGTCTCGCTGACTAGGGATTTTGGCTATTTATATATTTTATTTGAAGTCATTTAATGCAGCAATGAAAAAGTTAAGACGATTAATCGAAGTATAATTGCAATAAATAATATTTTTTAAAAGCAAACTGTCTTTTATTTTATCAATACTATCATTTCTTACGAAGATTTCTTATCAAGGGGGGGGTTAGTTGAAATCTTATGATATCTTACAATAGGGGGGAGGGGGGGAGGTTCAATTTAGCTTTAAAAAAGCCTTACGTAATTTATGAATGGCCCCTTATGGGGTTTTGGTGAAACATAAAACTCCCCTAATCCGTCCCTTCCCTTTGGTCCATTTGGCTGAAAAACAATAGATGTCGTCCACATATATATTTGGAATCTAGAAGGCAGAAAACATGAATCGAATTTCTGACAGATTATATAACTCCTCCTATACTTCGTACAGCTGACTGGGGAAGTAAAAATGATTTACATCACAAGGACTATTGGAGATCAGTAGGATGTCCCCTGCTTACTGAAGAGAGGAACCGGAAAATTGAAGATCTGAAGGTGGAATTCTAAATGTCTAAAGGGTTAAGGTAGAATAGCGGTAGAGGAGCTGGGCTGGATGGACAGGAGGGGGCACCCATCCTAGGATACAATGGGCCGTGGATAAGTTGAGAGAGACTTGCTCCCATACAAAGGATTTGCTGATCATACGAGGCTGGTCGGAGAACTCTTCCTTCACCACTAGTTTGAAAAGGACATCCACTCTTCACAACTTGACGGAGCTGGGAGCTTTTCAAAGGGCAAACCAACCTACAAACCCAAACTAACCTCCTATTTGTAAGGCACAAGGGTAAACACGTTTGTAGACGACTTACTTTAAAATGTTTCACCGTCACAGCTAACTACCTTTAATTTTCTGGACTTAGGTTCATATAAATATAATACGAGAGGATAATTTATTCACGACTCAATCAAGCTAATAAAACAAGGTATTATTGTTACTATTATTAATAGCCAAGCTAATAAAACAAGGTATTATTATTACTATCATTATCAATGAAGCTTATAAAACAAGGTATTATTATTACTATTATTATCAATCAAGCTAATAAAACAAGATATTATTATCAATCAAGCTTATAAAACAAGGTATTATTGTTACTATTATTATCAATCAAGCTTATAAAACAAGGTATTATTATTACTATTATTATCAATCAAGCTTATAAAACAAGGTATTATTGTTACTATTATTATCAATCAAGCTAATAAAACTAGATATTATTATTATTATCAATCAAGCTAATAAAACAAGATATTATTATTACTATTATTATAAATCAAGCTAATAAAACAAGATATTATTATCAATCAAGCTTATAAAACAAGGTATTATTGTTACTATTATTATCAATCAAGCTAATAAAACAAGGTATTATTATTACTATTATTATATAATTTTTCCAATTTTGAAATTATTTCCTACATTTTTTAATGATTTATAAACAAAACAATCGTCGGTAGTGAATCAACGGCAATGTACTTCCCCAGAGCTAATTAATCATCTAAGTTGTCGCTCTCACACGATTTGTCTGAAAATTAATAGGTGTCGTCTTTATGGGTTCACACGCAGATAGAGAGGAAATTGTATTTCCCCAGATGTAAGAAGTATAGAGGAAGTTATGTAATCGGTCAGAAATTGATGTTTAGTTTTCACCTAATTTCACGTCTTCCTCAACCCCCTATTTCGAGAAATTAAACAAGAAAAATCATGTCTGTGTGTGAGTCAGTGAACACGACAACTGCAAATAAATTGAATATATCTACACGAAAATATTTATGTGTATCCATACCCTTTTATGGACATCTGATGATACTCAGCCAAATCGGTCAGAGAGGAGGGGGGATTAGAAGGGACTTAAGACAAAAATATCAATTGCCAAAGTAAGGAATTATATTTAGTTTGTACTAATTTTTGGAGACAATAATACGATGTCAGGTACTCGTTAAAGACCCCTACCCTAGGTAATTAAAAATATAGGATAGGCAAAATTTAGGACTCCCACAGTAGAATCGGGCTCATGTCCACCAGAGTGACGAAAGAGCGCTCTGGTAGTAGGCGATAAGATCTCATACTTAAAGCCCGGGCATAAGTCATAAAACCTAACCTAACCTATAATATATAAAATATAAAAATTTCAATTGTCACGACCACTTTTTTACAGTACTACCAATTAACAACCTCCACAATATATAAATATATATATACTTTTTTTTTTTTTTGGGGGGGGGGGGGGGGGGGTAGGAGGGTCAGAATAGCAAACTTGTCACCCAGAAATGCCCGTTAACTTTTTAAGGGTAAGCGTGGAGAAAAAAGTATCATTTATCAAGTCAAAACATTTTGTTAGACGTTTGAAATTAGGGTTACTAACTAGTTGATTCTCCCCATTTGACATTCTGTCTCCCATTTTTCACATACACAACATTTGTTTGCATATTTTGTTTGTGAGTTTATATATTATTTTTTTACAAACTAACATTATCCACTAGGATAATGTTAGTTCTGACTCCAACCGTTAACTTCTAGGCCCATTAAACTTAGGATATGGTGACTTTTGACTCTAACCAACGCCATATTTGAATTCAGCTCAAAAAATTGCAAAAATAACCAATGCAATCTCAATTTTGTTAATTTTGGATATCGTGAGTTTTAATTCTGGAGGACTCATATATATATATATTATTTTTTTACATATGAGTCCTCCAGAATTAAAACTCACGATATCCAAAATTAACAAAATTGAGATTGCAGTGGTTATTTTTGTAATTTTTTGAGCTGAATTCACATATGGCGTTGGTTAGAATCAAAAGTCACCATATCTTAGGTTTAATGGGCCTAGAAGTTAACGGTTGGAGTCAGAACTAACATTATCCTAGTGGATAATGTTGGTCCACTAGGATAATGTTAGTTCTGACTCTAAGCGTTTTCTAACCAATCAGAAAGCAGTATTTGCAAGCAGAACCTGCTCAAAAAGGTTATCGTTTATTTTTTTATTTTGTGCTGTGTTTTTTTGCAGTTTTTATTTTAAATAAAAATTTATTATTAAGTACTTATGCCTTATGTAAACTTATAATTATGTGTCAACAATAAATTTACATTGCATTTGAAAATGTTGAATGGTTTTGATTTATTTATACATGTTTGAGAAGGTTGGGAACAAAACTAACATTATCCTATGTGGTGAGAATCAAAACTCACATTATCCAAACATTGGTTTCAAAACTAACATTATCCTATGTGGTGAGAATCAAAACTCACATTATCCAAACATTGGTTTCAAAACTAACATTATCCTATGTGGTGAGAATCAAAACTCACATTATCCAAACATTGGTTTCAAAACTAACATTATCCAAAATTTTACTGTTTTTATTTTTATAACGCTATATAAAAATTCGTTGTTTTTGTATGTATTTCATTTTAAAGTGCTAACAGGATATAAACAAAACCATTTGCAAGAACCGACGAAGCAAATTGTAGTCGAGCGGATTTTGGCAAATTCCCAAAATTTTGATTTTTGGATATTGTGAGTTTTGATTCTAGTGGACTCATATATTATATGAACTAAAAACTCACAATATATATATTATATATTATATAATCTACTATACATCTGAGAGGGGGATTGGGAGAGAGCTCAACCCAAAAACCCTAATAACTGACGTAATGACCTTATCGGCACAACATTTAGTATGAGGTTTCAGAAAAACCCTATGTCAACTATTGATAACCATTCCAAACAATCAATAAATTTTGAAGTGAGAGCGAAAACGTAATTAGTAAATTCGTGCTGGGAGTAAATTTTCGGTGATTCACCGAATACTTTTTATTTGATTATCCGGTCACAAAATGGAAAAACGAGGGAACTTTATATTAAAATTATTTTTCAATTTTCTCTATAAATTTTCTTTGAAATAAAAAAAAGACCACCCCATCATTCTTTACTCAACTGAGGTAGTTACTGAGCGATGGGAACCCCATGTCAAAACATCTCATAATATATGAAAACTGATGCTTCCATCCTTCGGTAAACAAACCTAATAAGTACTTTGTTATCAGCAGCGAAAATTTTTAAAAAATATATTTTTCAGAACGTATATTATTTTCCCATTTATTTTTTTTGGTCTTTACAACTCAGCAAATATAGATGTTGCGGGAAGTACAGTAGAGCATCGATTATACGAATACCGATCAACCGAAACATCGGTTAACCTGCCAACCGGCCTACTCGCGTCGCAATGCCGCCTAAACATAAACGCGTTGTTCTCAGTGTTTCCGATAAACTTAATAATAACAGACCAGTTGAAGAATGGTGCTAGTGGATCAAGCTTAGCTCCGGAATATGGGATTGGAAATGCAACAATATCGGGCATTAAAAAGAACAGAAAATCGGTTCACATCGTCTTCACCCTTTGTCGAAAATATACCTGCCCTCCAGTGTATCTCAACAAAAATCGAAGTCCGCTATCTAGGCCTCATACTCGACAAACGACTAACTTGGAATCCTCACACGAGACTGAAAAGACAAGAAATGAACAGACGTTATAAACTTCTAATAAGACTACTAGACAAAAGATCCAAATTAACTTTGACAACAAAACGACTTATATAAAACGCAATACTCAAACCTATGTGGACTTACTGACTTGAACTATGGGGTTCTGCCAAGGCTTCCAATCTCCAGCGCATCCAATCCCTTCAATCCAAAATCCTTCGTACAATAGCCAATGCTCCTTACTACGTCTCCAACAAAACTCTTCACACTGACCTTAACGTACCTTTCATCACGGAAGTCGCTAAATCCAAATATAAAAAATTATTTTCCCTTCTTAGTTCCCACAATAATCCTCTAGTCCGTGCCCTCCATTCTGCCATACTTCCCCAACGACGGCTTAGAGACCTCCTGAGCAGAAGCAGTGACAGTGATTAGCTATAAACGAGAGATGACATTTTGACATTGCCATTATCTCTGTATTAGCATATTTGCTTGTTGTATATATTTAAAAAAAAAAAAAAAAAAGGAACAGTGATGCCAGAAACTTGCACAGAAAACGATGAAAATGGCAGAAAACCAGGGTTTAGACACTTCAGTTTACACATGGTTCATGCAGGTACGTAACGTTGCCAAGGAAAACCGATGTGGCCCTTTGATTTGTGTAAAAGCTCTTGAAATTAATAAGCAACTAGAGGGTAACACTGATTTTATGACGAAGACCGTGCTGAAAAAGGACCATCCAGTGAGACAGCAATTCACTGCCTTCAGACGGCTATGAAATGGTTAGAATAAGAAGAATGTGATGCTGTCCAATTGCTGTCTTTAAAACGCATCGAGATTTAGCGGCAAAAAAAACAAGTCTCATGGGGTTTTGGATACACGTATAAAATATCTTGTCGATATGTTCATTCTATGAAGAGATATAGTGTCCAAAGACAAAAACGGGAAAGTGTCAGAGACGGAGGAGTAGCCAGTGCCAAGAATTCAACCTCTCCTATTGTTTAATTTTCTGCAAAAGATGCCGACGATACTATTGAACATACATAAAGACGTCATTTAAACGGGCGAAGCTATGTTTTGCTGCCATCTGACCACATAAAGAGTACAGAAAATTTAGCGTAGCCACGAAATAAATTCTATGTCGTCCCTTTTGCAATGTTTAAAAGGAAGCTAAATATATTAGATGATAGTTAAAACACTGGAACCATTGGCCTCTCTTGGCATGTTCCCAGGCAGTTTGAACGTTTCAACTGGGGTTTTATAGTGTAACTAAGTTAAGAAGTTTGTGGATGGGACATGGTCATCATTTAGCTTCTCGGGTAACCTCAAAGTTCACAGCAATTTAGTGAATTTAAGGAGTTGGAAGTTTCAATTTAAACATTAGGAACCTATAAGTTAAGTACAGTTGTAAATAGGTAATAGGTTGTGAGGTACTAAGCGACAACTCTGCCTAAAGGGGGCTTTACTACTGCAGTTTCAAATATTAGTTCAGGTCACACATAGCAAGGTTTTGTACGTTCATATTGTAAAGGTAACAATGGTAACAAAAAAAAAAGTTGTCGGTGAATCACAGAAAATGTACTTCCCCAGTACGTATTATTCAATTAAGTTTTTGCCCTCTCTCCAAAACCAAACGTTCATTCATTATATCAGCAGTTATGAATTTTTGAATCGAGTCCTCCCTCCTCTGATCAACCCCTTCCCTTGGGCTGATTTTGGTCCTTGTGGAGTTCTGTTTACAAATATAAAATGTGTCGAAACATTCATTATATCGGGAGTTATCGTGTTCACAGGACACATTGACAGCATTTTGACGTGAAAACGTCTATTCGCTCGTTAAGCACAGTGATAGCCGGTCAAACTGTCTTGTGTTACAAAATACCGTCAGATTTCAATCGATAATAACTACGAGACTAATAATGCGATAACAACGGTTGAGGTCACAATGGATAGTGCATGTCTGTACCTGTTTGTTGTGCAGTGTTTGTTTTGCCTGAGACGTTATCGGGCTAGTGTGGGAGTGTGAAATTAGTGTAGCGTGATAACGCGTTTAGATAGGACGTTGATTCGGGTGTCATTGTAAAGAGCTTGAGGAGCACTACTAGGACTCAAAGCGAAACAATAAAAATAAATGTAAAAATCGGTATTAAATTTAAAATTGCAAAAAAATTAAAGATGTCGTCTCATATGAATCGTAAATATGCGCGGAATTATAGAAAACGCATATCAGAGGAAAGCTCGCATCAAAAGGAATTTAAGAAACCTAAAAAGTCTAGTGCCGAGCAAATGCAAGAGCTACGGCAGCATCGAAAAGAAAATGAAAAATGATTTTATCCGGACGTTTTCACAGAAAATGTACGGCGTGGACCTTGACTACGCCTTAATGTTTTTTTTTACAGTATAGCTTAGCTGTATCAAGATAATGGTGCAGAACTTTTCGTTGTACGTATTATCCAATCCTTGGCTAGCGTCAAAATACCAATTTTCAAGTCTCTAGGATGGGCATAGTTACAAACAGACTAAGGATGTTATATCTTCACTTACACTCGAAAAAAAAAACAATATGGTTTCTTGAATGACCTACAACAACTCTAACAATCAAAAAAATATAATAAAAAAAGTACTAAAATGGCACTCAAAATATATTTAGTTATTATGACTCAGGCTTCAACTACGAGGTCATATCGCATACTACCAGAGCGCTCTTTCGTCGCTCTGGTCGCCATGAACGCTACTATGGGAGTTCTAAATTTTGTCTATCTAGGTTTATTCACTTAGGGTAAGGCCACATCCCATCCGAATATCAAGGTGTAATCAAGGTTTTTTTCACCTCCTAGTTAAAAAAACCTAAGGACCTCGGCCAGGATCTTGAGCTCAGTAAACAAGCATACCGCTGAGCTACCGATAATCCAATATATACATCCAATATCCAATAGTACAACATAGGTAATTATCCATAAAACTGAAGTAGACCAATTTAATTTAACTATAGTAGAAATGGAAAGAAAAATTTGTTTAAAAAAAGGCATTTGAAAGGCCTTCTTTTAAAGAGGTATGAAACAGGCAAAGAACAGGAAAAAGTAAAAGAAAAGCTTAAAAGCTATTGGAAAAGAAATCTCAAAGTGGAAGATGTTTGGCCGCTTTTTTACTGCCTTCTTCCATTGTTATGGTCAATGCTTACAGAGTTAATGAAATAGTATCGCGGAATTTATGTTTAATGTATTTTGTTATTAACTTTTTTCATAAAGTACAACAACCAGCTATTTAATTATTATTGACAGTATTAAGTTGCGTTCACATATTGCGATATGCATGAAATTGTTAACGGTATCTGATTCAAAATCAGGAAAGTATTAACTAAAGTGAAACTAAAGTTGTGAGTGAATCAGCGACAACGTACTTCCCCAGAATTAATCAATTAAGTTTTCTTTCGCTCTCCCTCCAAAATCAATCAATAGTTGACTTATATAGCGGCTTCCCTCCTCTGAGAACATATACTGTCTTACGGACTACATCTCCGCTCTGATTTCTGGTAGCATCCCAGCTAGTATACGATCACCCAAAGGGTTCATGATTGCGCGGAATTAAACTTCATGAGAAAAATCTCAGAAAATATGTCACCTAATCCTTCAGAAAAGATGAACAATGAGAGTGGCTTGAGGTTCGATCCAGGGGAAAGAGGACAGGAAGAGACCTCTAGAGACTCAAGTGGAACCAGAGTTTGTGCTCCTCTGATCTTATGAAGGGATCCTCTCAACAATACGGCCACATATCGGTCAATAATAATGTATATACACTACATATGCTGTATCCATGGCCAGAGGGAATATGTTTAATAACTCGACGACTCGAAACCTTCGGATGGGACATTAAGCGATGTCCCGAGCCTCTACGATGACAGGTACTCATTAAAGACCCTAGGTGAATAAACCTGGGTCGGCAAAATTTCGGACTCCCAGTATAATAGTTTAGAGGAAAGAGCGCTCTGGTTGTAGGCGATATCACCTTGTAGTTAAAGCTCGGGCATGAGTTATAATAACTCTAAATTTCAAACAGAATGTGTTTTTTTTTTAATTTTACTTCCCATGCCCGGGCTTTAACTACTAGGTCATATCGTCTATTAGAAGACAGCTTTTTCGACGGACATGAGCACGTCTCCTACTCTGGAAGTCTTAAATGTTGCCAATCCAGGTTCATTTCCTAAATGTAGCAGGTCAGAAATTGTAAACAGTTTTCCTTTCCCAACTTCCTAATTCCAAAAATGAAAAAAAAAAATCATGTATTTGTGTCTTATTGTCCTGATAAAATAAATGTATCGACACAAATTTTATATGTGTATCCAGAACCCTCTAACGACGATACCGATTATAATCACGCTTACACAAGACACTGCATGGAAAGAAGGTATCAGGGACGTTGGGACTGTGCTATGATGGGAGACTATGTATGGGATATAGTGCGTGCAGTGGGGTCAGAAAAACATAAGAGGAAAGAAAGGCCGTTCTCATAACATTTTTAAAAGACACTATTGTTGTATGAAGATTCAATGTTATTCAATATTTTTGCTCTTATTCCTACCAATTCTTGAGGTACTGTATGTTAGATATCTTCTATAGGACTCTAGTTATCATATATATAAAGCTGAAAATGTCTGTGCGTTGTACCGCTATAACTCACGAACGGCTTGATGGATTTGATTAATTTTTTTTTTAATTTGTTCGTCATCGTCTGTGGAAGGTTATAGGCGTATTAGTACCTCAATATCTGGTCCATCCCAGCATCCACCCACGCAATCTTTGTAACTCAAAAACCACTGCAATGATTAATGAGGAATCTTTTTGAATAGATAAGTTTTATCTACCGGAAGGTTAAGGTCTATTTTTTAATCAACCCCTGGTCCATCCCAGCATCCACTCACGCAATCTTTGTAACTCGAAAACCATTGCAACGATTAATGAGAAATCTTTTTGAATAAATTAGTTTTAGCTCCAAAGCTAGCGTTACTACAGTTGAAGGACTATAAGCCTTATTCCGTATGAATAATTGAAAATTGTAACATCATGAATGTACTGTCGAGGAACTGAATAGCCTTATAGGAGATATTGGGAGAAACGTCAAAGTTCCCCGGGCAACGCCGGGTATTACTGCTAGTATTAAATAAATATGTAATATTAGTAGCTTTTAAGGAAATTGATAAATTTATTATCACAGCAAAAATATTGACACTTAAGAAAAACTACTTGTATACATATTCATAATCAGGATCAAATTAAGCAATAATAAAACTTGGTCAAATTTTGTTACGTAGTGTTGTTGTCAATCAAATCGGCCAACGGGAAGAAGGGATGAGAGTGGGCTTAACACAAAAACTTTAATAACTGCGGTTGTAATGAATGTATTGGCACAAAATTTCATGGTATCGTCCGTCCTTATGGGATTTTGGATTTACATATAAATGTTGACACATTTATTATTTCAGCATTTATTGCGGTTTTTGTGTTTAGCACCTCCCCTAATCCCCCCTTCCCTTTGGCCGATTTGGCTGAAACTTTATAGGTGTCCTCCTTATGGCATTTTGAATTTACATATAAAATTTCATGTTGATACATTCATTACATCAACAGTTATTGCAGTTTTTGTGTTTATGTACACATAATAGTCATTCTATCCGGGAGTTATGATGTTCACAGGCACTCAGACAGGTATTATTTTTTTTCATTGCTGACATCAGGCGGTTGGAAAAAAAGAAATTCTGATGAAAAATTAACATCGAAATCCTGACCGATTACATAACTTCCCCATTACATATTTTTATAGCTGGGAAACTCCATGATAATTTGAATAACTGATCGATTTTATTTATTCACTAGAAGAAGTTATTTTTCTATGAACAATTTATTTAATCGATTTAACACCATTCAAGAAATGAGGGCGCCGGTAGCTCAGTGGTATGCGTGCTTGCCTTCTGAGCTCAAGTTCGTGGGTTCGAAACCCGACCGAGGCCCTTAGTTTATTTTATCTGGGAGGTAAAATAAACTTAAGCACGCCGTCCTTGGGATGGGACGTTAAGCTATGGTCCCGAGCCTGTACGATGTCAGGTACTCGTTAAAGACCCCTACCCTAGGTGAATAAAAATTTAGGGTAGGCAAAATTCAAGACTCCCACTGTAGAGTCGGGCTCATGTCCACCAGAGTGACGAAAGAGCGCTCTGATAGTAGGTGATATGACCTCGTAGTTAAAGCCCGGGCATGGGTCATAAAACCTAACCTAACCATTCAAAAAATGTCCAAAGCCCCCAGGAAAGTTCCATGCTGCTCTGACCTGTTCGTACATAAAGCAATTTCAGACCTGCTTTTTTTTATGAATGTTTATTGTTTTGTTGTCCCTTCCCTTATCCTTTGAGCCCTTTCGTTAGATCTTTATGGGACATCCTGCACTAAACTTATGCCTCAAAAAGGACAATGAATGAAATATAAACAAGAATAATAGTTCAGTTTAGTTGTATGTAGGATGTAACATGGGAAGTCAGGTTATGACAGATAAAAATGACAGTAAAACAACGGAAATGAAGATTTGAGAGTTCCCGTTGGCCTCGGCCAATGGAAAAAACACGCTCTTTCACTGGAGATAAAACTTTTTCTGTAAGTTAAAAATTCTCAGAGTTCAAATCCTGCTTGAGTCCGGATTTGGGTTTCGAAAGTTAAACCAATAGGCACGAAGTCGCGAAAGTAATTTTTTACTTTCTTAGTTAGTTATTGTGACTCATGTCCGGGCTTTAACTACGAGATCATATCGCCTACTACCAGAGCGCTCTTTCGTCACTCTGGTGGACAAGAGTCCGACTCAATTTTGCCTACCCTAAATTTTTATTTACCTAGGGTAGGGGTCTTTCGACAATTCTTCAATTGTACAGGCTCGGGACCATCGCTTAACGCCCCATCCGAAGGACGGCGTGCTTAAGTTAATTTTACCTCCCAGATAAAATAAACTAAGGGCCTCGGCTGGGTTACGAACCCGCTATGTAGCAAACACGCCTACCACTGAGCTATTGGCGCCCCTTAGGCCAACCTCACATTAGGCAATTCCGAAACTGATACTCAAGTATCTTGAGGGTATTTTAGAAGTCACTTCCTATGTTGAGTGGTGGGGAGACACAAACGACGCCCCTCCCAGGAGACGCGTATCCTACCAGTCTCAAGCGACCTGCTAGGAAGGTCGCCTGTCCCTTGAGTCTCCTGCGTCGCCTCGCAATGGCTAGTGAACACACTCTTCTGCACTCACACATTCCCGCATTTGTGTGTTCCTCTGTCTTATGGATGGAGAAACAATGCCAATCAAGTGTAGGAATGATTCTTTCGTCATTCGGTAGAATGCTACGAACTTGGAATCCGACTTTTCCAGCTCTTTAGCACCAACAAATAGTTAACATTCCTTTCGATGTAAGCATGGCGCCATAATCTTCAGATTTTCCTTTTTCTATGATAATAATAAGACACCACGACATCCTCATCACTTGAAGAATCTTCACTTGACATGGTGAACAACTCAGCTTCGCCACGGCTAGATGGAGACTGAAGAGATCCTAGTCGCTGCACAGTATCCTCAGTGAGAGGAGAAAAGTTGCCTACGGGTATCATACCCACAGGCAACTCAAATGGCTGATACTTGAGTATCAGTCGCGTCGCTTCGGAATTGCCTAATGTGAGGTTGGCCTTAGTTTCTATATTTTAGTATATGTGAACATCTGAGACGTGAGTTTTCCACGGAATTTCACGTTTCCTCTGTATTTTGACCATTTTTTCGATGATATCTGTCTGGTTGAAGTTATAAACTTGAAATTTAAAATGAAGACGTCACATGTGTTAACTCTAATTAGATTTTGGCTTGACGAAAATAGAGATCACTTTACCGATGTCGCTAAATCCAAGTCAGTGCCCTCCATTCTGCCATACTTCCCCAACGACGGCTTAAGCGTCAATGGCCTAGAGAACTTCTTAGCAGCAGCAGTGACAATGATTAGTTACAAATGAGAGAGGAAATCAGTTATTAGGGAGCGTCACCACTGGGTGATTTCTCCCCTCTTGACATTGCCATTATCACCCTATTAGCACATTTGCTGCTGTATTTATTTTTATACAGTTGTAAATATATCTTCGTAAAAAAAAAAAAGTTAGTACAAATGAAAAATGACATGCTTAAGATTTTTTGTTAACTCTCACAGGGCAAAAAAAAAAAAAAAAAAAAAAAAAAACTTTGGGGCCTAAGTGCATTTTATAAGTTACCGCTTTTATTTATGACTTAATCAAAAATTTCTCCAAGTATATAAGTTGTAGAGAAAACTGAAAATCATATTTTACATGACATACAATTTATTATAGGTCGCCCAGGACGAGTGATACGTTTTGACACCATTTTTTTAGACGTTTGCTTGAATTACTTGAAAACAATATGCACTACAGAAACATTGGTTCATGCATCGAAACATTAGTTCGTTATTAAATTTCAAACTAACGAAATGTTAATGTCATTCCTTCAGATTTGACATAAGAAAACAATCGTAACGCACCAAAGAATGTACAGTACATTTCTATAGGATTAATTATAAATATTTTAAATGTTTATATTTCTATATATAAATCTTCTTTCAGGATGATATTTCGGGGCGATCACTAGCCTCGTTCCTCAGATCACAAAGAGCGAAATAAATTTAAAAATATATATAAACTCCTAAACCTAGATGCATAAATCTGGCTGGGTAAGCACAATTTAGGACTCCCACTGTAGAGTAGGGCTTACGACCACCAGAAGGATTAAAGAGAGCTCTGGTAGTAGGCGATATGACCCCATAGTTAAAGCCCGGGCATGAACCACAATAACTAACTATAGTCCTGAACAAACAACAGAAACAAAAAATTCCGAAAAGACTTTCTCCAACATAAATATTTTTAATTATATATTCTAGTTATGTAATAGACTTATTCGTATATGGCTTTGTTAGGTTTGTTGTAAGATTTCATGTAAACCTTGACAGAGATTGTTTGTGGAAACAGTAATAGTAATTTAGAAGGGCTTCACTCATCCTCCAATCCCGGAGTTGCATTTAACCGACTTCTCGGAGAGATTGGATTAGTAACTACCCCTATCCACACTACGATTTTGAAAATATTCAACTACGAAACGCGTATAAGCGCGATCACACACTTTCCTAGATGGGGTCTGCGAAGGGACTTTTTTCACAATGTATGTATGTTTTATTATTCTTTGTTCCCTCAGAAAGTCTAAACGGCTGGATCAATTTGAATGGTTTATACGTCATTTTATTCGTTGTTATCTCCCAAGTTGCATAATGCTTTATAAAATTAAAGGGCTTAGGAAGGCTATTTCAAAAAATATATATTATTGTATAGGTTTATTATTGTTATTACGGTAAATAATTAAAATAACCCTGGAAACCTACCTACTACCTAGTGTTTCCTCCTAAAGACTAAACGGTACGATCGATTTTCATAAAACTTTCAATGGTGGATAGCTCATCCAGGAGAGTACATAAAATTATTAGCAAGGGCGGTGTCTGAAGCTGTGTTTGTGACATAACCTCCAAAGAGCATAACCACTTAAAACCACAACTAAAAATTTATGAAAAATTAATTAATTAATTAAAAATAAATAAAACACTCGAGAAAAAAAGTAAAAGTAAAAAATTAACCAAATACGTTTTAATGTCGATACATTCATTACTCCCCAGTTATTGGGATTTTTGAGTTGATACCCTTCCCCTTCGGCTGAAAATTAATAGTTGTCTCCTTATAGGGCTTCGAAATTTCGTGTCAATACATTCACTACATAGGCAGTTATCGTGTTCACAGACACTTAGAATTTTTTTTTTCATTCTAGGTCGTTTATGACCTAATAAAAAATCTTTTGGAATAAAAGTTATAGAGAAAATTGACATATATTGTGATGTAAACAACACCATGACTATGGAACATTTTTTTTTATGAATATTAAAAGACACAATAAAGAAAGGTAATTTTTTTATTATAATATAATATATATATCAAGGTTTTAAAAAAAACAAGGGACAAAAAAAAAAAATGAAATCTAAAAAACAGCTGTGAAAACAAATAGAGATGAGTCGTGAGCTAGCTCTGGAACAGTGCACTTAAGTTGAGATGTTTGTTTTTTGTGAAGTTGAACAATTATATAAAAGTTGACTAAAGGTGAAATTGAAATGTGAAGAGTAGTCGAGGTCTAAATTGTGTGGTAGAGACGTCAAGAAGGTACATTTAATAATTTGTTTTTTTCAATATGCCCAAACAAAAAGAATAGTTTCTAAGTATTAAGTTTTATGATTTTGTTCTATTGTTTTTTCGTTTGCTTTGTTTGTTTAATGTTTAGTTTAAATTAAAATGTGTAAATAAAGAAAATAACCAAATTATTTTTCCTTTTAAAATTCTATTCTATTCATCTTCCCTGTTGGCCCAGTAATCTCATTTGAAAACCTTTGGATTAGAATTAATATTATTTAAAATTATTAAAGAACTGGCATCTCTGTATAAATCCAAGTGTAAATTTGTTAAATGGAATTTTTTTGTTGTATACGTGTACTTTCTTCAAAATTGCACGTCTTAAATTATTGATAATATTTTTTTAGGGTCTTTTTCGAAAAACTACTGTAGAAATCAAAATTTAAATAAAGAAAAGAGATCAAATTTCTACAGGAAATGTGGTAATTTATATTTTTATTGTTTATTATTTTATTATTTATTAATCTTTTAATAATTATCACAATATATTTTATATTAAAAATTCTGGGGGTATTGAGGGTCAATCAATGATGAAAACACTATTAAAATGCCAACGTTTCGATATATTTCGTATCATCATCAGGGCCTAACAAACATGGGGGAATCAAGATTACAAAAATATAATGAGTAATTGATTAAAATTATATATAGGTACATAAATATACATTCACACAAACACAAATCCACATATATACATAAATATACATCCATATACATACACAAGTAATCTTGATTCCCCCATGTTTGTTAGGCCCTGATGACGATATGAAATATATCGAAACGTTGGCATTTGGATAGTGTTTTCATCATTGACTGACCCTCAATACCCCCAGTATTTTGAATTCTACAGTCGCTAGCAAACATCTAATATATTTTATATGGTATACAATTTTTCGCAAATCGTCCGTTTTTTTAGATGCACGCCGAAATGGTTTTCATGATGATTAATGAAATGTAGTTTTGAAACATATATTTTTAGACGTTTCCTTGATTTACCCAAAAACGGTTAGTCCTATCAAAAGTCCTTATTAAATTTCCAATGTGGTGAAATAGTCAACATTTTAAATTTTATGACCTATTTTGATATAGGTAATAAATATAATCATAATTCACATGGTTCAAAATTGGGTAAGTATCCAAACCAGAGCAAGAAATTCACCTTAAAAGACCAGACGGAGTGGAGGAGTACATGTGATTAGAGAGATGTTTTGACTGTCTATAGAAGTGGGCGGCCAGCAATTATTTCTTGATTTGATCTACTGAATCAATTCCAAATTTTAAAAGTGTGTTTAATTAAAAAAAAAATGTCTGCACATGTCTATAAGCTCAGATTTTGCATCAAAATTTTGCATAACCAATGGTTCAAAAAATAAAAGTCCATCGAACCTTTATTTTAATCATCATACTGAGATAAATGCAGTTTCCACATTAAAAATTGGTTGATTTTTACTAGGCAAAAAAGGGCGACAAAGTTTACCCCCGAAAATGGTGCCATCTATCATCTCAGAAACACACTAACTGCCTCCCCATTTCGCCTTAAGGTTAAATGTCCCGGTTTTAGTTCTCAGCTCGGCCACCACGTCGCGCTCTAAATTTAATGAAAAGCATTAAAGGTATTTTGGCTAAATGGCTTAACTTTAAAAAAAAAAAATTCCTTTGTACTCCAAATTAATGTAGAATTGATTTTTGAAAAAGTTCTTTTTTATTTATATTTTACATTTTTTTTTTTTTTAATTTACAGGTATGGAGCCGAAATTAGGCAGTTCAATGAGATCAAATCATTTTTCAGATTCAAAATCGGATGAATAGATGAAACGGAAACAGAAAAATACGAAATATGTACTGGGGGTCCGGGCGCGGGGCGGATTGACACATTTTCCCGGTATTTCAAGGTCGATGACAAAAATATTATTATTATTCAAAAAACATAGGGGTAAAGATTTTTTTTGAATACAGGGAAAATATGATCACATAAGGATTTTTCTGTTTGAAGTTCAAAATGACTGCCAATGTATAAATGGATAATATCATAGAAAATGACGACAGACATTCCGCGCAACGCAGCGAACATGTTAAACAAGAGGTTTCGCAATAGGACTTGAGGGTATTCAATCAACTGGATGGAATGGACCCACTCCTAGGTAAACAGGATTTCAGCGCTAACCTCAAAGCAATGGAATTCAGCCTTTGGATCTAACAACAATTCAATGTAATTAACATTAACTGGCCTTTATAACGATTGGATAACGTTGAAACAAAACATACTGGGGAGGGGGGTGAATCAGCGGTAATGTACTTCCCCAGCGCATATTAACGAAGTTCCCACATTCTCTTTAAAACCCGATTTACTATGTACCTGGCATCGTACAGGCTCGGGACCATCTTAATGTCTCAATCCGAAGGAGGGCATGCTCAAGGTTATTTTCACCTCCCAGATAAAGCAACCTGAGGGCCTCGGTCGAGTTCGAACCCGCGATCTTGAGTTTAGCCAGCATGCTACCTCTGAGCCCTCTCCAATTGTTACTAATACTATATTGATGATGTCTTCACATTATTGATCAATTCCATTCTATGTTAAAACATTCTATGTTTCAAATTTTGAGTTTCACAATTTCGAGTATGTTAATCCAAGAATACGTGTTGGTTAGAATAGAAATCAGATATGAATTTTAAAACAGATTTCAATCAGATCATTTCGCTGATAGTTTGAAAACACGAACTATCTGCCAAGTTCGAGGCTTGAGCCTTAGGGGACATTTGTCGAAGGTAGGCATCGCATATTTGATAAATAATAATAATAATAATATTTATTTCCGTTAAACTATAATATGGTAGAAGGATACAATCATAAAAATTTATGCATCCAGATAGCTTATAAATTAGATATGTTATCAGTTCTTCTTATATATATTCTCTTGTACTCTTTCAAAAAGCAGCAATGAAGAAATGAATTTCTTTGAGTTATACTTTTTTCAAAAAAGAGAGAATCAATGTTCAGTTAACCGAAAATCTTCTTTTTCCTGGTTCCATGATTATTACTACTTCAAATAGGAAAAAAACAGCAAAAGCAGGATTTCAACTTTTTAAAATATTTCTCTGCAGATTGGTCTTTGATTAATATTGTTTATAATTCTTGGTGCTTTCTTCTGAAGTCTAAAAATATTAATACTACTGCTACAATGAATCTATCAACACGAAATTTTATATGTGAATCCAGAACCCTCCAACGACGACAACTATTAATCTCAGACAAATCGACTATAGAGAGGGGATTAGGGGGAAGGCTTAACACAAACACTTTAATACCTGCCCGTAGAATGAATGTATCAACACGACATTTTATATGTGTAACCAAAACCCCATAAGGACAACATCTATCGATTTTCAGAGATATCGGCACATGAGAAGGGGGGTGCAGGGGACGGGCTAATAACTGCCGATGTAATACATTTATCGACACAACATTTAGCATGGGGATTTAGGAGCCCCTATGTAAGTCAACTGTTGAATATTAGCGCAAACGGCCTTTGGAGGGGGAGGGAAAAATTAATTGATTAATTTGTTCTGGTGAAGTACATTGCCGGTGATTCGCCGATGACTTTTATTTTGTTACTCCCTGATGCTTTAAGATTTGCTAATTACATTTCATTATTAATATTAAATTTTTTTTTTTTTTTTTTTTTTTTTTTTTTTTTTTTTTTTAATTTTACTACTTCAACATATTACATTTAATGCTAGAAAGTATAAATATGGATATTTATTCTAGTTCTGGTCAAAAATTAAACAGATGGAAGTCCCCCCACATCTTACTATCACATTCGGACTTACAATAGTCATTTTTATTTGATATAGTACCTAATTAAATGGTCTCAAAAACAAACTAAAATATTTATATATCATACCACATAGGCTACGTCAACACCCTCAATCGTCTACGTACAAACATATGTCACTGATTGGAATTTGCTGTTTGTTACCGTTAATTAGAAACTCATATCCAGAGTTTGTTTGATATTATCATGCAATAATAAACAATAATTTTAATGAAGATATTCAGAATACATAATAACATTTGTCTTCTAATATTCAAACATAAATGTGAAAAATACCACAAAAACAATAGTAAAAAAAGTTGTCGGTTAATCACAGACAATGTACTACTAATCAATTAACATTTCGCTCCCCCTCAAAACCAATCGATCTTTTGCACTAATAATCAATAGTTCACTTATTAGGGACTCCTAAATCCTCGTACTAAATGATGTATCGATAAATTCGTTATATCAACAGTTATTAGCGTTTTTGAATTGAGCCGCCTCCCCAGAACCCCCCCCTTCCCTTCAGTCCATTCGAGCTGAGGAGGTACATCGCCGGTGATTCACCAACGACCAAAAAAATCTATTCCGCACTTATCGGAGCGATCTGAGAATTCAGTTGCGGCATCAAATTGCCCACTGAGACGGTTGATTGCTACAATTCATAGCTGTCGCCTCGGGGGGCCCTCAAGTGCATCGTGCAACAGCTGACTGCCATTGTGTGAAATTACTAGGTGTAAGGTGTTGTTGTCCGATTGCAATATTCCACTTCTGAATTATCTTTTCAGTGCACTTTTACAAAATTAAGTAAATTGTTATAATTTTTAAGCTGGGGGCGCTTATGACAAAGAAGTAGCATGCTTGCCTGAAGTACTCAAGATCGCGGGACAAACTCAGCAAGGGCTTAACTGAGAGGTTACAAAACCTTGATCACACCATGTCAGGTAGGTACTTTTTTTCGGTTTACCTAATTAAACCTGGATAGGCAACATTTAAGACTCTCCAGAGAAGGGATAAGAGCATCGAATGCTTAGGTCCCTAGGTATCCACAACAGCCTATTTATATCTGTAGTAAGATGTTGGAGATACATCAGTTAAATACATAAAATCACATTTTTTTCATAATAGGGTTAGGGTTAGGGTTTATGACTCATGCCCGGGCTTTAACTACGAGGTCATATCGCCTACTACCAGAGCGCTCTCTCGTCACTCTGGTGGACATGAGCCCGACTCTACTGTGGGAGTCCTAAATGCCTACCCTAAATTTTTTATTCACCTAGGATAGGGGTCTTTAACGAGTACCTGACATCGTACAGGCCCGAGACCATCGCTTAACGTCCCATCCGAAGGACGGCGTGCTTAAGTTTATTTTACCTCCCAGATAAAATAAACTAAGGGCCTCGGTCGGGTTACGAACCCACGTTCTTGAGTTCAGAAGTCAAGCACGCATACCACTGAGCTACCGGCGCCCTCTTTTTCATAATATAAAACAAACTAAAAAATACCCTTTAAAAAAAACAGTTTTTACTTCCCCAGCTGTACGAAGTATAGGGGAAGGTATGTAATTTGCCAAAAAATCGATGCCGAGTTTTCAACGGAATTTCATGTTTTCCGATTTCCAGATCCCAAATATGAAAAAACATTTCTGTCTATGTGTGTCTGTAAACACGATAACTTTCGATAGAAAGATTGTATCGAAACGAAACTTTTTATGCGAATCTAGAACCCATTAACGACGACACCTAATGATTTTCAGTCAAAGCGACCAAAGTGTAGGGGGATTAGGGGAGAGCCTTAACACAATAACTGTAATAAATGCCGTTGTAATGAAAGTATAGACACAAAATTTAGTGTGAGGATTTAGGAGCCCTTAAGTCAACTATTGAATATTAGCGATCGACTGGTTTTGGAGGGCGAAGAAAAGTTATTTAATAATTCGTTCTGGGGAAGTATATTGCTGGTGATTCCCCACATTTTTTTCTAAGTGTTCATTCATGAAATTCGGGGTAAAATCTCATTTCGCCTTCCAAAACTGTTGGGCGAATATTCGTTCATCATCAGTAAAAACCTGTCGAAACTAATTGTTTTAGACGTTTGCTTTATTTTCGCGAAAATGGTTAATCCTATCGAAAAATTGGTTCTTAGCAAAAATTCTCTTTATTAAATTTCCAACAAATCAAATGCCCTTAGATTTGAGATAGGACCAATACAAACAGAGTTATAGCGCACCAAAGAATGTAAAATGTTTAAATTGTAAGGCATAGCAACAAAAATATATGTGATGTAGCCATAACAGGATTTTCTGATACCAACCACTTTTTTACAGACCAATCTCCTTTCCCCTTCTCAAATCGTTTCATACTGGCATTACTGAGCATAATTTTAGAATTACGCTGTGCAATGAAACAAATAAAATCGCTGATGCTAACACATTTCTTTCATACACCCAAAAATGCCAGTATGAAATGATTTTTAGAGAGAAGAGGGGGATGGAGAGTGATCTGCACAAAACTGGTTGATATAATCAACTTTTGTTTTGGCCACTTCACATTTTTGTATTACTTCATTAAAATAACCTAGATAATTATAATTAAAACAAAATATAAGCTTTGCTTTAGGTTCAAATTTCTTTTCTTATTTTAATTAAAAGATACCCAAAAAATATATAATAATTATTTCTGTTTTAATCAAAATTGAACCTACAGCTTACATTTTGTTCGTTAACTCCGACGTTACGGATTACTATGAAGACTACTTGAATCAAAATCAATTTACAAGACTATAATCGCTTCAGAAGAAATTGGATGCTAAATTATAATAACAGAATCTCATGATGAATGAATCTCAAAGAAAAAACTGTACGTTTGTGAATACAACTCAAGATAGAATAAATGTATCGACATGAAATTTTATATGTGTATCTAGAGTCCAATTAAATGGACATCTATTCATTTTCAGCCAAATCGACCAAATGGAAAGATGGAATTCGGGGGTGGCTTAGCACAAAAACTCTGAAAACTGCCGATGTATCGACAAGAAATTTATGAGGATAGAGAGGTCGCTGTGCAGGTCAATAATTGGTGTTTAGCCAAAACGTTCCATTGGTTTTAGGAGAGCGAAAACTTGATTAACTCTTGCTGGGGATGTACACTGCCTGTGATTCACAGACGACTTTGTTTTACTTCGCCTGCTATACGAAGTACTGTAATCGTGGGGAAGTTACGTAATCGGTCAAAAATTTGATGCAGTTTTAAACGAAATTTCATGTTTTCCGACTTCCTGATTTCAAAAATGAAAAAAAAAAGTCTGTCTTTCTGTGCACACGATAACTCTCGATAAAATGAATGTATATCGATATGTACGATAAATATGAGTAATACACAATGTGTATCCAGAACCCTCCAAGGGCTACACCTATTGATTTCCAGTCATATCGGCCAAAGGAGAAGGGGATTAGGGGGGAGGCTGTAATCGGTCAAAAATTTGATGCAGTTTTAAACGAAATTTCATGTTTTCCGACATCCTGATTTCAAAAATGAAAAAAAAAAAAGTCTGTCTTTCTGTGAACACGATAACTCTCGATAAAATGAATGTATATCGATATGTACGATAAATATGAGTAATACACAATGTGTATCCAGAACCCTCCAAGGGCCTATTGATTTCCAGTCATATCGGCCAAAGGAGAAGGGGATTAGGGGGGAGGCTTAACACAAAAACCCTAATGTAATGAATGTATCGACACGAAATTTATGAGGATTCAGAGGTCCCTGTCAACAATTGATGTTGTTTAAATGGTTTTAGAGTAAAGAAAACATTATTTAAAAAAATATATGTGATGTGGCAATTACAGTACTTTCTTATACCAAACACGCTTACAGATCTTCTCAAAATTATTTCATACTGGCATTACTGGGTATAAGAATGTCTACTCTCAAGATAACGCTGTACAAAGAGACAAAATGAAATTAACAAATCTGTAAGCGTTGTTGGTAAAAGAAAATCAAGACACATGTTTCCAAAAACTACTAAAATACATTAACAATATTTTAAATTTTCTTGCTATGAGTTTCGATTTAAAAATTACAATTAGATATATTCCTTGCAGATATTTAGTTTAGATTCTTCGGGGGGCTATAACTTTTGTGGAATTGATTCTATCTCAAATTTGAGGACATTTTATAAGGAACAATTCTAGTAAGGGTCATTTTTTCGATAAGACTAACCGTTTTCGGGTAAATCAAATAAACGTCTAAAATTATGTGTTTCAAAACTACATTTCAAGATGGTTTTCGGCATGAAACTCAAAAAGCGAACTACCTGTAAAAAATCGTATTTCATATAAATTATGAATTTTAGTATACTCTGTAAGTATTATTTGAAAAGATTTTTGAGTAAGTCATAAACATAAGCTGTATCTTGCGAAATGTAGTTAGATCCCGGGGGAAAGTGGTCTCAATTTAATCAGAACTAAGTTAGAATATGTGACCTCTTCATTCCAAATTTCTAGTTCGTAGCTACAATCGTTTTTGCGGTAGAGAGATCACAACATTTCAATCACATACACATGCGCACAGACAGACATCATCGCGAATATAGTCAAAACGTACTCAGGGGACCACAAGTGCTTTGTGAATATTCATTTTATTAGCTCTCCACTATATCGATACAGATCGTATTCTGACATTGAAAGCTTAATTAAACTCGTGCTAGCGATGTATATTGCCGGTGATTCACCGACACTTTTTGTTTAATTGATATTGTACTGACAACTGATATTGTACTGGTAACTGATATTGTACTGATAACTGAAATTGTACTGATAACTGATAATTGGAGTACTGACCCTATCGGCTTAATTAAGTGGTACATCAAATAATAAGTTTGGAAACAGATACAGGATATCAAACAATTATTTGATATATTCACTATAATTACTTCAATGTGTGACAATGAATGTAGGTATGAATGAGATGAGCTGTATGTTTGTGCAGGCTCTGTCCTCCGAACCCACTGACCCGACCCTTCACTGCCCTTTCAACTGTCTGTTTTCCCTTTGTGTGTCACCGTGCAAACACCGCATACAAATACAACCAGCCTCTCTCAGCCCTTACAGTCCCAAGTTCCTAAACCCCTTCGGTTGGTGTTTCATCTCTCGCCTTTCTCCGTCTTCTTTGAGACAACCGATTGCTACAGATAGCCCTACTGAGGTCAACATCACGAGGCCCTTACGTTTTTTATCTGGGAGGAGAAAAGAGCCCCCCACTGATCCTCCCTTCCCCTTCGACTGAATCCGCTGAAAGTTATTAGGCGTGGTCCTTATAGGGTGTTGAATATAAATATGAAATTTCGTGTCAATACATTATTTATTCATATATAATAGTACTGACAGTATATAAATGTGTATATAGTTCAAAAACGGCAAACGGAAAAATCACAATATATCCTACATTAACAAATCCGTTTGTAACACTACTTCCGTCAGATTTTTCAAATTAAATGATTGGTCGAGAGATACCGGATGTATCATGTGATGTTAATATTAATTACTCTTTTTTTTTTTTTTTTTTTTTTTTTTCAAAAAACAAGAACATTTATTTTTATTTCGTAAGAAAAATTATTATATTTATAAAATTTTAATTTACAATTTCAATGTTAAAACAATTTTGGTAACACATATAAAATTTAGCTTCATTTATCGATAGTGAATGAATAATCGACCTGCTTGATCGATTATCGATTTATGTATAAAACAATTTTAAGCTAAAATACGGTAAATACTGTAGTTTAACCTTAAAAATTTAAGGTATATTTTTAAGCGTAGCGCGCATCATTGACCTAGTATTTTTAAATTTGTCCTTAAAAAACGACTTATTCCCTCACAGTTGTGTAACAGGAGAATTGGAAATTTTGAATTATATTGAACGCAGCCTTATTATTTTCAGAAGTTGGCAATATTGATTTTAAAAAAATATGGCAGACCGGAGTGTGAGTGATGAGATTTTTTGTTAAAGCTATTTTAAAGGAAAACTTTTTCAAATTTACATTTTTTCGGGGGCCATGGTGGCCGTGCGGGCTAGAGCGTAGGGCTTTGGTCGCATGGTTTCACCATGGTTTGCGGGTTCGAATCCCGTCCGGGAGTGAGTTTTATTTCGTAGATAGAACTCCCTCCCGGGGCCATGGATGTCTTAAATAATTAATTATATACAACACATTGACATGGCTAATATGCACCGTACATAAAGCCAAAAAAAAAAAAAAAAAAAAAAAAAAAAAAAAAAAAAAAAAAAAAAAAAAAAAAAAAAAAAAAAAAAAAAAAAAAAAAAAAAATTACATTTTGGGCTGTCATTTCCTCACACCTTGTAAAAAGGTAAGCGCTTACTTATATACTTTTTATGATATATTTGTTTGTGTTTCTAGCAGTAATAATGTATCGTAAAATCGTCTGAAAAAGTTTACTATTATGTTTTATGCTTTTGCGCAATAATGTTTCATTTCGTCATTCCCTCACACAATCGTCATTCCCTCACCTGCAAATTGTATATTTTATTTGAGAATCAGCTAAATACATTACAACGGCAGTTATTAGAATTAATCCCCTCTTTCCTTCGGTCGATTTGGACGAGAATGAATAAATGTCGTCCTTAGACGGTTATACACATATAACATATCGTGTCGGTAGTTACAGACACACAGACTAGCAGACATTTTTTTTTTCATTTTTGGAATCAGTAGGTTGGAAAAAATGAAATTCGGTTAAAAATTCCCCATCGAAAAAAAGCGCTCTGTAGTAGATGGGTATGACCTCATAGTTAAAGCCTGGAAATGAGTCACAATAACTCCCCATCTTCTTATAAAACCTGAGGGCGCCGGTAGCTCAGTGGTATGCGTACTTGTCTTCACAGCTCAAGATCGTGGGTTCGAAACCCGACCGAGGTCCTTAGTTTATTTTAACTAGGAGGTAAAATAAACTTAAGCACGCCGTCCTTCGGATGGGACGTTAAGCGATGGTCCCGAGCCTGTACGATGTCAGGTACTCGTTAAAGAACCCTAACCTAGGTGAATAAAAATTTAGGGTAGGCAAAATTTAGAACTTCCACAGTAGAGTCGGGCTCATGTCCACCAGTGACGAAAAAGCGCTCTGGTAGTAGGCGATATGACCTCGTAGTTAAAGCCCGGGCATTTCATAAAACCTAACATAACCTGAGATTTTCAAGGAATAGTTAATCACAAGAGAAAAAAAAGTACTCCCCGAGCACGAATTAATCAAAAAAGTTTTCGCTCTACCAAAAGAGAAAAGTTTTTGAATTGAGCTCTGGAATCTTGTGGTCGCAAAACATGAGATTTCGTTGAACACTCAACATTACATAACTTATCCAATACTTCGTATAGCTGTGACAGTAAAAAATATGTGGGTATAACAGAACTTTCATGTACCAACCATATTTTTACAAACTCTCCTCTCCTTCCCACTCTCAAAATCATTTCATACTGTCATTACTCGGTATATGAAAGTAATAATGTGTTGACTTCATCTCCAGTCATCACAATTTATTAAATAAAATGATATTTTAATGTTGTCTATATTTTGTAAAACTCATCAAATTAAACGTTTTCTAAGCATTAGGGCTTAAAGGTCCAAGGTCTCACTGTTCTCAGAATAGCACTAAATTTAGGTTTCAGGGAATTGAGTAAGTTGTTCATAAGTTGGTTTTACTGGAAAAATGAATAGATATTATTACGCCACAGCTGTAAAAAGAATAGAGGAAGTTAAGTAATTGGTCAAAAATTCGTTGTTTAGTTTTCACCTAAATTTCATTTTTTCCAACAATTGATTCTAAAAAAAAAAAAAACTGTTTGTGAACAGGATTACAAAACACGACACCTATTAAATTCGGCGGAATCGGCTGAAGAGAAAAAACTAAAAAAAAACTGTAGGTTAGGTTATGACTCATGCCCGGGCTTTAACTACGAGGTCATATTGCCTACTACCAGAGCGCTCTTTCGTCACTCTGGTGGACATAAGCTCTACTGTGGGAGTCCTAAATTTTGCCTACCCGAAATTTTTATTCACCTAGGGTAGGGGTCTTTAACGAGTACCTGACATCGTACAGGCTCGGGACCATCGCTTAACGTCCCATCCCAAGGACGGCGGACCAGATAAAATAAACTAAGTGCCTCGGTTGGGTTACGAACCCACGTTCTTGAGCTCAGAAGGCAAGCATGCATACCACTGAGCTACCGGCGCCCTCTAAAAAAAAAAGTAATCTCGATGTAATGAATCTACGACACTTATTAATTTTCAGTGAAATCGGGCAGTGAAGGGTGCTTGACTCAAAAAACTCTGATAACAGCCGATGTAATGAATGTATCGACACAATATGAGGATTCAGAAGCTCCTTTATCCCTCAACTAATTTCCAACGCCCAAATGCAATGAAGAAATAAAAACGCTGACACATGGAGGATAAAGATACAGGGCGAAGCACCAATAAACTCACAGCCCTCTCAGATCACTCTAGAAGCGAAGCCAATGATCTACACAACCTCTAGTATTTATAATCCTAAACTTCAAAAACTTTTTGAACTGTACAATTTTGATTTATATTAGTACCTAAAATTGACGTTCTCCCTAAAAATTCATTTAGGCTCAATTGGATTGGATTAGTGTAGATGGGCCTCTTCAGAGTTAGGCTCATTTTGACCAAAATATTCAACGGTTGATTATTCATATTAAATGTCAATTAATACAATTGCAAATAATTGACCTCTTGAAATAGAATAAATAAATGAAATAAATACATTTTCAAACAGTTTTAAATTGACAAGTCTGCATTATTCATTGTGTTTCTTTATGTTTTTTTTTTCTTACTCTTCCTTAATTTCTTTTAATGGTTGATTAATCTTTTAACATGCTTCAAAATCACTCTCTTAATTATTCAGTCTTCAATAACAGAAAACGTGAAATATCAATACAACGGGAAAATAAAAATATCTAGTGTGGCCAACACAGAATTACTTGTACACACATTTCCTTTAATTATTTAGTTATTGTGACTCATGCCCGGGCTTTTAACTACGAGGTCATATCGCCTACTACCAGAGCGCTCTTTTGTCCCTCTGGTGGACATGAGCATGACTCTACTATGAGAGTCATAATGTTGACTACTCTAAATTTTTATTTACGTCTTTAACGAGTACCTGACGACAAGGTTTTTTCACCTCCCAGGTAAAAAAAACCCAAGTGCCTCGGTTGGGTTTCGAACCCGTGATCTTGAGCTCTTATTCCTTTGTAGATTAAGTGTGTCATTTAAAAATGAAATAAGTTGTTCGGTATCTCCTGAAATGGGTAAAAACATTATATTTGTTTTGACAAAATGACAATAAATATATTATTTATTGATCGATATTTTCAGAAATTATTATTATTATATATTATAACAATATTATATAATATCATATAATAATATATTGAAATATTATATTTTTTTAGATTTATATTATTTGCTTTTACAACAAATTTTATTTATTGTTGCAAAAAGCTACCGAAGCATCTTAACCTAAAAATTTCTTACCGAAAGATCATTTTAAAGTTCGTAATATTGATATTTTAGTTAAATTGATTACAACGGTAAATATGATCAATAATGTTGTAAAAATACAATAGAAATGTTCAAAAACAGCTGACATCATAGATGAAGAAGTGTGTAGTTGTGTGTGTGCGCTGCGCGCGCAACCGTTCGACACACACACTTACGCAGCATGCACATCAACGAGACTTACAGTCTGACATAGCCCCTACTGAGAGCTAAGAATAGAATAGAATAGTTTTATTTGTCAGCGTTCAATGTCCTAGATTTTTGACGCCCTACAAGTGATTAGATTAATTCAATGAGGTGACTTGTCTTCATTGTGCTTAGGACAGCTTCGATAGATGATTTGTCTCCGAGCATCTCATGTAGGTCTCTTGTTCGTAAACCCATGGCCTTTAGTATTTCCTCAAATCCAGGGCACTCCTCCAGGATGTGGCTTACTGTGAGAGACCAGACCCCACACCTGCCACAGCCCGGGGCCGTCACCCTGTTGATGAGGTGGCCATGTTTACACATTGCTATCATATTGAACCTAACTACACAGACTGATTGAAGTCCCGGCCTGTTTGGTAACCGACATGGAAGTGGAAAGTTTACAAAACTTTGTAAAGAGAATGGAAAAGTAGAAGATAGACGAGTCAGTAATCAATTTAAGAGTACAATGGGAGTTGATTTCCTGGAGAGCTGAGCTGCTCTCATCCTCCAAAATAGAATTACACTGGAGTTCCGATAATCCGAATTAATGATCCTCCTTGGATTATCGACAATTTGAACTAGCGAAAGTAAAAAAGTTGGTGAATCATCGGCATTGTACTTCCCCAGCGTGAATTATTAAACTGTTTTCGCTCTCATAAACCTATTTATTGATTTGGTACTTATATATTAACGCCACCGCAGCAAAAATTCTGCTAATGCGCCAAGCTACACCTAAAGTTTTTGCAACAAATTATAGAATAAAAAAATTTATGTAAAATTAAAACATTTTATTTATATAAAGTAGTAAATCAGATTTCGGTGGAAAATGGGCCGATATGGAATTTAATATAGACTGTTCATAGAGTTCATATTATGAACTCTGATAAATAAGATTTCAAACGATGTCTCTTGTTCCTCCATTTAGCACTACCCCACATTCTCATAGTGCCTGTGTATACCAAAATATAGTTTCATGTCATGGGAATTGGTACATGTACGTTTTTTAGGTAAAATATTTCGCTCCTGAAGAAATAAAATAGCACCTTGTTCTGTTTTTGGCAAATCCCAAATACGCATTTTCATAGCACTAAAAAATGGAGTCAAAAATCAACAAACAACAAGGCAACAAGAAAACCAAAGATAACCTTCGTGCGAGTAAGAACAAGGTTACAAGAAGGCAAACAAGGTTGCGTTAATACGTAAGTAACATTGATTTATATGAAAATTAAATCCTTTCGACCGATTCTGTTAAAAATTAGCGAGTACCGTCTTTATTGATTCCTGGATGAGTCATTATGGTTTTTGAGTAAAACCCCTCTCCCTAGAGCCAATTTGCTCTGAAAATTAATAGGTGTCATCCATATGGGGTTCTGGATTCACATGTAAAATGTTGTGTCGATATAATCATTCTAGCCTATAGAACTCAAGATCGCGGATTCGAAACCTCGCCGAGGCCCTTAGGTTTTTTGCCTGGAAGGTCACGCTGTCCTTCGGATGGGACATTGCGATGGTCCTGAGTCAGATGTCCGCTAATCGTTGAAGAAACCCCTGCTACCCTAGGTGAATAATCCTAAATAAAATTTAAAAGTCCGGCTTATATCCACAAAAGTGACGAAAGAGCACTTTGTTTAGTAGGCGATAAAACTTTGTAGTTACAAATTACAAATACTAAAAAGGGCCTGTCGTGATTTTTTTTAAACCCCTTTTTTTCATGGAAGAAAGATCTATGTGATGTGGAGCAAGCACCTGCATAGTTTTAAGTTCAATACTCTGCCAATAGATGCCATGAACCTTGATTAATGAAGGCGCGAACGGAGGTCACGTGGAAGAAGGGCCTATGTTATCTTTAGTAGCGTGATAAAGAAAATTAAATTTAAGAAATTTAAGAAAAGAAAATTTAAAATAATAATTAAATAGATAAAATTATATACGTCGTTACCATCACAGAAGTCACTTACTACTTTTACAGTATTTTCTATTAATCAATAATTTTTTTTTTATGTTCCGACCTTATTTTCGAATAAACAAATCGTAAAAAATGTTCTTTCTGTTTTCAGTCTTTCCAATGGAAAAAGAGCCTATGTCATTTTCAACTTGTTTTTATTATATTGCAACTGTTTCAGTTCACAATTTGAAAAACCTGACATAGGCCCTTCTTCCAGACACTCATTCAACTATTCATTCTACTGGGAGTTATCGTGTTCACAGTCACAGTATTTTTTTTTTCTTTACATTTTTGGTATCAGCAGGGGTTTCGATAACATGCAACATGACATTCCATTGCACTCAACATCGAATTTCTGAACAATTGCATAACTACTCTAATATTTTTAGAATACCTAAAAAATTTAAATTGTTAATACTATACATAACAGCGGTGTAGAATGTTTTTTCCGCCCCTAAATTGAAAAATGTAAAAAAAATAATAATAAAAAAATGTCGACATGCTTGTACTTATAAAAAAATGTAGACATGATAATTTGGCAGAGAATAAAAAAAAATGTTTATATGAATTCATTGCCTGTATTCAACCAAGGATTATTTAATAAAATATTTAAAAATCCTAATAAAATTAGAGAAAGAAAACAAAAAACTTTTTTTATTTGGGCCTGTAATAGACAAGTACTTTACGCAAATTGACAAATGAAATATGAAAATTAAAATAATTTAAGAATAATGTAATTAATAAACTATAATAAATACTAATAACAAAAGATAGTGAATAACAGTTAATAAAAAATATCTAAACGCAAGCAAATATTTATTTTTTATTTTTTGGCATTGTGTACGGAGGCATATTAGCCATATCACTGTGTTATCTAGTTAATTAAGACATCCATGGCCCCGGGAGGGAGTTCTACGAAATAGAACTCACTCCCGGACGAAATTCAAGCCGCAAACCATGCGACCAAAGCCCTGCGATCTAGACCGCAAGGCCACCATGGCATGGCCCCCCAACACAAATAAATATAATTAAATAAAACGTATGTCATGAGTGAACAAACAATTTAAAATATTTAAACTAAAAAAAAAATTAAATATGTTGTCCTTCGGATGGAACGTTAAGCGTTGGTCCCGAGCCTGTACGATGTCAGGTTTTCGTTACAGATTCTATCCAAGGTGAATAAAATTTTAAGATAGGCAAAATTAAGTACTCCCATAGTAGAGTCGAGCTCATGTCCACCAGAGTTATGAAAGAGCAGTAAGCGATATGACCTCGTAATTGAAGCCCGGGCATGAGTTCCTATAACTAACTCTATACAAAAACTAACAATAACTAAATAAAACCTACATCATGGACGAACCATATTAAATGTAATATGTAAAATATAAAAATAAAAAAAATATTGAGTTTTAACGCAAACGGTCGGTTGGCTTTGGAGGGAGAGCAAAAACGTAATTGATTAATTCGTGCTGGGGAAGTATGTAGCAGGTGATTCACCGACAACTTTTAAAATAATATTGGGGACGTAAGTAACGAAAATCTTTGAATCTATTTTTCTATTTCGTTTTCACTTTAAGAATGACGGACGCAGCATGATTAAATTTATTTATTATTAAATAATATATTAACTATTAATTAAAATTTAAAATGAAAGAAAATATATTATACTGTTACGCCCATCTCACGTCAGAATTAATCAAAGAGATACTATAGTTTAATTTATTAAATAAATAACAAAATATTGCCTCAATATATTTTCTATGTGCAATCAATGAGTCCGATGGCCCCCCATAACCCTAATAATAAACTTTAGGATGGTGGTACCTCGTGGCAGAAGAGGTGTGGAGACGGCATGGTGTGGAGCTGTAGACAGAACAACGGTGATGACAAGAAGAGACCACATATTGACGATGTTTCAGAGAGAGAACGGACACAGACCTCACGCAAGGAGACTCGGACGGTGACTGGGGGTTGTTGGTCCACCACCGGCAGTCCTTGCTACCCCCTCCCCACCCCGTTCTTCAATCTCAACTCTCGTCCTAGCTAACAAACCCCCACCCTGTTACCATATGTACCAAGGCCAATTTGGGGTTCACAGACATAGAGTCGAACTTCTATGCACTGAGAAAAATTGTTCGACTTATCTACAATTCGACTTAGCAAAGTTCGACTTATCGAGATTTATGTTCGACTTATCAAATTAAAAATGGAACATAAGGAAGAGTAATAAGTAATTTTTTTTTTTTTTTTTTTAATATTTTTTGACATGAAAATGTCTATTTGCTCATTAAGCACAGTGATAGCCGGTCAAACTTTCTGTTGTTACAAAATACCGTCAGATTTCAATCGATAATAACTATGAGACTAATAATGCGAACACAACGGTTGATGTCACAATGGATAGAGCATGTCTGTACGTGTTTGTTTTGCCTGTGACGTTATCAGGATAGTGTGGGCGCCGGCGGATTAGCGTTGTGTAAAATTAGAAATTAGTGTAGCGTGATAACGCGTTTAGACAGGACGTTGATTCGGGTGTCATTGTAAAGAGCTTGAGGAGCCCTACTAGGACTCAAAGTGAAACAATAAAAATATTCGCCGAAATATATGTAAAAATCGGTATTAAATTGAAAATTGCAAAAAAAATAAAGATGTCTCATATGAATCGTAAATATGCGCGGAATTATAGAAAACGCAAATCAGAGGAAAGCTGGCATAAAAGGGAATTTTAAAAAACCTAAAAAGTCTAGTGCCGAGCTACGACAGCATCGAAAATAAAATGTAAAATGATTTTATCCCGAAGTTTTCACGGAAAATCTATGGCGTGGACCTTGACTACGCCTTAATGTTTTTTTCTCTTTAGTTAGTAACATGTTGGACACTTCATTTAGGTTGGTAAAAAGCTGTTGGTCGACTTTGTCACAGGTTGTTGCCAAACAATGTTAAATACATTTCCGGCTTTTCTACTTAGTTGTAGGCGGTTCTTTTTCGGTCACTTCTGCCTCATCTTCATCGGCACTTCCGGCAGTGGGTTCTACTTGCAGCTGCACTTCCGCCAAAATACACTTCTCAGAAGGGGGTTCACATACTGGCAAGTCACAGTCAACCTCCACGAAGTCTATATTTACAGAAATAGCAGATGAGACAAGTTCCCAATCACCAATAGTAGGGATGAGCGATAGTCGATAGTTGCCAACTATCGATAGACCGATATTATCGGTGAAAAACTATCGACAGTATCGATAATTCAGTAAGTTGATGCTTTACATGCAAAATACTTTCCAATTTCAATATTTTATAATATCATTATTTTATTTTTATTTTTTCATGTACATTCACCTAATTTAAATTATTCTATGTTATGGAGGATGAAAGGGGAATAAAAATATCAATCGAATAAGTAATTGTTCTTTCAAATCGAACTTTTGTTTTATGGAAATAACATTTTTGTCGAAAATAATCGCATTAAGTATATCACTTAAAACACAGCAAGAATTTTAACACATCAATTAAAGTTCAAAAACACTTATTGTAGATAATCAAAAAACAATCAAGTAGATACAATGGATTCAGCAATTTTTATTTCAATAAACAACTTTTATAAAACAATATAAAAAAATTAATTACTGGAAAAATACTTGTAAAACTTTATGGAACAGTAGCCAGTGTTCCAGCTTCTGCAGTGGGTGTTTGGTCTTAGGTGCCGGTTTATAAGTTTCTTGGTGGCGTCTCAAGATGTGATCTTTTAAATTGGATGTGTTTTGTATAAAACTTTGCAAAAAGTAAATTTAGCATTTTTCTCATCATCCTGTTTGATAAAAAAAGTTCCACACGTCCGAATTTGTCGGCATACTGAAATGAACACGCTACGCTTCACATTTCCAAGTTCCAAGTCCAACACGCTAACTCGAACTGAGAAGTAGAGTTAAATAGAAAGGAAACTGGAAAGAAGAAAAATAATAAAGGGAATGAGTTTGTTGGAAGAAGGTCCGTCATAGAATCATAATAGACGTATCTTTCTGCTTTAGCCCTCTATACTAGGAATTGGATTGGTTTTGTGTTCATTAGTGGCTAGCTTTCATTCAAAATATTTCTAGGAAAACAATCTGTTTCCGATCAAAGTTGATTAACATGGGTTGAAAAGTTACGCAACTTTTTTTAAAAATATGTATGAACATTTCAATAAACTTCTTCCTTTTTTTTTTTTGTAAATTTTTTATTTTATTTTTATTTATTTATTTTTAATCAAAACGTATCCCCTGTAATGAAGAGAATCAATATAATTTCATGAACCTTCAAAGTCTAAATGCCTTACGATTCAAGAAAAAATTGTCATTTCATGAAAAACCTAGACATTTAATGTAATTTCACAATATGCCGGAAGTTCATGAAATGTCTTGTTTTTTCATCCCTATTAGTTCGGTCCTTTTTGCGGATAATACTAATATTCTCGTGACGGCAAAAAACCCAACCTCTTTGAAAGGATCCATATCTAAAGCTCTTGAATCATTAAACGAATGGCATCTCGTCAATGAGTTAATGATAAATGAGTCTAAAACAATTATTTTAAATTTCAAAACTACAAATAAATTGGCAGAAGAAAAACAACCGTTAAATGTTGATACTCATTTAAAGATAATACTAGGTGTGCAATACATTCTGCTGTTTGCAAAAACAACCGTTAAATGTTGATACTCATTTAAAGATAATACTAGGTGTGCAATACATTCTACTGTTTGCAAAAACAACCGTTAAATGTTGATACTCATTTAAAGATAATACTAGGTGTGCAATACATTCTGCTGTTTGCAAAAACAACCGTTAAATGTTGATACTCATTTAAAGATAATACTAGGTGTGCAATACATTCTACTGTTTGCAAAAACAACCGTTAAATGTTGATACTCATTTAAAGATAATACTAGGTGTGCAATACATTCTGCTGTTTGCAAAAACAACCGTTAAATGTTGATACTCATTTAAAGATAATACTAGGTGTGCAATACATTCTACTGTTTGCAAAAACAACCGTTAAATGTTGATACTCATTTAAAGATAATACTAGGTGTGCAATACATTCTGCTGTTTGCAAAAACAACCGTTAAATGTTGATACTCATTTAAAGATAATACTAGGTGTGCAATACATTCTGCTGTTTGCAAAAACAACCGTTAAATGTTGATACTCATTTAAAGATAATACTAGGTGTGCAATACATTCTACTGTTTGCAAAAACAACCGTTAAATGTTGATACTCATTTAAAGATAATACTAGGTGTGCAATACATTCTGCTGTTTGCAAAAACAACCGTTAAATGTTGATACTCATTTAAAGATAATACTAGGTGTGCAATACATTCTGCTGTTTGCAAAAACAACCGTTAAATGTTGATACTCATTTAAAGATAATACTAGGTGTGCAATACATTCTGCTGTTTGCAAAAACAACCGTTAAATGTTGATACTCATTTAAAGATAATACTAGGTGTGCAATACATTCTGCTGTTTGCAAAAACAACCGTTAAATGTTGATACTCATTTAAAGATAATACTAGGTGTGCAATACATTCTGCTGTTTGCAAAAACAACCGTTAAATGTTGATACTCATTTAAAGATAATACTAGGTGTGCAATACATTCTGCTGTTTGCAAAAACAACCGTTAAATGTTGATACTCATTTAAAGATAATACTAGGTGTGCAATACATTCTGCTGTTTGCAAAAACAACCGTTAAATGTTGATACTCATTTAAAGATAATACTAGGTGTGCAATACATTCTACTGTTTGCAAAAACAACCGTTAAATGTTGATACTCATTTAAAGATAATACTAGGTGTGCAATACATTCTACTGTTTGCAAAAACAACCGTTAAATGTTGATACTCATTTAAAGATAATACTAGGTGTGCAATACATTCTGCTGTTTGCAAAAACAACCGTTAAATGTTGATACTCATTTAAAGATAATACTAGGTGTGCAATACATTCTACTGTTTGCAAAAACAACCGTTAAATGTTGATACTCATTTAAAGATAATACTAGGTGTGCAATACATTCTGCTGTTTGCAAAAACAACCGTTAAATGTTGATACTCATTTAAAGATAATACTAGGTGTGCAATACATTCTACTGTTTGCAAAAACAACCGTTAAATGTTGATACTCATTTAAAGATAATACTAGGTGTGCAATACATTCTACTGTTTGCAAAAACAACCGTTAAATGTTGATACTCATTTAAAGATAATACTAGGTGTGCAATACATTCTGCTGTTTGCAAAAACAACCGTTAAATGTTGATACTCATTTAAAGATAATACTAGGTGTGCAATACATTCTACTGTTTGCAAAAACAACCGTTAAATGTTGATACTCATTTAAAGATAATACTAGGTGTGCAATACATTCTACTGTTTGCAAAAACAACCGTTAAATGTTGATACTCATTTAAAGATAATACTAGGTGTGCAATACATTCTACTGTTTGCAAAAACAACCGTTAAATGTTGATACTCATTTAAAGATAATACTAGGTGTGCAATACATTCTACTGTTTGCAAAAACTGAGCTGAGTCAGGCATATCTGTATAAAAAACTCAGTTAATGTTTTAATAATTATCAGTAACTTCTCACCTTGTATGTTCTTTATGAATATATTAATACTTTAAATAGATTTCAATTGAATTCATGGGGGGCCAGGGTGGCCTTGCGGGCTAGAGCGTCTCGCCAAGGTTTGCGGGTTCGGATCCCGTCCGGGAGTGAGTTTTATTTTGTAGATAGAACTTCCTCCCGGGGCCATGGATGTCGTAAATAACTCGATAATAACACATTGACATGGCTAATATGTACCGTTCGTAAGGCCAAAAATAAATTAAAAAAAAAAAAAATTGAATTCAATGGATTTTTTCTAGCCTTTTTGCAGACAACTACAGCTGTTTTTGCACAAAATTTCTTTTACTATGTGTTCTTTGTATGTTAAAGAATATTTTTGTCGAAAAACAGTCGAACTTTGTACGTTAAACACTGAAAAAAAACGGCTCAAAAAAAAAAATTGTTGTCCGATGGTAAACCGAAAAAGGCTTCGCCCAGATTTTTACATTTGAAATCGAAAAATTATATTTTGCGCGAGAATTTTGTCTCTCAATTAATTTCAATGGGAATTTCGTTTTTCGGTGATTATTCCTCCGTGGTATGTTCGATTTCAGATTTTTTTAGTAGTAAACCATCGTCACCGTGTCCACTACCATCGTGGCAAATTTCAATGTGATGGGTTTAGGAGGAGTACGAATACAACGAAATACATGAGTCGCCTAAGAAAGAGATTCGTAAACTCAGCTCAATAAAATCTCAAACGCTCAACACACAGCTGTTATCGGTAAGAACAGTTCCGTTTGCTTCTAACCTCGTAATCTAAAAAATATCATGCCAAAGGATACATTAATTACATTATATTATGCATATTTCCATTATATAATCAATTACTGTTTAATGCATTGGGGAGCTTGTAGCTCAAATATTAATATTTTCAGACTTCAAAAGAAAGCATTAAGAATTATAAACAATATTACTCAAAGAACAAGCTGCAGAGAAATATTTAAACAAATTATAATCCTGCCTTTGGTTGCGTTGTTTATATTTGAAACATTAATGGTTATTAGGAAAAATAAAAATATTTTCCCTGTTAACAATTCTAGTCACGATTACGATTCCAGGAAGAAATATGATTTTGGAATAACTAAACATCTTTTTGAGAAAAGTATAACTCATAAAGGAATTAGTTTCTTTAATGCCCTTTCCCTACTTTTTGAAGACATTAGAAACAATGAGAAAATTTAAACTTCAACTATAAACATTGTTAGAGGAAACCTTCTATTCGGAAAAGGAATTTTTTCTCATTGTTCAAAAATAATAAAATAACCATAATAAAAAAATGGTGTTTTACATACATTATTTCATATATTATGACTCATGTTTGGGCTTTAACAACGAGGTCATATCGCCTACTACCAGAGCTCTATCGTCACTCTGGTGGTCATGAGCCCGACTCTACTGTGGAAGTCCTAAATTTTGACTACCCTAAATTTTTAGTCACCTATGCTTTCCTACCTTAATATCCCTCCTATATTTAACGAGTACCTGACATCGTGCAGGCTCGGGACCATCGCTTAACGTCCCATCCGAAGGACGGCGTGCTTAAGTTTATTTTACCTCCTAGATAAAATAAACTAAGGACTTCGGTCGGGGTTCGAACCCACGTTCTTGAGCCCAAAAGTCAAGCAAGCATACCACTGAGCTACCTCTATACCTGGGGAAGTAAATCAGAAATCACATAAATATTTTTCAGGTTATTGGACACATAAACTTCTGGCAAAAATCAAAAATAAATTTTTTAAGTACATATATATCTTAACTTCTTCTGTGTCCCCTGTCCGTAAATTATGTAACGTGCCTACCGGAGAGGAGAGAGAAGTCCAAATATTGTGACAGATTCTGACAGGAGGGGGGGCCTAGAAATGTTACAAAACACAATAAGGCCTTTCATTGTTATACTCGTCATTTAGTTCTCTTTAAAAAATATATACTGTGATGTATAAAAAATACACACATTAAATTATTAATATTAAAAATTAAACATATTAATTTTTCTATAAAATCCAAGAAGCAACTGAATTAGTTTATAAGTAATATGAATCCATTTTCTTTTAAAACAAATGAGTAGAAAATAAACACGGCCGTCAGCTGTTTTGGAATTAGTATAGAGGAGTGAATGGTGTGTGGTCTGGGTTGAGATGTGAAGGTGGACAGAGAGTTGTTGTTTAGGCTTAAGATGTGATATAAAATATATATGCCCAAAAATATATAACTTAAAGGAGAATGGCCAAAATATAAAACAAAAAATAGATTGAAATAGTTTTAAGAATTTAGTTCTTACGATTTTTCTTTTTAATTTTATAATTTAGATGTAAGAAAATAAACCCAATTATTTGTTCTTGTAAATTCCATTCTATTCATTTTCTCTGTTGGCCCAGTAAGATAATTTGAAAACCTTTTGATTAGATTTAATATTAATTAAAAAAATTTTAAATGTCATCTCTTTACAAATCCCAAATGAAAAGTTTGTTAATTGAAACTTTTAAAAAATATACGTGCACTTTCTTAAAAATTTCACCTCTTGAACTTTTGATATTTTTTAGGGCACTTTTCGGAAACTACTGTAGAAATCAAAATTAAATAGAAGACCAGTTATAAAAATTTTTTGTCTACAGAAAATGTGGTAATTTATTGTTTATATTATTATTAATTCAATTATTTTAATTTTATTTATATATATATTTTTTTAACATAAATTCAATTACCACAATACATATGTATTTGATATCTCTTCAATCTTGGTATACAAAGTGAAGAATTAAGATGAAGGACAAGAAGTCCGTTCACATAGTGTTTACCCTTGGACGAAAGTATACTTGACCTCCCGTCTTTCTTAACAGTAATCCCATTCCATCAAAATACTAAGTACCTAGCAGATTTGCTACCAAGGCTTCATACTTGAGAAACGACTAACATGGAACCCTCATACGAGAATGAAAAGACAAGAAATGAACAGAACTGTTACTAAGACTGACTACTAGACAAAAGATCAAAATTATCTCTGAGAACTGACTAATATATAATGTTTGAGTATTGCGTTATAATACTCAAGCTTATGTGAACTTATGGACTTGATCTATGGGATTCTCCCAATGCTTCCAATCTTCAGCGCATTCAATCCTTGCAATCCAAAAACCCTTCACACTAATATCAATATTCACTTTATCACCGAATTAGCTAAATCAGGTATAAAAAATTATTTAGCACCTACATGAATTCTCTAGTCCGTGCCCTCCCTTCTGCCAAACTTGCTGAACGACGCACAGTGTGAAATTTATGAATTTTGATTTTCAATATTCGAGCCCCCGCTCAATTTTTGATCAATTTGGATGAAACTAGGTGCAAAATATTTGTGAAAGATGGCTTTTTATCAGGTAACTGGGGGTTCCACAATCAAGGTATTATATGCCAATTGACAGCTGCCAAAACCCCGCTAAAATTTAAAAAAAATCTAATTTTTTTTGTCCAAGTTTTTGTTAACGGATTTTTACAACTTAAATGAATGTTTTTTGGGTCGCTGATTACGAATTCAATATTTATTTTAGCCAAAAGTGGTTCTAATGTTGTCATTTTGGTCTAAAGCGGTCCAAATTCAATACATTGGCTATTTTTGCCACTTTTGGTGCTTTTAATGGATTCATTGATTGTGAAACCCGCAGTTACCTGATAAAAAGCCAGCTTTCAAAAAAATGTTGCACCTAGTTTCATCCAAATTGATCAAAAATTGAGCGGGGGCTCTAATTTTGAAAATCAAAACTCATAAATTTCACACTGTGCGACGCCTTAGGCGCCAATGGCCTAGAGACCTTCTCAAATCAGGCAGTCAGATTGATTAGTCATAAATGAGTGCAACTCAGTGTCTAAACGAGTGTCATCACTGGATGATTTCTCTTCTTTTGACATTTTGGTATTGCCATTTTTTTCTCGCTTAGCACATTTTCTTGTTATATATGTTCTTTATACAGTTGTAAATATCTCTGTAAATAAAATATATATATATATATATATATATATATATATATATATTGTAAAGAGGAAACAGGGGAGGGGGAGGTATACTTCGTATAACTGCAAAGTAAAAAAAGTCTTGTACTTCCCCAACACAAATTAATCAAGTAAGTTATTGCTCTCCCTCCAAAACCAATCGAACGGGCTAAAAATCAATAGTTGTCAATACATTCATTACATTGGCAGTGATTATTGATCCGAAATGATCCCTCTAGAGGGCGCCAGTCGCTCAGAGTAGCGTAAAAGCCTACTAAGCTCAAGATCGCAGGTTCGAAACCCAGAGGAGATCCTTAATAATCCCTTCAGATGAAACGTTAAGCGATGGTCCCAAACCTGTGCGATGTCTGGTACTCGTTAAAAAACCCTCCCTACATTAAACCTTGGTTAGGAAAAATTTAGGATTCCCAGAGTAGAGCTAACATAGAAGGGATAAGAGCATAGGATGCATAGGTCCCTCTAGGTGTACACACCAGCCCTCCCAATATATCTAAATATACTTATGGTTGACTAGCATAGTTTCTGGTTGCTGCCTATCTACCGACATTGCTGCCTTAATGTGGAAAATATGTGAAAACGGTACCACAAAGCCCACTTATATTCTATATTAAATATAGAAATGTTCTTTCTTGACAATTTTAGTTCGAACCAAATGGAAACTTATTTTATCCTTACATGTGGCGTCTAATGAGCTCAAGATCACGAGTTGGAAATGTAAACGGGGCTCTTAGTTGTGTTAACTGGGAAGTGGAAAATAATCTTGAGCACGTCGTCCTTATAGGATATTATCCTACATCACCTATATCAGCAGTAATTTGATTTTTTGTCTTTCGTCCCCTCCATAATCCCCCTATTCCTTTCGTCGATTTGACTGAAAATTAATATGAGTCCTTATAACGTTCTGAATATATATAAAAGTTCGTTTCGATAAATTCATTTTGTCAAGAGTTCACGTGTTCACCGTCACAAGGACAGAAAATATTTTTTTTTATACATTTTGGAATCGGTAAGTTATTTTAGAGAAAGTGTGGTAAAAAAAATTGAAACTTGTCAAAACATTCGACATTAAACGAGATATACAGATTCTTAATAATATTCTGAATTTAAATTTTTAAGTGAACATGCCCAATGTATCTTAGGAAATTTCTGAAGTTGTTAAAGTTACTTACGAAGCCTTTCAAGGTACACGATGAAAAATTATTAATTTTTTTTGTATTCATTTTTTATATGGATAAAAAATATATTATTATTAATCAAATGTAATAATAATATTTTTCCAAAAAATTTCAAAAAAATATATTTAAAAAATGTATTTGCCGTGACCAGGATTCGAACCTGGGTTATTGCGGCCACAACGCAATGTCCTAACCACTAGACGATCACGGCTGGTTGAGGGAAATCTTGTGAAAAAGGTAGATCTAAGGAAACCGTGGAAAATCAACACACAAGAAACTGAGCAGCTCTGCTATCTGGTAGGAAAATGGGGGAAACACAAGTCCGAGGTTCAAGGTCATTCCTCTACACTTTCATATTAAAAATATTTCCAGAAAAGTATTGTAAAATTTGGAAATTCAAAATATATTTTTAAATTGTGATGTCGCCATTACAGGACTTTCTTATACCCAACCATGCTGACCTAACTATATTTTACAAGATACACGTTATGTTTATGACCTAATCAAAAATCTTTTCGAGTAGTAGTTGTAGAGAAAATGGAAATACATAATTTTTAAGAAATATGATTTTTCACAGGTCGTCCGCTATTCGAGATATATGCAGAAGACCATCTTGAAATGTAGTTTTGAAAAACATATTTTTAGTTGTTTCCTTGATTTACCCGAAAACGGTTAGTCCTATCGAAAAATTTATTCTTACCAAAATTTATACTTATAAAATTTCCAAACACTATAAAGTCCTCGAATTTGGATAGAATCATAACCTTAAAAGTTATAGCCGCCGAAAAATGTATACTAAATGTTTTTATCGTCTAAATCGTAACTCAAAGTAACGAACTTTAAAATATAGTCTATCTATTGATAGTTTTTTGAAAAATTATAAAAATAATAAATATATATTTGATGTGGCCATTAGAGGATTTTTCTTGACCAACCACGATTCCAGATCATTCTCTCTTCCCCTTCTCTTCTCAAAATCATTTCATTTTGTCTCTTTGTACAGCGTTATCTTGAGAGTAGACATTCATAAGAATGTTACTGGGTATAAACCCAGTAATGCCAGTATGAAATAATTTCGAGAAGGGGGAAAGAGAGTGATCTGTAAGCATGGTTGGTATAAGAAAGTACCTACTGTAATGGCCATATCACATTTTTTTTTTTTTATGCCATTAAATTTTTCATAAATAGAAAAATGAAATGGTTACATCAGTCGACTGCCTCTTCCTAGAGGACAAAGTCAGCGGGTGCCATCCTTATGGAGTTTTGAATTTAAATATAAAATTTCATGTCGATACATTCTTTACTTTTAAAGTTATTGGGATTTTTGAGTTTAACCGATCTGAACCCCCTTCTCCTCGGCTGATTTCACAGAAAATTAATAGGTGTTGTCTTTATAGGGTTTTTAATTTAGATATGAAATTTCGTGTCAATACATTTACTACAACGGAAGTTATTAGTGTTTTTAAACCTCCCTTCAAATCCTCCCCTTCCCTATGGTCAATTAGGCTGAAAATCAGTAGGTGTCATCAAATTTGGACTGGACTGATACAGTAAAATACCTTGGAGTTCTTCTGGACAGACGACTGACCTTCAGACAACATATCAGACAGAAAGCAAATACTGTAAGCGGACTTGTGTTCTCCTTATTCCCGTTACTCCACAGAAATGCAGCCCTTAACCTTACCAATAGACTCCTCATATACAAGCTTCTGTTGCGGCCAGTCATTACATATGCATGCCCAGTGTGGGCCGGTCTTGCCAGCAATACCAACATAAAAACTCTTCAAGTATCCCAAAACTAATGCCTTAGGTTGGTTGGAAGCTACTCGAGGGACACCTCCATCCTACAAATCCACGAACACCTAATTATCGAGCTCCTACTCGACTATATAATAAATCTTGGTAAAAACTTTTTCCTTAAGAGTGACGCAAGTCAATGCATTGGTTAAAAACATAGGGAAACCTCAGGGAGGGAAGCATAAAAATATCCGATCGCGATTTTAAAATTATAATCTCTGTTTTTCGACAGTTTATAAACTTACTTTCAATTCAGTTATTTTATATTTGTTTTTGTTTTTTTGTTTTTTCTCCTTTATCATTTAGAGTTTTTAAAATTTTCTCTTAGAAAGTAGCATTGTTTTTTTAATTTACTGATTATTTTTGTCTGTATTTGTATAAGTAATGGTGAAGGAACCTTTCTGTAAACTTGTATTTTCTATAAAAATAAAATAAAATATATCTATCTATCTATCTAAATTGTTGTTAAATAATTCAGATTTTTTGGAAATCAAAAATTTCTTATTCTTGAAATACATGAAAAAAAGGAGATTTATTTACTTATTACATAAAACAAAGGAAAAGTATGTAATAAAGTTATATAAGATCTATCTTTTAGAATCAGACTCTATCAAGTGAAAATAAACCTGTCGAAGTCTGGAGTCCTAATCCCTTAATCCCAACCCAGTTATCCATTTTAATTAGCTCTTTTAATTAATTTTTTTAATTATTTTTCAAAATCAGAAGATCAGTCATTTGAGGCCAGACAATATTCATTTAATGAAAAGAAAAGAATAAAAAAAACTCAGATGCATATCGAGAGATTCAATAATTTGATTTCCCTTTTGAAACTGGTATTTTCAGAAAAATGTATATTGTTATATTTTTTCCAATTATATATTCAGCATTTTTCTGTGTAAAAACCTACCTCCGTCTTCTCTGTACTTTACTTTCCGATCTATACAAAGTTTATGTAATCGGTAAAACTTCTTTTACCTTAATATAATGTATTGTAATCGTGCCAAAATTCGAGATCGAAGTTTTAAAGGAATTCCACATTTTAAGTTCACCTGAACACGATTTGGTTATTTTTGAGCTGAGTTCACGAAGCTCTTTCTTAGGTGACTCACGTATTTCGTTGTACTCGTACTCCTCCTAAACCCTTTTACCGATCACATTGAAATTTGCCACGATGGTAGTGGACACGGTAACGATGGTTTACTGCTAAAAAAAAATCTGAAATCGAACATACCACGGAGGAATAATCACCGAAAAACGAAATCCCATTCAAATCAATTGAGAGACAAAATTCTCGCGCAAAATATAATTTTTCGATTTCAAATGTAAAAATCTGGGCGAAGCCTTTTTCGGTTTACCATCGGACACCACTTTTTTTGAGACGTTTTTTTTCAGTGTTCTAATGTACAAACTTCGACTTTTTTTCGATAAAAATATTCATAGCTGTTGTTGTCTACAAAAATGCTAGAAAAAATCCATTGAATTCAATTGAAATTTATTTAAAATATTAATAAATTCATAAAGAACGTACAAGGTGAGAAGTTACTGATAATTATTAAAACATTAACTGAGTTTTTCATACAGATATGCCTGACTCAGCTCAGTTTTTGCAAACAGCAAAATGTATTGCACACCTAGTTTATTATGTATGATTGAAGCTTTGTGAGCACTCAAGAAGACGATTGTAGCATGGAATTTGAAATTTGAGATGGATTTGTCGCATGTGCTATCTTAAATTTAATTAGAAATCGGACGAAAATTGGATCACTTTACTCCGGGTCCTCAGTACATTATACAAGATTCCACTTATATTAATGATTTAATCGAAAATCTCTACAAATAAAAGTTGTAGAGAAAACTGTAAGGCACATTTTATATGAAATACATTTTATATGAAGTACATTTTATATGAAATACATTTTATATGAAGTACATTTTATATGAAATACATTTTATATGAAGCACATTTTATATGAAATACATTTTATATGAAGTACATTTTATATGAAATACATTTTATATGAAGCACATTTTATATGAAATACATTTTATATGAAGCACATTTTATATGAAATACATTTTATATGAAGTACATTTTATATGAAATACATTTTATATGAAGCACATTTTATATGAAATACATTTTATATGAAGCACATTTTATATGAAATACATTTTATATGAAGTACATTTTATATGAAATACATTTTATATGAAGCACATTTTATATTAAATGCATTTTATATTAAATGCATTTTATATGAAGTACATTTTATATGAAATACATTTTATATGAAGTACATTTTATATGAAATACATTTTATATGAAGTACATTTTATATGAAATACATTTTATATGAAGCACATTTTATATGAAATACATTTTATATGAAATGCATTTTTGCGAATTGATACAGATTTGTCGCGAGGTGTTTCGAGGGGTCTCGAGTTGAAAGCTATTTTATTATTATAATTATTCTGTACATGTTTTGTATATATTATTTATTTTGTACATATTTTATCTTAATTTGTGTATATTGCCATTGTATTTATTATTATTTATTTATTTTTTATTTTTTTTCTGTAATTTTTATTAATTTTTTTTTTTATACTCACTGTTATCAAATTTACTTATAGTTATATTTATTATAACTGATTGTAAATAATCCAAATAAACAAATTATAAAAAAATATATATATTTTTATAGACGTTTACTTTCCAACCCCTAAAACGGAGTTAAAGTTCAATATTACAAACATTGCTGAGATCGCGGGCTAGAAACCTGGTTGAGGACATTAGATTTTTTATCTGGGAAGTGAAAAAACCTCTAGCACTCCGTTCTTCGGTTAGGACGTTAAACGATGGTCCCGAAACTATACGATGTCAGGTTCTCGTTGAAGACCCCTACTATGTGAATAAAAATGTGGGGTAGGCAAAGTACAAAATTCTCACTATAGAATAGAGCTCATAACAACAAAAAATTACACTGCATTGACAACGAATTTAAAAATATGTTTTTAAATAGTTAGAAAAATAATTAGACTAAGATATATATTGTGTAATCCACTTGAGTCAAGTAGTCAAGCATGCTACCAACGTCCTCCTAAATAATTGTTTAGAATAATAGAAAACTTTCAAATTATTATTTTTGACGTTGGAAACTTTTTAGCTATAGTTAGTTTCCAAATTTCCATTAGATTTTAGCATCATGCTTTGCAGTGCTGTTTTTTTAATGTGTTCTACTAATCCAGCCATCCTGGTGAAGTTAGAATTAGCTGAACGATATAGGTACAACTGTTGGGCTTTATTCATTTATTACAAATGCTTAGCATAGAAAAAATGGTGACGTAATGAACTAATTATAAATTATAACTATTATAAATTATCACAATCAGGAATTTCTATTATCGTACGAAGGCTGACTGCAGTTGGTATAAGAAAGTCCTCTTATGTCAAAAAAACGTGTTTACAGATCCCCCTTCCTTCTTCCCATTCCTTTCTAATTGGCATTAATGTTTTAAAAAAGAAGGACTTCTTGGAGGAAAAAATAAACATATTACACAAATATTTACACTAAATATTCCAAAATCCTCTATAGATCCTTATAATAGTTGATCCTATATCCTCAAAGTACAGTTACACATTTGGGAAAAATAAAAAATGTATATAAACTAAATAAAATAGATATTGATAAAACTGATTTTCGACATATTGTCTATTTCACAATAATTTTATCAATCAGGAATTTATATTTTTATTTTTGGAATCAGGAATCGGAATATATGAAATTTCGTTGAAAATTCAACATCGAATTTCTGACTAATTATATAACTTTCTCTATACCTACTTCGAATTGCTGGTGGAGTAAAATACTTGTTACGAAGTTCTAAGTTGAGAAACGCGAACTTATTATGGAAACTTATAATAAATAAATAAAACGTCTTAAAATATTGTTATTATCAAAAATGTTTATACATAAAAAAATAATTAAATTAACCCTTAACTAAATGTAAAATATAAATATATAGTACAAAGACAAAAATGTGATACATTAAAAATATAAGAGAGGGGAGGATGCCCAGACAGTTTGAAATAATATTGTTTTAAGGGAAACAGATGTAATACTAAAATAAAGTGAATAAATAAATAAACTATAATACAGAGATAGTAAGAATTGATGGTAAATAGGAAAATACAAAGGTAGCGGAATAAAAGGCTAATCGGAGAGAGAGGATTGTATATGGAAGAGGAATTGGAACGGAGAGGACTTGAAGGAAGCCACGGAAGGAGAGTGACGGATATGAGGGAGGCAGGGAGTTCCAGGGGTTGAAGTTGTGGAAGGAAGAGGAGCGATGGGAGGGGATGAAGAGGTCCAAGGGACGGAATCTGGTGTGCCTTCGGTAAACGGAGGATTTAAATTGGAACATTTGTTAAATATAGTAGGGTTCTTTGGATATCGGCATTTGGAAGAGGAAGGAGCCTAGAAAGTAGTTTCGGCGGATGGAGGGTTTGAGCCATTTCAACTCCGAGTACTAGCTCGAGATGTGAGCATCTCAAGGGACATCGAAAACAAATATGACGTGAGTGAATCAGTGCCCACTTTTACAGGGACAAGTATACCAGGGGTTTTAACAGCACATGCTATGCTACCTAACGGTACGTCAATGAGGCTCGAATATCAGTGGTAAAACTAAAATTAATTCTAAAATTATTAAATTCTAACAAGATAATCTAATTTAATTTTGGTACGCACGAAATGATATTTGTACTTAATTTCAACAAAATGATTACATCACTTTATATATTTTGTTACATATAATAATATGAGAGAAATATATTTATCTAAATATATTAAAAACTCTGATGAAGATGAAAGTAATATTATTAGAATATTAGAGATTGTCTCTATAGAGCAAATTAATGATGTCTATTACTGTATTCTAAATTCTATTAATTTAAACAAGCAAATATTAAAAAAAATCTAACTTACAATAAAAAAAAAAAATTAAATTAAGTTGAGATTTTCATATTAAGTACTTGTTAAATACTTGTTATTTACAGTTAAGTACAAAATGGTTTGATTTAATGTTTATTACTTTGGTTTTATTTAAAGTCATTATAATATGTATATGTGTATGTATATAAAAGTATATATTCTTTCGTTTTTGCATTTCTCTTGGCTGTATGTATACAAGTAAATGTGCGCATTTATTATAATATTTAGATATTTAGAAATGTATTAAGCTGTAATATTCTTATTTTATTATTATATCGGATGTATATTCAAATTGTACCCGAACTCTTTATAATAAGCCTTCATAGGCTTCAATGTAGTGATAAATAAATAAATATTTTGTTATAAATTCATTTTATATCTTTATTGTTATTCATTTAGTTATTTTAACGATAGGAAAACCTTCTGATTTTATTTTCATTAATATTCCCATATCAGTAATCGTTTTGTTAATTCACTAACATCATTTCACGCCTTAATTAGTTTATCTTGTTAGAATTTAATAATTTTATCTTTAATTTTACCATTGTTATTGAGATAATGTCTCAGACCAAATAATTTTAAAGGTATAGTCATGGGGATTTCCTGGTTGAAATTCGAACCCCTTCCTTACATGATTTATAAGAATGGTTAACACTCAGAATGCCGAAACCAGTAGTTATGTATGCAATTTTATGGAATAAATACTATTCCAAAAATGTATTTACTTATTATACGTTTCCACAAAGTGACCTGGTATGTCTATTAAGAATATCAAAAATACAAAATATGAAAATATTGCATATTTACAAAATTCAAGATAGGTAACACTAAAGTCATGACTTGATTTACAAGAACTGGATGAATTAATAGAAAACTCATCATTATGGGTTTGCTTTCCTACACCGTTTTACTGTCTTTCACGTACCATAATATAAAAAAAAATATATATATATATATTATCATTATTATCAACAATATTATAATGCTAATTTATTATTATAATTCACATCAATGCACAGTTTTGGTTGACAAGTATAGCAACGACAGATGAGGTGCACATGCATTTGACATGCTATGCTACCTAACGGTACGTCAATGAAGCTCGAATAACGTTTAGTTCTTTTTTTTGGAGAGAGAGTGAGCTGAAATCAGCAGCTTTCAAATAAGAATATACTTTTAATCATTCACTTATTATTTATTTAAATGAAATTATTTGATGTGTTTTATGAATAAGAAAATGAACATTAATTGAGTTGATTAGTTTCCTTTTTTAATCTATAAATCTAAAAACAGGGCGGCATCCTTGTTCTTATTTAGAGTGCTTTGGTCCCTAGGTGTAAAACACCAGCCCACCACATATATATATACTGAGACAGCTAATTCTTCATTGAGTTGATTAGTTTCCTTCTTTAATCTATAAATCTAAAAACAGGGGGGCATCCTTGTTCTTATTTAGAGTGCTTTGGTCCCTAGGTGTAAAACACCAGCCCACCACATATATATATATACTGAGACAGCTAATTCTTCATTGAGTTGATTAGTTTCCTTCTTTAATCTATAAATCTAAAAACAGGGCGGCATCCTTGTTCTTATTTAGAGTGCTTTGGTCCCTAGGTGTAAAACACCAGCCCACCACATATATATATATAATGAGACAGCTTATTCTTCATTGAGTTGATTAGTTTCCTTCTTTAATCTATAAATCTAAAAACAGGGCGGCATCCTTGTTCTTATTTAGAGTGCTTTGGTCCCTAGGTGTTAAACACCAGCCCACCACATATATATACTGAGACAGCTAATTCTTCATTGAGTTGATTAGTTTCCTTCTTTAATCTATAAATCTAAAAACAGGGCGGCATCCTTGTTCTTATTTAGAGTGCTTTGGTCCCTAGGTGTAAAACACCAGCCCACCACATATATATATACTGAGACAGCTAATTCTTCATTGAGTTGATTAGTTTCCTTCTTTAATCTATAAATCTAAAAACAGGGCGGCATCCTTGTTCTTATTTAGAGTGCTTTGGTCCCTAGGTGTAAAACACCAGCCCACCACATATATATATACTGAGACAGCTAATTCTTCATTGAGTTGATTAGTTTCCTTCTTTAATCTATAAATCTAAAAACAGGGGGGCATCCTTGTTCTTATTTAGAGTGCTTTGGTCCCTAGGTGTAAAACACCAGCCCACCACATATATATATACTGAGACAGCTAATTCTTCATTGAGTTGATTAGTTTCCTTCTTTAATCTATAAATCTAAAAACAGGGCGGCATCCTTGTTCTTATTTAGAGTGCTTTGGTCCCTAGGTGTAAAACACCAGCCCACCACATATATATATAATGAGACAGCTTATTCTTCATTGAGTTGATTAGTTTCCTTCTTTAATCTATAAATCTAAAAACAGGGCGGCATCCTTGTTCTTATTTAGAGTGCTTTGGTCCCTAGGTGTAAAACACCAGCCCACCACATATATATATACTGAGACAGCTAATTCTTCATTGAGTTGATTAGTTTCCTTCTTTAATCTATAAATCTAAAAACAGGGGGGCATCCTTGTTCTTATTTAGAGTGCTTTGGTCCCTAGGTGTAAAACACCAGCCCACCACATATATATATATACTGAGACAGCTAATTCTTCATTGAGTTGATTAGTTTCCTTCTTTAATCTATAAATCTAAAAACAGGGCGGCATCCTTGTTCTTATTTAGAGTGCTTTGGTCCCTAGGTGTAAAACACCAGCCCACCACATATATATATATAATGAGACAGCTTATTCTTCATTGAGTTGATTAGTTTCCTTCTTTAATCTATAAATCTAAAAACAGGGGGGCATCCTTGTTCTTATTTAGAGTGCTTTGGTCCCTAGGTGTAAAACACCAGCCCACCACATATATATATATACTGAGACAGCTAATTCTTCATTGAGTTGATTAGTTTCCTTCTTTAATCTATAAATCTAAAAACAGGGCGGCATCCTTGTTCTTATTTAGAGTGCTTTGGTCCCTAGGTGTAAAACACCAGCCCACCACATATATATATACTGAGACAGCTAATTCTTCATTGAGTTGATTAGTTTCCTTCTTTAATCTATAAATCTAAAAACAGGGGGGCATCCTTGTTCTTATTTAGTGCTTTGGTGAAAATAAAGGAAAATGAGAACTACATTTTTAAATCACAATGTTTTATAAGTTATATATTTTTAATTTCTTTTTTTGTAAATGGTTTAAAAAAAAAGGTTAATGGGTTAGTGAACTATTATAATTTTTTGACAATAGATTAAATAAACCTCTTATAAGTTAATTTAGACAAAAAAATGTACTCTTGGCAAATGACAAAAAACTATATGGTTATAAATATGGATTATAAAATTTCTGGCAACTCACGGCATCCTATATCCTCTTTTGTATCTTTCCTTCTTCGTTACTTTCTTCTCAGCCTTTTCTTCCTTCCATATATAAAATTTAACCTTCTCGGGATTTTTCTTTCTTCTTCTTCCACGACACTCCTTCATATAAATGTGCTATCTTCCATCTTCTCGGGGATACTTTCCGCAGGACCTTCTTCCTCGCTCTTCTTAAACATACACCCTCCTTCTACGCTCTTCCAAAACACACGATACCTCCTCCAAGTTCCTCCAAAAACAGACTACACCTCCTCCAAGATCCTCTAAATCACACCACACCTCCTCCAAGATCCTACAAAACCCTACTACCACGAGTCGGCTTCTTTTGCCCTTCTCGCCATCTTTTCCCCCACCAAATGTCATCAAGTTTGTCTTTTCTTTTACAGTTAATCAATTTTTTTTTTTTTTTACTTTTAATATCTTTTGCCAAGATGTACATATTAATTTATTTGTACTTACTATTTTTTTCTACTATTTTTATAAAGAATAACAATTTCTTTTATTCTTTGTGACCCCCCCATTCTACACGTCACAATATATTTAAATAATATATAGAACAGTCTTCTCGGCCGGCCTCCCATTCTTCACTAGTGCCAGATTGATAGGATGCCATATGAATTCGTGACTTCGTGGCGCATCTTTCGAGATTTTGTAGTTTATTATTATCATTTTATTTATATTATTATAATAATAGTAATAATTTTATTATAATTCATTGAACTATCTATTCTCCTTTATTTACTATTATTTTTTAATATATTTTTTTTATTATCATTCTATATTATAACTTCGTTTATATCACACATCCATCATATATACTTACGGTTTATCTATTATATAAGTCGGATTAAGTATCTCTCTCTCTCTCATATATATATATATATATATATATATATATATATATATATATATTATATACTAATAAAATAAATTTATTGATTAAATTTTATGTGGGGAATATAAATAGTGGTACACTTGATCAGGTACAAAGTTGTTTTTCTCTGTCGCTAGTTGTTAGATAGAGTTAGTTATTGTGACTCTTGCCCGGGCATTTAAATTCGAGGTCGTATCGCCTACTAACGGAGCGCTCGTTTGTCGTTCTGGTGGACATGAATCCGAATCGATTATGGGAGTACTGTATTTTGACTATCCTACATTTTATTGGACTAGGGTAGGGATCTTTAACAAATACCTGACATCGCACAGGTTCAGGACCATCCCTTAACGTCCCATCCGAAGGACAGTATGATCAAGGTTTTTTCACTTCCCAGATATATAATATATATATATATATATATTATAGATACAATTGAGAGACTCCAATATGGCCTTTGCCTCCTCTGTCTTTTTGCCATGTCTCAAACCTGAATTTTGACTTTTGCAAGTTTTGATTTCACGATTTTTCCTTTCCCAGCTGTAAGAAGTATAGCGGAATTTATGTAATTGATCAGAAATTTTATATTGTTTTCAAAGGAATTTAATTTTTTCGATCTCCTGATGAGAAAAACTACAAAAAAAAAAAATGCTGTCTATGTGTCTGTGAACAGAATAACTCCCCACTGTATCAACACGAAACTTCATTTGTGTACCCAGAACACTCCAAGGATGACACCTATTAATTTTCAGTCAATACGTGTAAAGGAAGAGAAGGAAACATTAAGGGGAAGGCTTTACACAAAAACACTGTTAACTGCCGTTGTAATCAATGTATTGACACGAAATTTCATATTTAAATTCAAACCCAGTAAGGACAACTTTTAACTTTTAGTCTAATGGGTCAAGGGGAAGCGAGGGATCAGAGAGGGCGCAACTCAAAAACCCTGTTAACTACCAATGTAATGAATGAATCGACACGAAATTTCATATTTAAATTTAAAACCCATTAAGGACGTTCAATTGTTTGCGAAATCGGTCGAAGGGATGAAGGGGGCCAGAGAAGGAGGGCGAGACCCTAACTGTCGATGTAATGAATGTCTCCAAACAAAATTTAGTATGAGGATTCAGATGCCACTATTAAAGTCATCTATAAATGTTTAGCCCAAACGTTCGATTGGTTTTAAAGAGAGAGTGAAAACTTAATTGAATACTTCGTTCTGGGGAAGTACCTCCACAATAATCAGCTCCAACTAATGTTTATTTTGATTTTTAATGTTTCATCCAGATGGATAGTAGTGTTTTTTCCTACACATTTTTTTTTTTTATTTGAGTGTAAGGGGGATCAGTGATCGGTTAGTTTCGTGTCCTCTCGGACCCACTTCGTGACAGCTCGCCGTCGTACCAAAACCCGTCAGTAAGCGGTGTGCGACCAACGATGAGCTATGGAACTGATGGGGAGACACAGTCCCCACCACTCTACCTTTATGGAGAAGGTAACATCACTGGTTATCTTATCTGTAAAGCCCGGATGATATATATTGACAAAATAAAATTATTTTAAAATAAATTATTTTTTTTATGGGAAACATTTAAGGAATCTCGTCTAAAATATGACAAATTTTTTCGGCCCAAAGATTACTGAGTATGCTACGAAACAGAATATGTGAATTCAAAATTTTGATTTTGGGAAAACTCCAAAAACGTTTTAGAGTAAATACCTAAAAATCTAGTATGGTCATTAGTATGGTTTACTTGTTGCAAAATGATCTAAACCAGGGGTTGGCAACCTTTTTTCCCGTTATGGGGTTCTAGATACACATATAGTATTTCGTGTCGATCCATTCATTCTATCAGGAGTTATTCATGTTCATAGCCATTTTTTGTTCATTTTTCGCATCAGAGGTTTGGAAAACATAAAATTCCGTTGAGAACTTAAATCGAATACATAATCTCCAGGGGCGTAGCCACGTGCCCCCCCCCCCCCCCCCCCCTGGCAAAAAACCAAGATAAAAATTAAATAAACTAAAAAAATTTTAGATTAAAAATTCCGTCTCAATGGTCTCTAAGCTGGCTATGGCTAAGCGTTCACAGAAAGTTGCTGGAAAACGATCGAGAACACTTCAAAGAGGAAGCTCTTTCACGATTTTCGAAGAATAAGCGACAATTGTGCTTTACTTAAATGTACATGTAGAAAACAAGTCATTCAGTTAAATATATATGAATTCGATCATTTCATTTCCTCGCTCAAAATCTTCATTTATGTTGTACTTTATACTCTTAAAGCTGATTTTACATGCTCAGTAAAAATGCAAAGCGCAGCAGTAGCAAATGCACGCTATTGGCTGTGAGTCATTTAATTCTAAAAGCACAGAAACCACAGCGTGCATTTGCTGCTGCTGCGCTTTGAATTTTTGCTGTTCATGTAAAGTTGCTAAAGTATTACATTCAGTGGTTACCTCAGGGGGAGCTTCTAGGGATCTGAGTCAATTAATAACAAAAAGTCTGCAACGCTAACCACGGAAACTATGGGCTGTGCCCCCGGGAGTCTATACCCCCACCCCTGTAGACTAACTTTGCCCCCTCCCCCCCCCCCCCCCCCGCTCAAAATGCTGGCTATGCCCCTGATAATCTCCTATATTGAACATAATAACTCCCGATAGAATGAACATATGATACAAAATGTTATTACCCAGGACCCAAATTAGGACGACTCCTATTAATGATCAGTCAAATTGGTCATAGGAAAATGGAGGACGAGATGAGGGGAGTTGTAACCAAGAACTTAATAACTAGATATCTTTCTAATGACGCGACGACACAAACTTTTTCCTCATTTTTGGCATCAGAAAATCGGAAAACATAAAATTTGCACACAACATCGGATTAATGATTAATTACATAACTTCCCTATTACATTGTATAACTGGGAAAATAATTAATGTATAGGAACACGATAACTCCCTATACAATAAATATATCAATACATTTTTTTTTTTTTGGCTTTATGTACGATGCATATTAGCCATATCACAGGGTTATCTAGTTATTTACGACATCCATGGTCCCGGGAGTTCTATCTACGAAATAAAACTCACTACCGTGCGGGATTCGAACCCGCAAACCAAGGTGAGACAATGCGATCAAAGCCGTCCGCTCTAGCCCGCACGGCCACCATGGCCCCCTATACGAAATTTTATATGTGTATCTGGACCCAATAAGGACGCCACCTATCGATTTTCAACGAAATCGGCCATTGAAAAGGGAAACCTAATAAGTATTGAGATTAATAATAAATTTATTTCCGTTCAACCAATGCATGGTAATAGGATACGTCAAAAGAATTTTTACAATAAGATAGCCTATAAATTAGATTTATAACTACTTGAGTCTAACACACGTATGATTAGTAGTAATAACAAAACTATTAAAAAAAGTAAAATTAAATTAATAAAAACTGAACAAATAAATACTTAAAAATATATGAGTACATAAACAAAATTAATACATGATACGTTTATAATAAGTAGTCACATTTTTCAATTTAATAGAAATTAAGATAACTATTTTTCAAAAAAAAAAACTCTTCGGAAGTGTTTTTATCCCAACGATGTTTCGGAACGTTCTTACGTCCCGTCATCGGGTCCCAATGTTATGTTAGGTTTTATGACTCATGCCCGGGCTTTAATTACGAGGTCATATCGCCTACTACCACAGTACTCTTTCGTCACTCTGGTGGACATGAGCCCGACTCTACTGTGGGAGTCCTAAATTTTGCCTACCCTAAATTTTTATTCATCTAGGGTAGAGGTTTTTAACGAGTACCTGACATTGTACAAGCTCGGGACCATCGCTTAACGTCCCATCCGAAGGATGGCGTGCTTAAGTTTATTTTTCCTCCTAGATAAAATAAACGTAAGGGCCTCGGTCGAGGTTCGAACCCATGTTCTTGAGCTCAGAAGTCAAGCACGCATACCACTGAGCTACCGGCGCCCTCTAATAAGTATTGATGTAAAATGAAATGTTAAGATAATTCCAGATGTCCATGACTAAGACACCTATTGAATTTCAATAAAATCGGTAAATTAGTTTCATAGGGAGAGCGAAAACTTATTTGATTAATTCGCGTTGGGGAAGTACATTGATGGTGATTTACCAATAAATGTTGTGATAAAGGTTTTGTTTTTGTGACTCATGCCCGGGCTGTAACTACGATGTGTATGCTGTTACCATGGTCTAAGGAGGGACCGTATGGCGCCACTGAGTCATTCTCTCCATCTCCCACGTACCTCACATCGTAACTAGTCTAGTCGGCCTCTCTTAACTATCTAGCCTATGTGGGCGGCTTTTATAGGACCACTCTCCTAGATAAAAAAATCATCGGTGAATCATCGGCTATATACTTCCCAAGCGCGAATTTACTAAGTTTTTCCTTTTCGTCTTAATCAAGACGTCTCTTGCTCAAAGACTTCCGAATCATCATACTAAATTACATGTTGATAAATTTGTTATATCGAAAGTTATTTCGGTTTTTTGAGTTGGGCCTCCCTCTTTGGCCGATTAGCATGCAAATTGGTAGCTATTGTCCTTATGGGGTTTTAGATTTATATATAAAATTTCATGATGATATATTCATTTCTTTGGCAGATATTGAGGTTTTTGTGTTATACCTCCGCCACCAATTCCTATTTTCTTTGACCAATTTTAAATCAATAGGTGTCGTCTGTATTTATATTTTTCGCAACAAATCATACAAACGGAATTTTTTTTTTTTCATTTTTGGAATTTGGGGATTGGAAATCATGAAATTTTAATGAAATTTATCTTTCTCATAGAAATAAAAGACATATCCATATCTTTTTTATTATTAAAATTTCGATAATCTGTTTCCTTCATTCGATTTGTCTTTAGGTCTGTAGGAAAATGTAAAATGGGCTTTAAAAAAACAATGAAGGGGCTTTCATATTTTATTTATTTTATATACATTTATACTATATTCATGGTAACTATCATAATCGATTATTAATTAATTTCACAAGAAGTAGAATGAGAAGTAGAATTGTGTAGTACGATTTATTATAAAACTAGTTTTAACCCTTCATCTTTCATAAATAATACATATTACAAATAAAATAAATACATTTATTTACTTAAAAGAGAAGGATGTCTGTCGGTAAAAAATTTGGTATATTATGGATAGATGGCGGTTCGCGACTCTTCTACTAACTTTGAGACACATTCGTTCGGGATTTCGCCTAATTTTTTGTTTTTATGCTGCCGTTTTTAAAGGTTGAAAATGTTTTATAATAAATTATACTACACAAGCTTTCTATCGACATTTGATTCATTATTCTACAATTATTTTTTAAGTCCAAATTTAAGGAATGAAACGTGTATTTTCTTCCATATTAGCAAATAGAAAAAGTAATGAATAAAATAGACTAGAAACTTTTTGGAGGTCATGGAGAATGTTCCTGGGATGGGTTCCTGGACTGATGGTAATTCTGACAGGGCACGATCCGTTCAATAGACACCCACATATTATAGGAGTCAAGGACAGTCCCACCTGTGACAGATTTGGTGAAGACGAGAGAGCGGCAGATTTCCTGGGTAGAGGTCCGAGATATGCTAGCACGAGATTTTCGGTAGAGCTATGATCTTAGAAGAAATAATAGATGAATAGACCACGGGAGTTTTCTTAGGAACGCTAAGGAAACTGGTAGATTAAATCCCTCATGATTTACTAAATTTGAGCGCGCCGGCAGAAGTAGCGAGCTAGCCTACTGAGCTCAAGATAGCGGATTTGAAACCCGCCGAGGCTCTAAGATTTTTTATCTGGGAGATAAAAAATACCTTGAGCACGACTTCCTTCGGAGGGGACGTTAAGATGGTCCCGAGTACTATGTCAGGTAGGTACTCGTTAATGAAATTCAGAACTCCTACAGTAGAGGTAGGCTTATGTCCACCATCTTAGTAGAGGAAAATATTAATTGACTGTACAACATGAACTTTTTAAAAAAATAAAGAGGGGCGCAGGTTCCACTGAGGTAGCATGCTTGCCTACTGTACTCAAAATTGCGGATTCGAAACACGGCCTTTTTTGTGAGATGTAAAAAAAATCCTTGCCTCTGCGATTTCAGATATTCGTTACTACTTTAGAAATAACTTAACCTGAATAGACGAAATTTAGACATTTTCTAAAGTAGAGCCGGCCTCATGTCCACCACCGACGAAAGAGCACTCCGCTAGTAGGCGATATGATCACGTAGTTAAAGTCTGGGCATGAATCACAATAACTTAGGACTTAATTTTTTCAGATCCCGGTAAGACAAGATGACATGATAAGAAGGAAGTCCAGCAATTCCAGGGAAGGGATGAGCATTAGATGCTTAGGTCCATAGGTGCATGCATCAGCCCATCCAGTTATACAGTGTTTCCTTATATTCGGTTAGGTTTAAACTCAGATCACCTTTGAACCAGAGTTTATTATATTCAACCCAGTAGAGGGTAAAACAGTAAAACTCTTCTTTTTGATACATCCTATAGCAGGGTGGGCTTATGTATGCACCTATGGGCCTAAGCATCTGATGCTCATCCCTATAATACATAATAAATTATATAATTTATAATAATTTTAATATAAACTCAGACAAAATGTTTAAACTCACTTTTATATGTTCCTCCTATAACTTCCTTCTTTGCATATTAACTGCTTTAATATTCTACATTGCTCGCGTCGAACTTCTATAGATGGTATCTTGATATTAGTAACACACCTAATGTTAAATGTAATGAGCATACACGTTTTTGTTATTGCTTGGACAATTTCACGCCAACTTGCTCCCTTTCACTAGCCTCATTTCATCTCTTATGTTTTACAGTTTACATTAGGAACTTTTCATTTCACTTTCAATGTACGATGCTTGAATACCATGGTTAAAGCATGGATTCAAAGAAAGAAACCTGTCAAAGTATGAACACTTGTAGTTAGTTATTGTGATTCATGCATATAATATAATACTATACTCATGAGCTTTAAGTACGAGGTCATATCGCCTACTACCAGCTCTTTCATCGCTCTGGTGGACATGAGCCCGCCTCTACTCTGTTAGTTTATTACATAGTCTACAAAAAAAAAAAAAATGTAGTCTGATCTTTCACAGATTTTATTATAATATGCTAGCCGGCTTTCGAGGTTTCCCTCATCATCAGCCTGTCTAGCATTATTTACAAATAAAAAAAGTCGTCGTTTAATCACCATAAAATAATCAATACAAAGAATTAATCGTTTTCGTTCTCCTTTCAAAACCATTCGACCGTATTCGCTAATAATCAATAGTCGACTTACATATTCATATTAAATTTTGTGCTGAAAATTGATAGGTGTTGTCCTTACGGGGTTTTGGACATTTCGTGTTGATACATTCATTCCATCGGGAGTTATTGTGTTCACAGACACACACACACACATACAGATAAATATGAAATTTCGTTGAGAACGCCATATTGAATTTCTGACTGTTTACATAACTTCCCCTATATTCTCATAGGAATAAACGACGTTGTCTTCCCGCTGTTTTTGTAAGTAATTATAATACTTTGGTTCAAAAGTAACATGGGAAAAAGCAATAAATAATATTTTAATAAATTGTAGCGACCTATTAATTGAGTCACGAATATTTTTATCGTCAATTTTGTCACTGTATTTCTTCTTTGTCGTCCAGTCACGTGACACCAACAAGAAAATATATCCGGAATATCTTGATAAGAATTTCTCATTTAACATGAAAATTCATGGTTTTAGTTTGCAAACTCATTTCACGATTGAATCAATTTTTTTTGCATTTCTAAAATTCATTGAAATGTGCTATTTAGGTGAGCTCAATTAGGGAAATGTTCGGCATTTCTCAGACCTGTAAAATTAAGCTTTAGAGGTAACTTTTATTTTAAAGGTGTTCTACTAATATTAAATTCAAAATACCATAAGGACAACACTTATTTATTTTCAGCGGAATTGGCCGAAGGGAAGGGGAGGGGCTCAACTCTCAAAACTCCCAATAACTGTCGATGTAATGTATATATCAACATGAAATATGAAATTTCATATTTATTGTCAAAACGACATGAAGATTTCCAGTCAAATCTTAAGAAATGGGGGGGGGGGGGGGGGGGGGGGGGGGGGGGGGTAGAGGGGATGGGGCTCAACTCAAAAACCCTAATAACTGGCGATTTAACGAATTTATCGACACACAATTTAGTGTGAGGATTTAGGAGCCTCTATGTAAGTCAGTTATTGATTATTAGCGCACAGTCGAGTGGTTATGGACGAGGAGCAAAACGTTTATTAATTAATTCGGTTTGGGCAAGTACTGTGCTAATTAAAAAAAGTTAATGTAAAATTATAATAAATAAAAAAAAATAAGTACAATTAATTATATAGAAATAATTAAAACAAAAAGAATAAATAATAAATTACTGCATTTCCTGTACACATTTTATATATTTTCTTTTACAAAATTTTGATTTCTACAGTCGTTTTTCGAAAAGGGCCCTAAAAAGATATCAAAAGTTCAAGACGTGCAATTTTGAAGAAAGTGCACGTAATTTTTAAAAAAATTTCAATTAACAAACTTTTCATTCGATTTCTAGAGAGATGCCATGTTTTTCTAAATTTTTCAAATATATTTATGTCTAATCCAAAGGTCTTTCAAATAATCTTATTGGGACAACAGGGAAAATAAATAGAATAGAATGTACGAGAACAAATATTGGGTTTATTTTCTTAAATCATCTACATTATAAAATAAAAAAAACTAAACATTGAAACAAACAAAAATCAAAAGAAAAATCTTAAAAACTAAATTCTTAACACTATTTCATTTTTCTTTGTTTTATATTTTTGACCATTCTTTAAATTTAAGTTATATATTTCTGGGCATATATCCTGTACATATAAACAAACAACAGTACCTTCTTTTGCGGATCAATTTCACCATCAATTCACTTCTATTTAGTTCATTATATCTTAAGCCCAAACACCTCTCCCCCTGTTTCACGCAGACCGTCTCCATTGAACCCAGGCCTCGTCTCTCTCTAGACACACTAAAAAACAGCTGATGGCCATGTTTTTTTTTTTTACTGGCTTTTGTTTTAAAATAAATACCTAGTTTCTTATTATTTATTTACTAATTCAGTTTCTTTTTATAGAAAAAAAAAATATAATCAATTAATTTTTTTTTATTATTAATAATTTAATGTGTAGGTATATTATTTTTATAGAGGGCGCCGGTAGCTCAGTGGTAAGCGTGCTTGACTTCTGAGCTCAAGGTCGTGGGTTCGTAGCCCGACCGAGGCCCTTAGTTTATTTTATCTGGGAGGTAAAATAAACTTAAGCACGCCGTCCTTCGGATGGGACGTTAAGCGATGGTCCCGAGCCTGTACGATGTCAGGTACTCGTTAAAGACCCCTACCCTAGATGAATAAAAATTTAGGGTAGGCAAAATTTAGGACTCCCACAGTAGAGTCGGGCTCATGTCCACCAGAGTGACGAAAGAGCGCTCTGGTAGTAGGCGATATGACCTCGTAGTTAAAGCCCGGGCATGAGTCATAAAACCTAACCTAACCTATTATTTTTATACATCACAGTGCATTGCCGATGATGCTCACTAACAACTTTTTTCCCCTCTTTACCAAGAAGGGGCTCTCCAGTATAAACACCTTCCATATCCATAGCTCTGTACTCCGATGAAAAGGATGTCATTATACCTCGTTTGCTTTTCCATTATGAGGCTATTCTAAGTTGACAACTTCTGAAAGAGAGGTATTTAAAATTTTAAATGTCTTCGTGGAGGTTCCTAAGGTTCCTTAGACTCTATAAATTCCTTAAATTCTTGGATTTTCCTTGTTTTACTTCCTCGGCTGTACGTAATGTTTTTTTTTAACTCTTTATTTTGAATATTTACAATCGGTATAAAATCATAAGTAAATTTGATGAAACAATTAAAAAAATGAAATAAAAATAAGAAAAAAAATGATAAATACAATTTAAAACATTATATGTATAGGTTAGGTTAGTATGACTCATGCCCGGGCTTTAACTACGAGGTCATATCGCCTACTACCAGAGCGCTCTTTCGTCACTCTGAACGTGAGCCCGACTCTACTGTGGGAGTCCTAAATTTTTATTCACGGTATGAGGGGCCCCCTATTAAGCATGATTTAAAAAAAAAAAAAAAAAAAAAAAACCTTGTCACTTTTAAAATGATTTTACACGCTTTTGGGAAAAATAATTCAGTTCAAATTTGACAAGGAATTTGACCCGAGTTATTTTTCCCAATAAAAGGTATGAGGGGCCCCCTATTAAGCATGATTTTTTTTTTTTTAATGGCTTTTTCATTTTTCACAATGTTATTTCAGTTTTCCTAGTTCTCTATAAAAAAAATAGCTGAAAAGTTTTCGTTTTTTATGGGGGGGGGGGGGGGGGGGGGGGGGGGGGGGGGTTTGAACCATGGTTGGGTGGGAATGTTGGGCTGAATAAGGCTGTAGTATCTACCCTTGTTCCAACTCTGGGAGGAAAAATCCCCTTTCCATCTACGTACAGTATAGTTGTTGAGGTGAGCCCTGACATCACTGGTGGATACCACCTCCCATTGTCTGATGCCAGAGTCAACAGCTGTCTTAGCCAGCTTGTCCACCGCCTCGTTGTATCTGTAGGAGCTGTGGCCTTTGACCCAAACCATAATAATATATATATATATATATATATATATATATATATATATATATATATTGTTGGAATGAATGCTGGTTGGAATGAATGGGCAGGTGATAAACTATAGACAGTTTTTCTCCTGAAAAGTAATATTTATTTATTGTTATTAAATTTTAAACATTAGTTTTACAGATAATACAATAAAACAATAGTTTTACAGATAATACAATAGTACAATAGTTTTACAAATAATACAATGATTTTCTTACCTAAAAAGAAAATTGGTTTTTATAGTCTTTGAATCCTAATTTTAACAAAACAGCTATAACCTATCTTTATGTCACTCCACTAACCTCATTCGAAATACAATGCTACCTATACTAAAAACAAAGATGAATTAATTCATTTTTACATATATATAATAAAATAATATTGGTCTATATACAAAACAATATAATATATACAAAACAAAGAGAAAATATTAAATTTAAATAATATTAAAGAGACCCCCGAAACACCCCCAGTTCTCTGTCATCCCCATCCTTCCATTAATGGAGAGAAGCTGTAGTTCTTATGGAGTTTTAAGTTTTTGTGTTAAGCCCCCTTCCCTTCACCCGAAAAGTTGACAGGTTTCGTGCTGATGGGGTTCTGGTTACACGTGTAAAATTTTCTGATCCCCCCCTCCCCTTCATTCTATCGGGATCTATCGTGTAGATAGACAGGGGGAGTAAAAAAAAGTCTTGTCTGTGTGTCGACATGATAACTTTTAATAGAATGAATAGTTAGTTATTATGACTTATGTCAGGGCTTTAACAACGAGGTCATATCGCCTACTACCAGAGCGCTCTTTCGTCACTCTGATGGACATGGGTAGGGAACTATCGATACAAGTAAATACAAGTAACAAATCGATTCTTTTATCCGATACTAGGTACCTTTGGTATCGATACTTTTCTTTCGATACCAAGTAGGTATCGAATAGATATTACTTGTATCGATTCAAAGTACTCGTTTCAAATTTCAACAATTAAAAAAAAATATATAAAATTTTTCAATTCGTCAAAATCGTTCACCGTTTAATTTCTTACAATTTTCTTTTATTTGTTGTTGCAGTAAAATACTGAACTCAAATTCCGGTCCACGGACAAATGATACTCGTATATATCGATGGTAATAACCTCATGTGTGATGTGTTCACGCAGTCTGCATGATGCGTCCTTATTTCTTACCTTATTTACATTAAATGGTTTATCGTTTATGAAGGTATACGTTTGTTTAATTTTGAAGAGAACCGTGAACATGATTACGATTTCATTATTTTCTTTTATTTTTACATTCCATTTCGTCAATTACAAATTATAATGCCTCGTCCTATGGCGGAAGTGTGGATTTATTACCCTAAGAACGTTTCGATCTCAGCGACTTGCAAAAAGTGTTTTGAATAGTGAAATATTGTCGGAATACGAATAGTCTCCAGTAGTTTTATATCCTTAGTAAAAATAAATTGTATGTTTATTTTATAAGGTTTTTTATTAGATTCAGTATGTTTTTAATAATATAATTTTATCCTATTCGATTTGATTTATTAGTTCTAATGTCCACTACAATATCTCATTTACCTATATATTTCAAATTGTATTGTGTTTTTTATTATTATTATTAGGTAGGTACATATATATTTGACATGGTTTAAAATTAATTATAACGAAGTACTCGATGCAATACGATTTTTATTCAAATTTATATACATTTATAGGTTTTTAAAAATTAATTATAACGAACTACTCGATTCAATCGATACTTTTTATTCGATACTTGAGTAGTATCGAAAGTTTCATTCGATAATACGCATGAGTAAAAGTATCGATACTTTCTGGTATCGATAGAACCCTAGACATAGGCCCGTGGAAGTCCTACCCTAAATTTTTATTCACCTAGGTTAGGGGTCTTTAATGAGTACCTAACATCTTACAGGCTCGGGACCATCTGAAGGACGGCGTGCTGATGTTTTTTTCACCTCTTAGATAAAAAACCTAAGGGCCTCGCCCGGGTTCCGAACCCGCGATCTTGAGCTCAGTAAAAAAGCACGCGTATCACTGAGCTACCGGCGCCCCTTATGTAACAATACTACATTTTATGTGTATTCAGAATGTTTATTGATATACTACAGCTATTGATTTTCAGCTGAATCAGTCAAAGAGAATGTCAAAAAAAAAATCTGTATGGTCTCGCAATATAATGAATGTATCGACACGAGAACTGTATTGTGTATTTAGAACTCCATAAAGACGACACCTACTCAATTTCAGCCAAATCAAAAAGAAATTCCGATGAAAACTCAACATCGAATTTCTGATCGATTACATAACTTCACCTATACCTGGGTAGAATGGCAGTAGTTTTATTCATTCCTCACTGCACAAAAATGCATTGCTGCTATTCCTCTATAAGGTGTCACTCGAGTGCATTGCACCCTGCATGGGCGCCTCCCTGCCTCTCTAAGAACAGTTCTGTTCTTACCATCAGAAGAAGAAATTAAACCGGACCAAGTTGTTAAGGATACAAACAGCTCCCAGGAGCCCCGTTACTGATCCTGGACCAACCCCAGTCTCTTCTATAGAAAACATAATTATCAACTTATATGAAGATGGTTCATGTAGTGAGAAGTGATTATTTCACAGGTTGTAAAATAAAATATAGTCTGACCTCACACAGATTTTATGAATTTTTGCTAGTCGGCTTTCGAGGTTGCCCTGATCATCAGGCAGTCTGATACAATTTTTTTGAAAATAACATAATTTAAAATGTTTTAATAAATAAGATTAAAAAAAATTAAAATAAACGTTCATTACAAAGAAAAAAAAAAAAAAAAAAAACTAAATAACATTTTAAAACTTTATAGATGGGGACGGATATGTTATTCCTGTCCCCTAACTGTGTCACAACTTGTTAATCTTATTTCTTAAAATATTTTAAATTAATTTTTCAAAACTATTTCATCAGATTGCCTGGTGATGAGGGCAACCTCGAAAGCCGGCTAGCAAAAACTAATAAAATCTGTGAGAGATCGGACTATATTTGATTTTACAACCTGTGAAGTCATAACCAACTTGTAAAAACAATTAATTCTGGGATCCATTTAAAAAAATAAATAAATGAAAAAGTCGTAGGTAATCAATGAACTTCCCTATCACAAATTCATAAATTAATTAGTCGCTTTTTTTTTCACAATTTAATACGCAATTTTCAACTGTGAGAACAAAATAAGAAAAAATAATCATAAGAGGAATATGTCAAAAACACTTGGGTCACTTGATGAGACGGCTGGTCAGCACCACCGCCTCCTCAGGCAGGAGGTCACGCGGCCAACGACGATTGTGTTGTCAAGGAGGGTTGCCCGGCAAGGACCGGACCGACATTGCTTCCACCAGTGTGTTCGGATGAAGTGTAAACTTTTTGTGCAAATTAGTGTATAATTGTGTGACTTTGTGTAAAAATGGTATGTTGGGATAATGTTATATTCGAAACGTAGTACGGCCATTGTATAATTCGAAGAATTTTGTTTTGAATGACTTGAATTATTTTGGTGTGAGATGGTTTAGCAGAACCCCAGAGCTGAACGCCATATGTCCAGATAGGTCTGAAAATGGTCTTGTCTACTCAGACATATTCCCTCTAAAACCAATGGATCGTTTTGACTTAAAGTCAACAGTTGTCTTAAGAAACTTAATCCTCATACTTAATTTTGTGTCGATATATTCATCACATCGGCAGTTATTAGGGTAATCGAGTTGAGCCTCACCCTCTGATCCCCCCATCCCATCGATGGAATTAATAGCCGGATAATTAATAAGTGTCCTTATGGGGTTTCGAAATTGCATATAATATTTCGTGTCGATACATTCATTACATTGACAGTTGTAATGCAAGGGCAGTTGTAATGCATTCTAGACAGTTGAATGCCTTCTGTCGTTCTCTCGTAATAGTTGGAATATATCCAAAATACTATTTTTAAGCACCGTTCTACATTTTCCTATATAGGTTTGTAATTAATTCATACAGATCTGGGAGATAATATTTGAGGATCCGTTGATCAGTGGCCTCGCACAGATTTTGGCCGAAATCAGACGAAAATTAACACCACTTTACTTCGGGGCCTAATTACATTTTACAAGATAACGCCTATATTTTCGACCTAATCAAAAGGTTTTAGAGAAAATTGGCAGTCACTTTTTGTATGAGATACGATTTCTTGAAGGTTAGTGAGATATATGCCGTTTTCATCTTTGAAAGAGATTTCGAAACCCATTTTGTTTTAAGGTTTGATATATTTACGCAAAAACTGTTAGTTATATTGAACAATTAGCTCTTACAAATAATGTTCCTTATTAAATTTGAATTGATAGTCATAGCGCTTCAAAGAATGTACAAAAAATTCCAGTAGGAAATAGTTTTTTTATAAAGTAAATTAGAGTTAGTTATTGTGACGATTCCTGAATATTTGTGTGTTGGGTTGTAAACTCAAATTCAGAGATCGGACCCTCAAATGAGCAAAATAAAAAAGTCGTCGGTGAATCAGAACTATAAATTAATAATTTAACTTTTCGCTTCCTCTTCCAAAACCACTCTTCCGTTTGCTCTACTATTCAACAGTTGTCTTACATAGGGGCTCCTAAGTCCTCATACTAAATATTTTCGTATTTGGAGTCTAGAGTTCGGAAAACATGAACCTCCATTGAAAATTCCGCATCGAATTGTTGACCGATTATATAACTTCCCCTATGCTTCGTATAGCTGAGGAAGTAAAATATCGAAGGTTTTAAATTCAACGCGTTTTTTGAGTTTTCTTTAAAATATATTTTTCCGACTTACGATACCTTCTCCTGGATCCTATCACAAATATAATAGAGAGCAAACTACAGAAATTAATTGAGTAGGTATTTAAACCATACGGGACACCATATAGAATACCATATTCCATGAGTAGGGTTATAGGACAATGGGCCATGAGCCTCCGCTCTGTGTGTAACCATATATAATAATAGTAATAGGATGGTATTGTAGCCATATGGTGGTGGTGGCTGGTAATAACAGTGACTGCTACTCAGGAACATAATATCCCCCATCTAATAATGGCTGTTACTCTATCTAGTTACTGTAGCTATAGATAAAAACCAGTTCTTCCCCAGTAGATGTAATAACAGAACTAACACCGAATCATGTCAACAGGAAGAAGAGAGAGTTGGAAGTATTTTTTATATTAATTTCCGTCTTCCTAATCTATCAATGAATAAATTCATTCATTCATTATAATAATATTCAATCTATAATTACTTTAAATTTATCTCGTTACGTCTATTATCGAAACTCGGTCGAGGATAAAAAAATACCTTAAGCACGCCATCCTTCGGATGGGACGTTAAGATGGCTCCGAGCCTGTACGATGTCAGATACTTTAAAGATCCCAGGTTAAAATTAAGGGCTCCCATAGTAGAATTGGGCTCATTTCCACCATCTTAGTGAAGTAAAATATTAATTGACCGTAAAAAATAAACTTTTTCTTAATAAAAAAATAAAGGAGGATGGAAGGAGCACTGAGGTAGCATGCTTGCCTAATGTGCTCAAGATTGCGGATTCGAAACACGGTCAAGGTTTTTTTTAAAAAAAACAACTAGATAATCACCTCTTTGAGTAACTAAATTTGAGTAGGTAAAGTTAAGGTATATCCCAAAGTCGGGCTCATGTCCACCAGAATGACAAAAGAGCCCTCTGGTAGTAGACGATATGACCTCGTAGTTAAAACCTGGGCATGAGTACATGAGTAACTAACGTCCGTCGATGTATGCATTATGTATAGATTTATCATCACATAATAACCATACAGTATGAGCCAATTGGTCAAGGTCAGTATGAATCGGCCGTGAAGTCAGTTTGAAGTGCATTTAAAAAGACGGAAAGTTTGGGGGGGGGGGGGGGGGTGTTAAGAACGTAGCGTGTATAAGGAAGACAAATTATGGCTCCCACAGTAGAATTGGACTCATTTCCACCATCTTAGTAAAGTAAAATATTAATTGACTGTAGAAAATAAACTTTTCTTAATAAAAAAAAATAAAAGGGGGTGCAAGGAGCACTGAGGTAGCATGCTTGCCTAATGTGCTCAAGATTGCGGATTAGAAATTAAAAAATAATATTATTTTTTCTCCTATACTGTCCCCCCTCCAATCACTTCCCAATTAGCACATATGACTTCTTCATTTCAAACAAGTTCATAACTACAATCGTTTCTGCGTAAGAGCACACACAAAGTTCTAATCAAATACAAACATCATTTCGAAAATATTCAAAAAGTAGAGCCTTGAATAGTGAAAATTCGTTGAAAACTCGATTGACTAATGGAAGTAGATGGTGAATTTTGTACTTGGAAAATATGATGCAAAACCATATTTAGAAGTCCATTGTAGTTGCATGGGGCTAAGTTTGTCATAGTAACATTTGAAGATTGTTATCATATGACAAGTTAATCAGTTGAAAATGAGGATCCTGCGTACTGTGATGTCATTTGGTACAATGGCACTGACGAGTTAAGGAAGGGGAACATCTGGCCTTGAGTTCCCATCTCTCCTACCCCGAACTTCACCATTCTCATACAATATTTTTTGTTTTCATCAACCACTTCAACACTTCATCACCGTATGTTGTTTTTTTTATAATTATTTTTATAAATATACAATGTAAAAAAAGAAAACATCAAGTGTCAACATGAATAGGTTATAAATTATTAACGAAAGTTGTTATCATAATGACCCACTTAGTATTTATGTTTGTGTTTAAAAATTCAATCTCAATATAATCGTTAAAAGATCATAAAATTAATTAAACCATTAATGTTACCAAATAAAATAAATCAATAATGTCTAATGTGAGTTTTAAGTGTCATAACCTTACACTTCACAGTAGCAGCTATTTTGAGAGAAAAGTAGTTTTATTTTTGTATAGTATGGTCTCATGGGATTTTCCTTCATGATTTTCTGTTCTCATCTTCCTCAATTTTAAATGTAGTAGAAGTTTGTTTCCATGAAAAGTTCATGTTAATATCCTGAATTATTGTTATCCTCTTATCAGTTTGAAATTTTTATATGGCTAATGTAAATATAACTGAACTTTATTATTATAATGATAATCGTTCTTATCTGACGTTTTAGTTATTTGGTAGTTTCAGTGAAGTGTAGTGTGTTGTATGTAAGAAGTGTAAGAAAAAACTCATTGATAAAAATAATATTCTAAAAATTGTAAATGTATATTTTTAAGTTGATTTTGAACAAATTTATGCTCGTCTCTGCAAATGGAGAATCAACTCATACTCAAAAAGTGACTAATATAAGTTTGGACTAAGAAATGGGGAAAGATCCTTGATATTCATATGGACCTTTTAAGATAAGATTATGAAAGTTGTCTTGAAACCTATAATACTAACACCTAGACGGAAAATTAGATTTACATGCTTAGTATTTTAAAATAATAATTAGGAACTATAAAAATAATTGAAATCAATAGACATTATGTTATGAAGAAATTTTTATGTTTTATAACAACGAATTTTGTTACCAATCAGTGTACTGATATAGTTTTCTTGGTGAATTCTGTATTCCATTCTTGTTTTTTAACTTTTATCAGTTGTATCAATTTTTTTAATGTAATATTTACTGGTTTAGTAAATGAAGTAACAATGTTTTGAAATTTTTCTGTTAATTTCTTATCTATTCATGTCATAAAGTTTATAAATAGTAGTTGTTTTCATGTTTTTCATGCAGGTGGGAGCCTCCTGGGATATGATTCTGGCTTGGTTAAGGACAACATTTTTCTGTTAATTTCTTATCTATTCATGTCATACAGTTTATAAATAGTAGTTGTTTTCATGTTTTTTATTCAGATGGGAGCCTCCTGGGATGTGATTCTGGCTTGGTTAAGGACAACATTTTTCTGTTATTTTCTTATCTATTCATGTCATACAGTTTATAAATAGTAGTTGTTTTCATGTTTTTCATGCAGATGGGAGCCTCCTGGGATATGATTCTGGCTTGGTTAAGGACAACATTTTTCTGTTAATTTCTTATCTATTCATGTCATACAGTTTATAAATAGTAGTTGTTTTCATGTTTTTATTCAGATGGGAGCCTCCTGGGATATGATTCTGGCTTGGTTAAGGACAACATTTTTCAACAATCGGTTACATTGACAGCTAAAATGTGGCCTCAGGTAAATGATAATTGTAATTATTATTTATGTATATTGTTATGACATTGAAACGTATACACTCGCTTAAAACTACTCTGATTGCTGTCACTATTACAAAACTTTATTAATTTTGCTATCTTCATTTTCTGTAAACATTTTCATGTATGCTGTAGTGGAAAAACTACTAAAAAATAAAGTAACTAAATAATGTGTAATGATTTATTTTCCGTACCAAATGAGTTGATACAGCATTTTCAGTTCCAGATTATGTTTCTACGTTTCTACATACTGTGACTAATATTCTATGTCCGCATTCCGGTCGGTATCTTGTAGAGCTGCAAGTATAATTTTTTGTTCTTTAACCAATTTGTCAATAAAAATCAAGTGAGTAGAAAGTTAAACAGTGACGTCTGTGCTGACAATGACAATGGCGTAAGCTGAAACAGATACACTATAAGTATATTTTTGTTGAATTGGACAATATAAATGAAACAAGTTCGTTGAAATTTTTATTTAATTTACTGGAAAATTGGTTAAAGATCAAAATATTATACTTTCTCTCCTACAAGATACAATCAGGAATACTGCTTTTGAATATTACTCACAGTATGTGGAAACATAATCTGGAACAGAAAATGTTGTATTGACTCACATGGTTAGTAAATCTTATTAAACACTACTCAATATAGTTCACGCGCTCTGCTGGGTCAATTCAATCTCGTTACTTTTTCTTTCTCTCCTTTATTGTTCGTAAAATGTACCTTGTATTTGGATTGTAGGTATGTACTATTAGCCTTAAGAAAGTAAAGTTGTATATTATTCGACTCAACTGAAATCAACTTAATCTATTTCGTATTTATCTCTCTGCACCGAATTTGTCTTGTCGAATTGAAAATTCTTACACCCAGAATATACATATATATTTTTATTATAACAATTACAAATAAAATATTATTTCCTTGGTCGTTGATACACAGGGCATATTAGTACCTTAGTACCTATTGTATTTTAATTGTACACCATTGTCTCCTGCTTTTTTAACAGAAAATACTTTGTATCTTCAAAACTTTTTTTAATTAAATTTTTAATTTTAGGTCCCATTATTAGTTTTTATGAGATCAATATCCTTTTTGAATTGGAAATTGTCCATATTTCTATGTGAAGAGAAGACTTTTTTGGTTTGGTTCTTTTAAAAGTCAGTTCAGAGGTTGTCTACGTATTTGCTATTATGTTCATGACGTCTCCAGAGAAAGAGAGACTTCAACTTACAGTGGCATATCTACGTCACCTTTTAATTATCAATATATTGAGTTATTGTGAGAAGTGGAATCAAGGATTCATTTAATATATTTTTTTTATTGCATTTTACAATAAGAAGAATGAAAATCTAGAAAAATATTGCATATCAACTTCAAATGAAACTATGTAATAAATCATTACAGCTGTACTCAACATTTAAATTTACCGATATGCGGCCATTTAACAAAACAAAACTGAAATCTTCCAAAAAAAGGAAGAAAGCCTTTACCATTTGAATTTGTTACATTGTCTTTCGAGTTTCTTATCGATTTCACTGAACTTAAATTCTCTAATCTCAGAGGTGGATGCGAATTCTATAAGCTGGGTGCTGAAAGTACGAGGTGAACTTCTTTACCTAAATAAGCATCCCTACAATAAAAAAATCAAAGTTTGCTCCATGTGCAATAAACAAGCAAAATGATGTGTTATCTTTATTGCCGTATCTTGAAAGAATTTCGTTTTATCTATTCTAATAAAGCAGAATTGAGCTATAATCAGTTTATTGAATATCTAAATGGAGGAAATTACAAAAGTTTAATTAACTATTGCAAAGCCTGGAATTATAGAGTTGAATTAGTTTCAGAATTTATTTATATATAAACAGGAGGATGTTTGTTTTGTATTTGAATACGTATATATATTGTCGTGTAGAGACAACCCTTCAGACGGTCAATTTGACCATGAATATTGTCTGTCAATATTATTATTACTGTATATCTGTAAAAAGAAATAAATACGTTTATTATTATTGAGTTATTGTTGGATTGCAGGATAAAAATGTGACACGAGGAGGGAACGAGCGGTGGAGTTGGCCGACTTGGCGGGTTCCAAGCGACCAACTCCCCGTCGTGATTGCTGCCTTCACAGGAGGCTCCCTTATCATCCTTCTGGTATTGGCTGCCATCCTCTGGAGGTGCTGCGTCAAGAACAAGGACTACCGTAAGTAGACTTCACCCAACTTTAGATTGTGCTATTGGGAGGAACCGTTGGATGAATTAAATTAGTGAGCATGAGTCACCAGAGAGCTAACTTGCCTTCTGACGGAGACAAGGAGGAAGATATCCCATTAACAAAAGAAATAGGATCAATAGTCTTTAAAAATTAATGAATAAGAACCCGAATTAATTAACCTTGACGTTAACAAAGGTGAGAATGAATGTTTGGTTGCTGAAACTTCCTATTTTTCAGTTGGCAGAAAGCTAATGATTATTTCTTTGGTGGAGGGCAATAACAGTACTAGTCAATTTTTCAGGAGAACAGAAAATGTCTTTTGCCACTGGACAAATTTTTTTAAACTGCATACAATTAGGTCTACGATTACGTAAGAAAATTACCGACTTGTCCTCTTCTCACCTCTTCTAGAGATTGACTTCACATTGTGAAATATGTAATAATACTGTTTTGGGCAAAAATGTACTTGTACTCTTTTTCCCGCCCATCAAAGGTATTATAACGTTAATTGAAATTCATCTAAATGTAATGACAATTGAGGATGGAAAGTTTCAAACGTGTTAAGTGCCAAAATTGAAAAAAATAGTATATTTTGCTTTAAAATGTGGCAATTGCTTAGCAAACGGGCTAAGTACCATCACCTGTTAATCAGTCGTAGCAACGTTTGGTAGGAAGCACTAGTGTTATGTGCCAGATGTTTGTAACCATCAATCGTGTTATCTATCCACCCCGCGTTTAAGGTTATTATTTCGTTCCTGTCAATTTTTGTTTTCATGTTGTTCTGTGTTTTAAATGATGGAGGAATGTATTGTTAATACTAAAACGACGGCATGTGATGTCATACTGAACACAAAAAAAATGAATATCTCTTCAGCGTCATGGTTGAAGGTGACTTCAAAAAATTCAGATATTGTGTATATGCGGGAATCTTTTAACGAAATGGATGACTGGAAGGCAGTTTCAGTCTTGAAGAAAAGAAAAATTCAGGGATTTTGAAGCTGGTATTATTAAAGGCCTACAACCTCAAAATAATATTAGACAACCTAAAAAAGAGACTTGCTGTCAATGGTATAATAATATTGAAATATGTTTAATGTAATAATAAAGTTAATATAACTAAGTTCCGTCAGTATTTACTTTTTAATACAATAATTTGCTAATATTAGTTCAGTTTATTTTTTGCCCAATAACCTTATGTTTAATAATAATATTATTATATAATAAATAATTTATTTAGGTAATATACTAAGTGATTTTCTATGTAAAATATCAATAAATGTTTGATGGCACTTAGCACGTTACAGTAAAAGTGGTTATGCACTAAGCCCCATTTAAAAAAAACTGGTTCAGGCACTTGGCCCTTTTCTACTCTGATCAATTTTTAACTTCTTATGCTTCAATAAAGCACCGTTTAGTCAGATACTCTTAATAATATTCTTATTAAACTATTTCCAACCCATTGCAACTGTTTTAACACGATTAATGAGAGATGTAAACAGAAATATTTATTTACAATAATTACATATGTTCATTTTGGCACTTAGCACGTTTGAAACTTTCCATCCTCAATAAGTCTAGTTACATGTCGAATCGATATAAACTCCTTGAGTATGCTACATCGTATGCTTATATTTACCTAAAGATAATTTCTGTACTATATCCTTGTATAAATTCCTATAATATTCGATATTACTGGCTTGGATTATGTTGGAGTCATCGGTTCGAAAACTTGGAGTAATCCATCGATAATCCAAACTAATGATTTTGAAGGAAATTTAAATAGTATAGCTGCAGCAACGATTATTTATTGAGCAAATATATTTTTTTATGTTTACTTGGAGGTTTCCCGGAGTAATTTTGGTTATATTACTTTATATGAAGTTGATTACATGCGATATTCGGACAAAGAATAAACATGTTATTCTCCCTCGCCGCCCATCATCTCATTCCCCTCTCGCCTTTTTCGCTACTCTACCATGTTATTGTCTCCGTTAATTTAACTTTAGTTAGCTATATTTCACTCTCTGTAACTTTAAAAATAAAATATATTGAACAAAAAAATGTTTAAAATTAAAATACGTTTTCACGTAGAATCAATAATAACTGAAAAAAAAAAAAATCATGAATTAGTGAATCAATGAACTTCCTCAGCACAAATTAGTTAATTAATAGTTGCTTGAGAAAACCAATCGACCATTTGTGCAAAAAATCGATAGTTGATTTACATAGGGGCTTCTGAATTCTTATCTAAATTTTATATCAATACATACAGTACATCCACAGTTATTAGGTTATTTGAATATCAAGCCCCCTCTGATTCCAACCTCCCCTTCGGCAGATTTCGCGGAAAATGTGTAGATGTCATCCTAATAGGGGTTTGAATTTAAATATAAAATTTCATGTCGATAAATTAATTACATCGGTAGTTATTGGAATTTTTGAGTTAAGCCCCCCTCTGATCCCACCTCCCCTTTCCCCGATTTGGCTAATAATCAATAGGTGTCGTCATTATAGGGTTCTGAATACATATATAAAATTTCGTTTCGATACATTCATTTTATCGGGAGTTATCGTGTTCACAGAAACACACACAGACAGATTTTGTTCCCCATTTGTAGAATCAAGAAGTAGAACGTGAAATTTCGTTAAAAATCTACATCGAAACTCTGACCGATTTCATAACTTCCTCTATACCTTTATCAGAGCTCCACCAAACTACTAATCTACTTATTTCTATGAGTAAGAGATACATGTGTTATCTTTAGTCTTTAAAAAAAATAAATAACGATAAGCTTTAATGCTTTGTATGATTAATTTTTTGTACCGCGTATTGTACTTGAAACATCCTTCGCAGGAACAAAAGTGTTGGTAAATTAATTTTTTGTTTTCCATACTGTAATCTTTCAATCGCCTTGTTAGCGCCTTTCAAACCAGTGTCCCTGTAGAACTCTCAACTTTTGAAATTTATAATTAATAATATTGTAATGAACGCTAAAAGATTTACATTGAAATAACTGGCGAATTTGTGTATATATATTTTTTTTTAAGAATCAATGAAGTGCATTAGTGCAATAGTTAGTGAGCACAATGTTGATATCTACCAGTATTAAAACAAATCAATATTAGTCGTGTTCCTTGGTTACCGATAGATAAACAAAGATACTTCTTTATAATTATGTATTTATCAACCTATACTTGAGTCCGATATTGGCCTGGATAGCCACTATAGTCCGATGTGGGTCTAGATAGCCTCATTAGACCGATGTTGGTCTAGACCAGTGGTTCCCAACCTTTTGTGGCCCATCTCCCCTTTCTGCAGGTTGACTAACACCTATCGCCCCCTTTTCATTTTCATTCTATGCCTAATTTTAATTTGAAGTAAAGTGTAAATAATAAAGCAGTTTTATTATTTTAAACAATTTTATTACCGTATATAAAAACAACCAAAGCAGTTTTATCCGGTCACTCTTAAATAAAATAGAAAAAAAATTAAAATGTACATTTCTTACAGATTTTTTTTAAGAACGAAGAAGTGAAATAATTAACTAAGATCATTGATATACATTTAAAAATCAGGAGTACATGTTTTCATTTTTAAATTGGAATCTGGAAAAATCAGTGACTCGTGCTACCTGGCAACTTCTACTGTACAGTACTATTTTAATTTTTCCCCCTTTGAATACTCATCGCCCCCCACTTATTTATTGCCCCCCTGATAATCCAAATCGCCCCCAGGTTGGGAACCATTGGTCTAGATGGTCACTATAGTTCGATGTTGGTCTAGATAGCCTTATTAGACCGATGTTGGTTCAGATGGTCACTATAGTTCGATGTTGGCTTAGATAGCCTCATTAAACCGAAAAATTTAAAAATGAGCTGTCCTGTTAGATTAACTTGTTTTGAATTTGACATTTTGTAATTGGGAGGGTTGCGATGGAGACAGTTCCTCATCAACTCAGGTCAAATTGATTTTGAGGAGGTGAGGGGACGATGGTGATCTAATTATAGTTAATTGCTTAATTTCCTGGTCATTCGGAAGGGTGACTTCCCCTCAGCCCTTCTTGGTATCTCACCAGATGAGAGTCACGCCAATTTTAGAATTTAATGTTGTTATTTTAATGGTTCCTTCCATTTTGTTTCAGGAGTGAAAATGGACGATTCGAGAGCAACTTACCAACCCAGATCTGTTGTCCCCGTTCTCCCGAGGTCAGTCTAATATGAGAAGTGTCACGATACAATATGCCGTGTGGTGTTTCCGAGAAAAAAATGTTGAACTGATATAAGCGAAAAATGAATGATGGAAATACGATGCGCTGATCTTACATAACATTATCCATTCCTCATGACTACCAAGTTTTTTTTTGACGTGAAACGTCTTTCATTTTGGTCATTTCCTAAAACCGCATGTAACGAAAACATGTAACATTAATATCGCTTATGTCTTTGCAACCATACTACTCGCGCGCCTTACTTTGGTATCGTTGTGTAAAGGAAAGAAGCATTACTCGATCACGCTTGTGCCAATGTTTTTCAAAAATATTGTCTATTTCACAAGATATATAAAATATATGGGAGTACTTTCGGTATTGCTACCATCTTCAGCTACGACTTAACAGATACTAAATGGAAGTTAAATCAGTTTACAATCCAAACTGTCTCCCCTTTTTCTGCCCCACGGGGTTTTTCCTGTCCTTCATGTACAGTTAAGTCTTAAAAATATGAAAAACTTTAAAATGAAATTTCGGCTCAAATTGATTTTTTTTTTGCCTTATGTACGGTGTATATTAGCCATGTCAAATTTGTTATCTAATTATTTAAGACATCCATGGCCCCGGGAGAGAGTTCTATCTACATAAAACTCACTCCCGGACGGGATTCGAACTCGCAAACCATGGTGAGGCCATGCGACCAAAGCCCTACGCTCTAGCCCGGACGGCCACCATGGCCCCCAATTGATATCTTAATAACAAAAAAAAAATTGAAATAGTATATGCTGAATTCAACTTTATTTTATATAAGCATATATATATATATTAGTATTTTAATTCAGCACATACTATTTCAAATTTTTTCTGTTATTATTAAAAATTCAATTTGAGACGAAATTTTTTTTTAAAGTTTTCCATATTTTCAAGAGTTAAACTGTACATGAAGGACAGGAAAAACCCCGTGGGGTTGAAAAAGGGGACAGTTTGGATTGTAAACTGGTTTAACTTCCATTTAGTTAGTTTTTGTTAAGTCGTGGCTGAAAATGGTAGCAATACCGAAAGTACTCCAATATATTTTATATATCTTGTGAAATAGACAATATTTAAAAAAAAAACTTCGTTTTTCTTTATATTTTTTACCCACTGATAGATTTGATGGTTAGTGACACTCTCCTTGTCCTTGTTTCAGCCACTCTGCGGTCTACCTGGACCCCAAGAGTGGTGAGTGGAGGGTGAGCTCTCGACTGGTAGCTGGTGGAGGCGGAGGTGGAGGCGAGTCAAACCACTGGTTCTACAACAGTCACATCCTGAACCCGGCCAGACTGGAGGCCTGCTCAGTACCAAGGTCCATCAGTGTCCCTGTTCCACACAGTCCTCTTCCGGTAACACATTCAGCAACAACTTCTAATAGGATTCAATAAAAAAAATAGTAGTAAAATATAATGTATATGTTGTGGACATAACAGGACTTTCTTATACTAATCACATTTTTACAGATCACTCTCCTTCCCCGTCGCAAATTCAATTTCATACTAGCATCACTGTGTAATAAGAAGTAGCACGTGTGACATCTACATTTCTAGTTTATTTGAAACTATTGAGTTATAGTTAATGTCCGACTACATTTTTTGCGTTCTGTGTTGATATAGTGGAAATACTAATAAATAAAATAAAATGATAGATAAAACACTTTTTTGAACACTTATATTGTCTAATTCCACAAACATATACTTAAATGTGTACCGGTTTCGGCTTACGCCATCGTCAGCACAAGGCTCAACAATAATTGAGATATTTGCCATCATGTATGTTTATATTACCCTAAATTAGGAACCAACTGTGGGCTTATTTGAAAAACAAGAAAATAAAATTAAAATAAAACCAAAAACTAACATTCCAAGAAAACAATATAACAAATGTACAATATATAGCTACTATATGTCTAGGTAGAAAATTATTTAACCTAGATTAATATCCATGGCAATATTAATCTAGGTTAAATAATTTCCTACTTAGACATATAGTAGCTATATATTGTACATTTGTTATATTGTTTTCTTGTAATGTTAGTTTTTAGTTTTATTTTAATTTTATTTTCTTGTTTTGAAATAAGTGCACAGTTAGCTATTACAGTTAGAATAGAGACTTCCACCCCTGGTTTTACCAGAGGAAGGGGACCCTTTCACCTCAGGTACTATTAGGCTAATATAAATATGTATACCTGGCAAATATCTGAATTGTTGTTGAACATTATGCTGACGATGGCGTAAGCCGAAACCGGTACACATTTAAGTATATGTTTGTGGAATTAGACAATATAAGTGTTCAAAAAAGTGTTTTATCTATCGAGTTATAGTTATATGAAATTCTTTTGAAAACTCGATCTCGGTTTTTTGCACGGTTACAATATTTCCTTACAAACAAAAAATAATAGTAGTAAAATAAAATGTATGTGTTGTGGACATAACAGGACTTTCTTATACTAATTACGTTTTTACAGATCACTCTCCCTCCCCGTCGCAAATTCAATTTCATACTAGCATCACTGTGTAATGAGAAGTAGCACGTGTGACATCTACATTTCAAGTTTATTTGAAACAATTGAGTTATATTTGTATGAAATTCTTTTGAAAACTCGATATCGGATTTTTGCTCGATTACAATATTTCCTTAAAAACAAAAAATAAAGAAAAAACTATGGTTTAAAAAAAAAATATTGTCTATTTCACAAGATTTGTATAAAAATGGGAGTACTTTTGGTATTGCCACCATCTTCAGCCACGACTTGAAAAATGTATTTTGTTAGACAATATTTTTTTTAACATAGTTTTTCTTTATTTTTTATTATGTGTTGTACAATATCTCTGCAGAAAATGTTAAGTATCAATATTTCCTTATACCAAAGATACAAGAAAGTAACAAAGTTTAGTTATTGCTAGGAATGCGAGTTGCCAAATCGGAATGAATTTTAGTTGTAGTTTGAAATTTTGAAAATTCTATCTCATTTTTGGGTTCCGGGTCGATTCCCGGATATGCGAGTTGTTTTTTTATTAGATTTGTTCAATATATATATTTAAAAAAAGTAGAATAAAAAAAGGGAAAACTCAGTCAATTTTAGTGCTATAAAAAGGCAGACATTTTCGGAGAACTCCTTTTTTCTGCTCTGATTGGGAATACATGAAGACGTTAAACCAATCATCAAGAACATATCAACAGGCTGGATGTAAACTGATGGATAGATGACATTTTCTTGTAAGGTTTGCATTCTCTGTGTTTATTTTTCTTATTTAAATTTGATATGCAATGGTTGCTGACCTCTGGTCTATATGGCTGAGATCGATTGTATCAAGAAAAAAAAAATCAATAGATTGAGCATGAGTGAAGGGTCTAATGTAGAATCGATGAAACATGGCAGCTGGGGAGTGGTGGAAGGGGTGCAACGTTGCAAATTGCACCTCCTCCCTTCTTCGGAACGCAGCGGGTCGGGTCTACTATTGTAGCCAGTACCAGGGGAGGCGAGTGATGACTCTTTCCTGCACCTTAACTACAATGATTCAGCGGCTCTACACTAGACTGTGGCTGGCCATCTCGTGATGTTTGGCTCACATGTGCCCTATTTGACCTGATTGTGTACTGTTCAGGTTGAGAGCCGGAAGCCGCCCCGCCCCCAAAGCCAGCCCTCTTCTATCTCTCCTCTCCCTAAGAGGACCGAAGGCCCCTGCTCCCTTCCCCAGATATCTGAGTTCAGTGCCCACTGTGCCTCCAGTAGCAGTAAGTAACAACCGTTTACTCGTAGACTTGTCGGGTATATATGAGGGGGTTAGAAGCAAAGGGATGTAAGTGACAAAAATGTCATTTCGAGATGATTACCTTCAAAGTTATAGTAACATCGTAAATTCAGGTATTACCCAGGTATTTTCCACTGTAACAGCATTACTGGTACTAACAATCGTTCTGATCATTAGCCAGTAGTCAGGGTAGGTGTCAAGGAAGATGTTAACACACATATCTCAATTTCAGCCGAATTGTCACTTACATCCCTTTGCTTCTAACCCCCTCATATATACTCGTATATTGAATTTTAAAATATAACAGAAAGCCCTATAATAGCCGAGTTATCCTTAAGTTGTGAATTGTCGGCTTATTTGATTTATCGGATTTAATTATTATTTTATCCCAATTTTCTTGACCAATTTGTGCTCCCTGGAAATGTGACTTTAATATCAAAATCATTAAATGTTTAATCAAAAGAGAAATGAAATGAAATTTTTTTCAAGTACCGAGGTTCTTTAAGAAAAAATACATAACAACTCAAAAAGTAAAGAAACAATAAAATAAAATATCGATTAGCCCTAAGTAAGAAAAAAACAAATTTTGTGCTACAGTGAAAAAAAAAAAAAGTACAATGATAAATATAAGTAAATAAAATAAACGACTTAATGAAGAGGAAAATAAAATAAAATAACTGTATCTGGGTTGGCTTCATTTTAAAATTCATAATAAGAAATAAATGTCAATAATATGCTTTATTATGAATAATATATATTTATTTTATTATATTATTGTTTTCTCTCTTCTTAGTACGATATTATTTCTTATTGCAATTATTTAATTCATTTATTATACATTCTATGTACTTCATTATGAATAGTATATATTTATTTTATTCTTGTTTTCTCTCTTAGGTACGATATTATTTCTTATTGCCATTATTTATTTATATCCATTCTATGTACTTCAGGAATAATATTTCTTTAGTATATTTCAATATCTTCTATTTGTCTCGTATTATTAAGATTTTGTTTCATTCCTATTATTTGTTGAACTATATTGTCACAATTAGACATCTTCCTTAGGGCAATAGGTAATCTCAGAATTGTATAAATTTGCCAACTTAACAAACTTGAATATTACTGCTGACGATGACGAAAGCCGAAACCGGTACACTATATGTAATATTGATCAAGTTCTTTGTGAAATAAGTAATAAAGATATATATATCATTTATACCACAACTAGTTTATCTGAGATGTGTCTATAACTTCTTTAATCCCTTCTCTTCTTTAAAATTCACTACTTGAGGATAGCAGTTATTTGCCGAAACTATTTGTGGTATAAATAAAATTTATTGTTGGACTGATATCTCTTTATTACTTATTTAATAAGTAAGTCCACTACATTCGCTTACCAACCAAGAAATAAGTTCTTTGTTTTTATTTTTTTTATTTTATGTATATTTTTTAAAAATATTTGTTATGACAACATAAATAATAGATGTACGATATTTTGTTCATTCTATTATTTAATAACAGTTCATTTTATTATCTAAGTGACCTATGAAAATTATTAAAATAATGTTTTTGTTTAGTATTGGAGGAGTGGGGGTCTGGTGAGATGTATCTCTCCCCGTTCTGCGGGTCTGTGACGAAAACCCAGAGTCTCCCAGCCTGTGTGAGGAACAAGACGAGGCCACTATCCACTGCTGATGATCTGTCTGAGCTGTATGCTAAGGTGAGCCATCTATACACACAAAGATAAACTTTGTAAGTAATGTTCTGAAAAAAAATATGTGATGTGGCCATTACAGGACTTTCTTATACCAACCACGCTTACTGATCATTCTCTTTCTCTCTCTCTTTCTCAAAATCATTTCATTTTATCTCTTTGTACAGCAGTAGACACAGAGAGTAGACATTCTTACCCAGTAATGCCAGTATGAAATAATTTTGAGAAGGGGGAGAGAGAGTGATCTATAAGCGTGGTTGGATATAAGAAAGTCCTGTAATGGCCACATATTTTTCAGTTCGTTGCTATGAGTTACGATTTAAAAATTACTTATTGTTAGATATATTCTTTATAGACATTTAGTTTACATTCTTCCGGGGGCTATAACTTTTGTCGTATTGATCCTACCTTAAATCTGAGGACTTATTAGCGATTGGAAATTTTATAAGGAACAATTTTGGTAAGAATTAATTTTTCGATAAGACTAATCGTTTTCAGCTAAATCAAGGATACGTCTAAAATATGTTTTAAAACTCATTGCAAGATGGTTTTCGGCATATATCTCGAAAACCGGACGACCTATGAAAAACGTTATTTCATATAAATTATGTATTTTAATAATCTCTGCAACTATTACTTGAAAAGATTTTTGATTAGGTCATAAACGTGAGCTGTATCTTGTAAAATGTAGTTAGGTCCCGGGGGAAAGTGGTATCAATTTTCGTTCGATTTCGGCCAAAATCCCATCAGACCTAAGATAGAACATGTGACTCCTTCATTCCAAAATTCAAGTTCATGGCTACAATCGTTATTGCGGTTGAGACAACTATTCTATCACATACACACACACAGACAGACATCATCGAGAAAATGGTCAAAACGTGTTCTGGGGACCTTGAAATGTGAAAATCAGTTGAATCCTCGATCTCGGATTTTCGCACGATTACAATACTTCTTATTCTAAAGTATACGAAAGTAAGAAAAAATAGCTGAGATTTTCATTTTTTAACATTACTTTATCCGCCTAATACCAGGTCAAGAAAAATCGTCGGTGAATCACAGCCTTTGTACTTCCCCAACGTGAATGAACCAATTACGTTTTCGCTCTCCCTCCAAAGCCAATCGACTTCTGAATCCCCATACTAATTTTTGTGTCGATACATTCATTATATCGATAGTTATTAGGGTATTTGATTTGAGCCTCCCTTCTCTGATGAATTGAGCCCCTCTGATCTCCACCCGTTCGGTTGATTCCGCTGAAAATTACTAGGGGTCGTCTATCTAGAGCTTTGAATTCGTGTCAATACATTTATTACAACGGCAGAGTTATTGTGTTATGCCTCCTCCCTTCTCTTTGGCTGAGGTATTGTCCTTAGAGGATTCTGGATACATATACAAAATTTCATGTCGATTCATTCATTACATCGGCAGTTATCGTTTTCATTTTTTGAATTAGGAGGTCGGATAAAAAGTCTATTAATTGATAATAATTTCTCTTTGTTGAAGTAATAAAACGTTCGTAAATATTCGAGTTATTGCAAAACAATGAGATATCCGGTATGTGGTTGGATACGGTCCGGATTATCAAAACTCATGAAATTCTTGAAGATGGATGCCAATTTCGATATTTGTATTTAATGATTTTTTTTTTTTCTTACTGGTCCTAGACTATAACCAGGGGTAATTTGTTAATTTCTTATAAAACAGTTAAGACGTAGCGTGCTAGCTTATTGAGCTTAAGATCGCGGGTTCGAAACCCGGCGGAGACCCTTAGGTTTTTTATCTGGGAGACGATGGTAAAGACCCCTACTAGCTGCATAACCTAGGCAGGCAAAATTAGGACTCCCACAGTAGAATTGGGCTCTTGTCCAACAGATCGACGAAAGCGCGCTTTGGTAGTAGGCGATATGACATTTTTAGATATGACGGGGTTAGAATCAAAATGTACAAAAATGATAGTTCTGTTCAGGAAAAAAGTTGTAAACGTGAAATCCTAGCCAGTGATGAGATCTAGTGGCAAATCACTTATTCCATTTTGTTGACATGAACACATATCTTAAACATATCAAAAGTGACCTTGAAATTAAGATTTTTATTCAATTTTATGGTTTGCCAACAGCAACTTTCACCATAAAAGCAGAAAAAATATTTCTGGTTTCGATAAATTATATATTTTTTTAATCAGTTAAGAACTTAGCACAGTTTCTTCAAAGTTTTAAAAATCTCACTTAGACCACTTTGATTCTAAACCCGTCATATATAATTAATATATTTCTAGATAAATATTTCACATTTTTAGACAATGTAAAAAAGTGAGATCATGTCTTCTTTTTTTTTTAGTTACTAAGTTATATTTACTTTCTATTTATTTAATTTTGCTTTCAGGTGAACTTCAGTAAAAAGCGGAAAAATCGCATGCGAAACGACGAAGCAGCCATAATTGCTTTAAGTAAATCTCGAAGTCAGTTTCTTCACAAGGACACTGATTCACTGGTTGACAATGAGGCCGTGGTGGTCTATGATGAACGAACAGCTCTTTGAAGATAATTGATTTATATCAACTCTGTGATATAATACGGTCTAACCCCAAATGGTTCATTCCCATAACACTCTGATAACAATAATGCTGGGTGATATAAATGTTAACGTTACTTATATTGTAAAATATATAGAAAAAAAAAAGTATTGTTATTAGTATTAGTAATTATTATTATTAATGTTAGTTTTTAACAGAAATATATAAGGGAAAATTGGAAATCTCGAGTATCAATAAAAAGACTGTTATAATATATATATTTATGAAGTTACATATATTTATGCAGAAATAAGCATACATATAAGTATATATATTTCAATTTCTTTCAAGATTTTATTGTCAATTTTAAATAATCAAAGTTATTATATAAGATAATAAAGTTCAATTTAATTATGGAAAATTTATTTCTTTAATACATACCTTTTTCTTCATCAAAAATTTATATATTTTTGCAAATAGATGTTTATGATGTTCGTGTCTATTATTTTTTTTTTTTACTTTTCCAGCAATATAATTGCCGAAATGAGAAGAACTGTGATCTCTCGCTATTTTCTTTATTGAGTGCACAGATAGGTCAGGGGTAGTGTTCTTGTGTATTGAGCTCAAGATCGCGGGTTCGAAACCCGGCCAAAGCTCTTAGGTTTTTTTTTTATTTGGGAGGTGAAAAAACCTTGTGCCCGTTGGGGGACGTTGAGCGATGGTCCCGAGCCTGTACGATGTCAGGTACTCATTAAAAACCCCTCCCTCCCTTTCCTAGGTGAATAAAAATTTAGGATTCACACAGAGTTGGGCATTAGCTAGCTAATTTTTAGTTAGCTAAGGTGTAACTACAGCTAATAGCTTAAACAGCATTAGTTGCGATAAAAATGCAGTTAATTTAGCTATTAACTGTTGACACGCAGCTAATTTTTACAATTAAATTAGCTTTTGGTTGAAATAAACAGCTAATTGTTTTAAGTTATAGAAAATAGCTGTCATGGCAACGTAAACTAATTAGCTTTAGCTGCCAACTAACAACTCCTTACGTGTGTTTTTTGAGCAAGGGGTTGAATGTGAGAATTATTTGCTTTGGGGGAAAAAAATCATATGACTAGATTTTTATTTTTATAATTTGAAAATCATTTTGTGATTTTTGTCAAGAAATATCTCTGATTTACTTGACAATAGATTAAAGATCACCTCATAATAATAATTATCGTTGAGGGAAAAAATTTAACTCAAAAATAACTCGTTATTTCTTTCGCTTGTAATAAAACTAGAAACGCTTATATTGCTTAAAATTTGAAATGGCAAGTGTTTTCATTTTATTCAGCGTGAAAAATTCTATTCAAAAAAATCTGTCATTTAACCACTTTTTAATTAATACGATACGCTGACAGTCAGCTTCTTGTCCACCTGAGCGATGAAAGATCTCTCTGGTAGCAGGTAATATGACTTCATAATTAAAGCCCTCCCACTCGACACTGCGTATCGCATTTACTAATGGCAAATATGTCAGAATACATTTCTGTGACGATATAGTGGAAAGCTAATAAAATGAATGAAAAAAGAACATTTTGGGGGGGAATCAGGGGTAGGATGAAAACTATTAAATTTCTGACCGATTACATAACTTTCCCTATGTAGCTGGGGAAGTGAAAAATTAAAGTATGTAAACACAATAACTATAGCCCATGTAATAAATGTATTGGCACGAAATTTAATATATTATAAATCAACCGAAGAGATTTTGGGAGAGAGCGAACACATAGTTGGTTATAAATAATTCGAGGTGAAGAAGTACATTGGCAACCTTTAAAACTAATTGAAGGACAAGGAATGGGTAGGAAAAAAATTAAGATAAGTATTATTTCATATTCTTTATATTTTGTGCTTTGTAGTGATAATTATACGGACAAATCACAGCCAACGACATTGACAGATATATCAAGCGGCGTCCCCATGTAAATCTATAAATATATTTACTTTTTCCATACACTTTACCGTTACAGTCAACACGGAAGTACTTAACTTAGGTTAAATGAGGACAAAATAATGACAATATTCACAAACTATTATACAATGAGTAATTAATAAAATAGGTTTTTAATATTTAAAAAAGTGAAGGTTTTTCTTTAATTTACTCGTTTTGGAATTAGTACCACTAACAGTGATTATAAAATTGTTCTTTAATACTAAGATCTTCAGGGCACTTTAAGAATTGATTTAAGTTATTTTTACATAATTTTATTCGAGTTCATAGTGAAAATTAATAGAGTAACATTTTCTGCCAGTAGCGATGTTACAGGAAGGTTCTCTAATGAATAAAAGTGATTTTTTTGTTCAAAAATGTTTTTATTTCACAACCTACTTCGTCTCTTTGTACATCAGATTGAAGAAAAAAATAAGGTTAACTCTTCAGACCACTCAACTTCCATTCACCTTATTTTCCTTCAACCTAATGTATAAAATGCGAACCTGTTTTGAAATAAAACATTTCTGAATATGAAAACAATCACTTTTATTCACCTTATTTTTAGATTAAATTTATTTATGCAACTAATAACTAGCATTAGCTTTCAGCTGATAAAAAAGTTCGAACATTAGGCCAAATTACAAAAAATTTAAGTTCTTATCAAGATTTTTTAAAATTTCTATTAAAAAAATAAATTAAATTTCAATTATTGTGAATAATATTTAGACCCCTCCTAATTCTAGATACTTGAATTATAAAGAACTTAAATATTTTAATATTAGAGGGCGCCGGTAGCTCAGTGGTATGCGTGCTTGTCTTCTGAGCTCAAGATCGTGGGTTCGAAGCCCAACCGAGCCCTTTAGTTTATTTTAACTGGGAGGTAAAATAAACTTAAGCACGTCGTCCTTCGGATGGGACGTTAAGCGATGGTACTCGTTAAAGACCCCTCCCCTGGTTAAATAAAAATTTAGGGTAGGCAAAATTTAAGACTCCCACAGTAGAGTCGGGCTCATGTCCACCAGAGTGACGAAAGAGCGCTCTGGTAGTAGGTGATATGACCTCGTAGTTAAAGCACGGGCATGAGTCATAAAACCTAACCTATCCTCTTTTAATATTGTTAACTCCAACGTTATTTTTCGTTACGAACACTCCCCGTTGAAGTTTTATCGTATGAAACGGAAAATGCGGAGAAAAACATTTTTGGAGTTTTACAGTTCTGGTGTATTATTTTGCCATTAAAAAGAAAAAAAAAAATTGTTAAGAGAACCTACTTAACAAAAAAAAAATTGAATGTAATATTAGTCTATGAAATCGTTATTTTGCCCTCATTTTAAATATTACAATCGAAACCCGCAAATAGGAAGTATATCCTGAAATAAAGCGTACTATTTGGTAACAATTATACAACGTATTTTCTTTGTGAATACGCTTTTTCGGCAAAATTACAATATATTGACAACCTATTTGCACTCTGCTACCGTAGAATGGGGTGAATTATTTTTTTAAATTTCTATTAATCCCATTTTACGGTAGCGATTTTACTGTCTAATTTTGATTTATCTGCCAACTTTGTGTTCACAGCCTTAAAATACAATAAAAGTGTATTATGAATTAAATATTATTTTTTGATTATTATAAAAAATTATTTGAGAATATTAAACCAAATGTGACTCCAAAATTTAGCCCCAGACAATTATTTCCAACTGAAATACACAGAAATCATATTACTATTATTATTACTTCTAATTACTTCTATATACTTTATAAAGATCTGTAGACATTACAGCACTTCTAGAATGCTGAAGTTCCGAGTTATAAAATATTTTTGAAATTTAACTTGTTACTAATTTTCTTCTCTGATGTGTGATGGCAGAATGGAAAAAGTTTATGTATTGTTTTTGGTTGTATAACATATTTTTGGTTGTATAACATATTTTTGGTTGTATAACATATTTTTGGTTGTATAACATATTTTCGGTTGTATAACATATTTTTGGTTGTATAACATATTCTTTCATAAAACCAAGTTCTGGTAATCTTACAGCTTCTCAAAGAGTGCGACTACTAATGAAAAATAATCTCATTCCAACTCCACAAAAAATTACTGATTTTTTTTTTTTATTTTTAAATAAAATTTCCATAGTTTGAAATTCTGTGCGAAACAATAATACATAAGCTCACATAGAAACAAAGAACGATGTCTTCCCACTGTTTTATTTTTGACCAGAACCACACATCCCGTACAGTGTAGAGGCCAAAGGACTGCTCAGTTGCGTTGAAACCTAGTTCTAGTCAAAAATAAAACAGTGGGAAGTCAAATTTTATTTCTATTAGAAATCTCGTCCCACAACATCTTACTATCACATATGAATACATAAGCCCGTTCTAATCTATCTTTGGTTTTTTTTTTGGCCAGCATATGAATAACAGTAAAAATAACATACAAATTTGACTAATTAACTTTTGCCATTCTGCCACATTATTAAAAATAAAAAAATTACATAAAAACAGATATTTGAGATCCCTAATTTGGTTTGATTACATTAACTAAGTATTAATTAAAAATTAAAAAAACATTAAGTACATACCTAAAAAGATTAATTATATTTAAAAACCCTTAATTTACCTTCACAATATTATTTTAATATTAATTTATGACTAGAATTATGTGTAACTTAACTATCACAAAACAATAATAGAAAAAAAAAACAAAAAAAAAACTTAATGTACATCTAAATTTTTGAAGAAATGTGAGTGGAGTACAATGCTTCAAAGCTTTCAAAATTTTACGTTCCTTTTTAGGGCTGTGAATCTTATATGTTTTTTTACGCTGATTCTGTATCTGAAATCGGAATTGTTCCATCGTCTTGGGTATATTATATTATTTATAAATTCTTAAGTCACGCAAAACGAACATTCTATTGGGCGTTTTAGACAATAACTAATCTTATATTGTTCTTAAATGTTGTGTTAGTGCAATCATTAAGGGCACTTTTTGCAATAAAAATACTTGTGTTAGCTGCATTTATCGGAGAAAATGAAGTGGGGTCATTGACAACAGAAATGTCTCAACTAACTTTTTTACATATACTGTAGATTCCAGATACGCAAATATTCAAAATCACTTCGGAATAAAAAATTAAACCTCCAGAGTCTCAAAATCAGCCAAGTAAGACTTTAGTTATCTCTGAAACGTATATATTTAATTTTAAAAACTATCCAGGAGTGTCAGAGATTTGAAATGCGTTTTGTAAGTTTCGAAAATCCTAGCAAAAAACCCTCTTGGAGAAATATTAGATATGAATAGTTAAGGAAATTTTAAATATTTGGTTTTGAAGAAATCCTCTGGTTTTTTTTTGTATGAGCAAGGATTCAGTTCACGTCGCCTTTTTTCTTCTTTTACAGATCATTATTATTTTTATTTTCAGATAATTATTCATTTTTATATTACTGGCAAATATACGTTTTAATTTGTCTTCTGTTGCTGACTGCAACAACCAGCATCAATGATGGTACATATAGACATGGTGGCGTTTGAGAGGAAGGCTACCCAGCGGTAAGTACTCGACGAAAGTAAGGGGTGGAAATTTACATGGGATATTAGCACTACAGTGAAAAAAATAATAATAATTGGAAGACTATTCCGATGTGGTGGTAAGAGGTAATAAAGGTATACGAAAATATTATTGAAAGTTACTAATAATTAAGTTAATTGGGGGCGGCAATAATTAAGGGTGCCACCTCCAAGCTACCGATGTGGTGTGAAGATAGCGAACATATTTCTAGGTTTGTCCAAGTGTTAAGTTTGCTGTGAAAACAATGTGTCGTCTTGTATAACATCACTTCTCACATTTATTCATTTTTTTATTAGCAATTTTTTTTTTAAATATTGTCTATTTCATAAAATATAAATGAAATATGGGAGTACTTTCGGTATTGCTACTATCTTCAGCCACGACTTGAAAAAACTAAGTGGAAGTACAACAAGTTTACATTCCGAACTGTCCCTTCTTCAGCCCCTACGGAGTTTTTCTCCGTCCATTTCTCCTGTATTGTAAAATCTTAAGAATATGGAAAACATTAAAAATAAAAATTTCCATAATGGTCTAAGTAAGTAAGTGTTACAGTGTGTCTAATTTCGATTGTCCATTTTGAAGTATTTTCTATCGACAGATTAGTATATTTCGTATGTTAGTTTCATGTAAGCCTTCAATACCGTGTCAGTCCTAGATATCATACATAATTGAGAGAGGGACTGGTCGTTTTAAAATTTAACAATTATTTCCTTACACTAGAAATATACTATTTAAGACGATAAAAAATAAATATAAAAACCTTCTTATTCATTACTGTTACCTATACTTACAGTTTGATTATATTATTATTATTATGACCTCAGGATAATTTTACATAGATCTTCCCAATTTCATAATTACAAAGTTTCGTTATAAACATTTTGATACAACTATTTGATCATTAAGAATTACTATGTACTATTAAAAATTAATTAATAATTACATTTAAAAAAATAATACAATATTGTTACTATAAAATATATAAGCATATATTTTATACTTTTTGCCACATATCACCATTAAACACTTTTGTCAATATCACTAAAATAATTACATTTTCGAAATTTTCAAAACATGCTACCACAATGTTAAATTATTTGTTTCCTATAATAGTACGAATGATTTAATTTAAAATTTGTTTTTGCCACAAATTTTACGAATTTAAATATATAGTATTTTGATTAGTTGCAGATTTGGAGGTAAAAATTGAAAACGGATAGCATATTTCAAATATTTACAACAAAACAAAGTACAAGTACGTATACTTAGTAATACTTTTCACTTAAAATATAAAAATAAATACAAAACATTTCTTAAAAATAAGTTAATTAAGTTTAATAAATTTAAACATGACAGATGTTAATTACCGCACAGAGAACAGTGGAAAAGATACTCAATTTATGATCAACATTTAACGAAATTTTCAATTTTCTTAATTAAGGCTTTACAAAAAGAGAGATTTCTAGTGTGTGACGTACCACATCAATCACTATCATCCCTTTTCGTATTATTTACACCCTGAAATTTACGTTGATCTAAATTTTGTACTCTTGGACTCATAACTAACATTTATACTAAATTAAAATGTTTTATCAATTTACAATAACTGGTGTTCTTTACCAGTGTAGGGGCACCAGTAGACTAATGATTAAATTTATATATATTCATTATATTCTATTTATCATTATATTTTATTGAATTGTTTTTTCTGAAGCCCAAACTAAGATGTACCTTTTAGCCAAAAAGGTATAATCAATAAAAAAATAATACAATTTTAGAAAAAGTAAATTAAATTATCAATCATTGGATGAATGTTTCGTTTTCTTTTATTATTCTATTTTTTTTAACACCCAACATTGGATTATTCCTTCTCAGGTGTATGAGATTAATCCCAATCTTTTTTTTGTAAAAACAAATGACACGTATTTGAAAAAAAAAAAAAATTAATCGTTATTTTTTGGTGTATAACACTACTTAAAATTTTCCGAAAAAAATAAAAATAGTTCCCAACTTTTGCACTCTTTCCTCTTGGATATAGTAAATAAATTAACATGCTTTTACATTTCATTGCTAAATAATCATTATTATTTTGAAACATTACAATTATTATTGCTTATCCGAACAAAAAAAAGTTATTTTATAGTTGTGAAAAGGCTTGCACGCTATTGAATTTTTCTAATAAAAAACTGCTCAAGCCTTTACGATACATAAGCCTTAATATATACATATCTTATATACAATGAAGATAATTTTATATTGAGGTCTATGTTCTTGCACTTATTAAATATACAGTTAAGTTAATATATAAATTAAAAGTGCATAAAATAAATTATCCGTGAACTTTACTTTTCAAATAAAAAGCAAATATCAGGAATTTTTACGAAAATGTAGATTAACCATTGATTAAATTATAAAATAGTAATAATTGTTTCAAAAATGTATCTATTAGTATGTATTAAAGTAACTTATGAGTATAAAATAAGCCTAAAATTACAAATTTATAAAAATAGAGCAAATATAGAAAAATAAAATAAAATACAGTAGAGCCTCAAAGTTCGTAAATAAGATTACTACTTTTCAAGATTAATTCGTATAAAATACCATATTGGATTAGAGTTATTAAATTGATATTAACTTACCCTCTTCTACATTAAGAATTGTATCACAAAAAATAATCTTTGGTCTTAAGGTATTAAAATATCTTTCATAATAGCCACCGTTCGAATCATCCCCAAAAAGAGTTTATAGTTTTCTGTATTTATTGAAGAATGAAAAAATAATGTATGGTTGTTCAAGCCTAGAGGCCTAAAATCATATGACGGTGGTAATATCGCATTTACGAATAGCAGATCAGATTAAAAATAATAATACAAGACATGTAACAACTTCTAAGTTGAGAAATGCGCACAAATTGTGGAAACTTATAATAAATAAAAAGAAACGTATTTTTGAAATGTTGACTACAAAAAAATGATATACATAAGTTTATAAATAAAATATTTCAAAAAAAGAGATTTTATTTATTCAAGACCTGTAAACTGAATGGCTTTTCGCAGTGTGATAGGTAACTCTAGTGTGTTATTTTTATCACTAGACTTTACTATTAGTTATGCACTTTTCTGGAAGAATGCCCAGTAATAAGAGTCCGTTTTCATTCAAATATTTTTCTATCTCTTCTTATGCTCGTGGAATTTTATCAATTAATTTTGAACCGAGACTCCACTGTCATACAATAGCCCTAATGCAAAATCTTGGTGGGATCAACGAGGCTTAAGTTACATTAAAATATTATAAAGAACTAAGATTATTAACTGACAAATGGATCTAAGATCACATTGTTTAGCCTCAGGCCTTTGCTAAGCACTCTTAAAAGATAATTAGAAAGTTACCATTTTTTCCTCTATAATTGTAACCTTATTGGATTAGGGTTACTAAATTGGTATTACTTAGCTGTCTTCTTTTCCACGAATCGTATCACAAGAAATAATCTTTGGCCTTATTGTTCGAACACCTGAAATGAAGACCCGATCCTTCACTCCTTGTAGACTCTGAGTGTCTTCAAAAGGAAAACGTTGATACATTCAGATGTTCTCTTAGAATACCGACGATGAAACTTTTCTTCATTTTTTGAAGCTGCGTGTAGCACATTATGAAAAGTTCTCCTGAATTCCATATCCAAGATACTTTCGACACCAGGTTAACGCTTCTTCTTGGTTTTCGCAGCACATTGGGTACACAATGTTGCTTTTGGTTTGCTTTGCGCAGGTTTGGCATAAAGTCTCTATTTCATCCTGAAAGGAAATAAATAAAAAAATTAATTACATTGATATTATTTGGTTGTCAAACATGTTAAGCGGTTTAAACTAAGTATCGAAAACCACCTCATCATAATAATTATCAAAGTATTTTTTCAGAAGAGCACAACTAGGCTAGCTTTACGAAGTATATATATATATATATATATATATATGGAAAATAAGAGGGCGCCGGTAGCTCAGAGGTATGCTTACTTGCCTTCTGAGCTCAAGATCGTGAGTTCGAAAGTTCGAAACCCGGCCGAGACCCTTAGTTAATTTTATCTAGGAGGTAAAATAAACGTATGCACGCCGTCCTTCGGATGGGACGTTGAGCGATGGTCCCGAGCCTGTACGATGTCAGGTACTCGTTAAAGACCCCTGCCCTAGGTGAATAAAAATTTAGGGCAGGCAAAATTTAGGTCTCTCACAGTAGAGTCGGGCTCATGTCCACCTGAGTGACGAAAGAGCGCTCTGGTAGTAGGCGATATGACCTCGTAGTTAAAGCCCAGGCATGTCATAATAACTAATTATACATATAGAAAATAATATAATAAATGAAAAGGTGGATGTTATTGCATTTTTACAGAAATTTCTTCTGAATCCAAAAACAAAAAAGTCGTAGGTAAATCACTGGAAATGTACATCCCCAGCACGAACTAATCAACTAAATTCCTTCAGAACTAATCGACCATTTGGTCTCAAAATCCTCAATCCTCATACTAAATTATGTATCGATACTATTATATCAGTACGATATAATGAATGCATCGATTATATATTAGAGCTGTTGTGTGAGGTCCCACTGATTATCCCTTTGGCAAAAGGTTAAAAGATGTTTTTAGAGGGTTTTTGGTACACACATATAATTGTGTGTCGATATATTCATACCACCAGGAGTTATCGTGTTCATAGACGGACAGACACACAAAGATTTTTTTTAAAAATTTTTGGAGTCAGGGGGTGAGATACATAAAATATTTATGAAAACAACATTGCATTTCTGTCCGATTACATAACTTTGTCTATACTTTGTGTGTCTGGGGAACTAAATAATTCAGCAGGTATCTGTGGACACAAAAACGGTGGAGGGGTTGTAGAAAATACTAGTTTTTTCATAAGCACTTTAATTTTATTTCCTCATCAATATGAAGCATAGGGGAGGTTACATAATCTGTTAGAAATTCTATGTTGTTTTCACCGGAATTTCATGATTTCTGACCTCTTCATTCTATAAATGAAAAAACAATGTGTGTATGTCCATGCACTAACTCCCGATACAATGAATGTATCGATACAAAATGTTATATGTGTATCCAAAACACCATTAAGGACGACACCTATAAATTTCCTGCCAAATCGGCCGAAGGGAAATAAAGGATCGAGAGGTGGGAGGACGACATCTATTAAATTTCAGTGGAATTGGGCGAAGGAAGGAGAATTTAAATTCAGAACCTCATTAAAACAGCACCAAGGAATCGGCAGGAGGAAATGAGAGATCAGAGTGGGCGGCTCAATACAACCCTAATAAATACCAATGAATTTAACGTATCGACACGAAATTTAGTATGAGGATTCAGATGTTCCTTTGTAAATCAACTAATTTTTGCAAAAACTGTTAATTATTTTTAGAGGCTGAATTAAAACTTAATTGATAGTAATTCGCCGATTAATTTTTTTTTTGTTTTAAACATTGTTACGTCAAAGTTTAATTCCTTCATAATCCGATGTTATCTCATCTTTCAATAAAGCGGAAGGCACAGATATACATATATAATATGTATATGATACATTTTGTTGTACAACCGTTGATTATATAAATGAACTAGAATCTAATCTGGAACATGATGGACTTTGAGACTGAAATCATCTCTACAATTTGAGATCATTCAAATATCAATATTGAAAATTTGAAGGTTAATTTGAAGGTTAATTATAGCTTATGCGATTTATCTATCTAATCAAAATAATTATTTTAATATATTGTTTTCTACTATTTTGTTGTTTTCATTTTGATATTCCATTAAAAACGTGAAGACAGATTGTACATAAGCAAGTGACTGATTGCAACATGTATCGTAAAACGGAAAAATTACGAATGTTTCAACCCAGGAGAATACTATATGGAAAATTAAAACAAATATATAATTTTATTTACAGTTTAGTTACTTTAGATAATATTTACAAATAATATTATTCTGTTATAAATATATGTATACTCTTACTTCAAATCCACTTTAAAGCCAATTGTACATTACAGAAAGTTAACAAAAAGTCTGTTTAACATTATATGTATGAATTAAATATATACTAGGTGTATAATACATTCTGCTGTTTGCAAAAACTGAGCTGAATCAGGCATATCTGTATAAAAACTCAGTTAATGTTTTAATAATTATCAGTAACTTCTCATCTTGTATGTTCTTTATGAATATATTAATACTTTAAATAGATTTCAATGGATTTTTTCTAGCCTTTTTGTAGACAACAGCTGTGAATATTTTTATCGAAAAAAAGTCCAAGTTTATAAGTTAGAACTGAAAAAAACGGCTCAAAAAAGTGGTGTCCGATGGTAAACCGAAAAGGGCTTCACCCGGATTTTTCATTTGAAATCGAAAAATTCTATTTTGCGCGAGAATTTTGTCTCTCAATGGATTTCAATGGGGATTTCGTTTTTCGGTGATTATTCCTCCGTGGTATGTTCGATTTCAGATATTTTTAGTAGTAAACCATCGTCACCGTGTCCAATACCATCGTCGCAAATTTCAATGTGATCGGTAAAGGGGTTTAGAAAGAGTACGAATACAACGAATTACATGAGTCGCCTAAGAAAGAGCTTTGTAAACTCAGCTCAATTATTCTGTTATAAATATATACTATTGCTTCAAATCCACATTAAAGCCTATTGTACATTAAAGAACGTTAACAAAAAGTCTGTTTAACATTATATGCCTGAATTAAATATATATAATGGATCTAGCCGGTTACCCAGCTACGCTAGATTAGTATCTTAAAAAATTTAGGAAATTTAAGCAGATTAATAAGAAATCTGCCCGGTTTTATGTATCCCCTCCTCCCGTTTTTCATAGCCTATGTTTGAACCGAACTTATAAGTGCATGTGAAATTTCATGAAAATTTGATTAACTGTTAGAGAGTTGATTTGTAGGTATCGGTCCCGCCCACAATCCCTCTTCCCGTCAAAAATGTTCAGAGGCCACTTTGTTTATGTTTTAAACGGATGTTACATGTGAAAATCTAATGAACTGTGAAAGATCACTTATTCTATGTGTTGGCACCGCACCATAAGGTTCCTAAAATATATTATGTTATTAAATTAACATTAAATTACAATTAATATCCTTACGGCCGTTTAGGGTTGTAGCCAACCAAAAAACACGTTCTATTTATTTCAAGTCGGTGATAATATTTTTGAATATTGTATTTATTTATTTTTATTTTATTTATTAGGTATATTTTATGAGAACAAAAAAAAAAAAAAAAAATCCTTTGGGAAATTTTTTTATATTATGTTACTATTATGTAGAGATTTGTTTTAGTAATTGTATACATTAGAATGAATGGTTTTGCATGTAGAGAGAGTGAGTGAACCTAGCTATCCCCATCCCTTAGAGTTATGTTGTCCTTTAACCGCTGTGCTGTGTGGGTGGGGTAAGTAAGTTTTATAATTTTTATCTTCTTACTCTGTACCTTGATGCTCTAAGAGTTATTTATACTTTTCATTATTTGTCTATTTTATTATTCTATCATATATGAACCACTGATGATGACATTGTTGCGTCGAAAATCAGTTCTGGTCTAAAATAAAACAGTGGGAATACAACAACTATTTATATGCGAAAAACATGTTTTAATATCATTATTTATTTTTTAAATTTTGATTGGCTAAGCATTACCGGATTTTTATTTCATAACAAGAATGCAATTTTCGATTGGAAATTCTTCATTAATTTCAGACAATAAACAAGGGATTTATCAGCAGTGAGAATGCACTGGAAAGATGATCACAGATAGCAACTAGTGATGGACAAAATTGTTTTTTCTGTGTAACTGCTACCACATATTTTTGTTACTTTTAAATAATAGATTCAACTCATAGATAGCTATAGTCAAACTACGAGGTCATATCACCTACTACTATGTGCCCGAATCTACCGTGGGAGACTTGCCTACCCAAGTTTAGTTAAACAGGGTTGGGGCCTTTAACGAGTACCTAAATTGTACAATTTTTGTGAAACAGTACTGTTTAAAATAAAAAAATTCAATGATCTAATTCTTTATGAGTATTATTTACAGTTGTTTATCTAATGAGAATTATCTGTGACCTAATGCACCCTTAGCCTTCTTCTCTCGGATATGAATTTACTTGGAATTTGATTTGAAGCAGTTACAGACACATAAGCCATTATGTCTCGGGTTAAATTGATTTCAAAATCAATTTGATAGGATTTATCATCAATTAGTTTTTAGTATAATTGGTAAACAACCAATCAATCTTCTTAAATAAAATTGAAGGGGGGTGACTGTTTATACATTGGGTATTTTAGAAAACTGTTTGGGATTTACTCTTTTCAAGTGAAACAAACACCATATAATGAGTTTTTCGCTTTCGATTCTGTTTGTCTGTTAGTTCCATCATCACAGCAAAAATTTATTTTAACCAAACTTCATACTTTGAATCTGACGATTCAGGATTTACATTTAGGAAAAAGTTCTTTCATATTTTCTTATATCCTATATAAAAAAGTTACTGAATAGAAATGAAAGACATTTTAAATTTAAACTTATTATTATAATTATTTTTATTCTATACAGCTATGAAGTTAGAAAACATAGATAAACCCGAAGCGAAACAGGCGAGCTGGGGAGGAAAGAGTGGAGTGAGATGGTGGGGTGGAGGGGAGGGGCGCTTCGCTCACCTGCTCAGGCTATCTTTCTCATTCCCGCTTTCCGCTTGTCCATGCTATACATTTACACCCTCCTCTCTTCATGTCAACTGTTTATCTCCGTTATGTTTATGGTTATATACAATTAATTTTCAATTGAAATATTTAATATGAAATTAATATTAACATATTTTTACCCAATTGGTACTTTATACATGTTCAACGTCGTATCGACTGATGTGGTTATTAACGATCTCTATAGATATGATATAATTATTACATAAATTATATACTAAACATTTTATTTATTTTTTGAAATAAATTTTTTTTTGTTTTATAATACATTTTCTTTGTTTTTCCTTATTCATTTAGTTATTTTTATTATTTTTTTTTCACTAATTATAATTATAATAACTACCTGTTATTTCATTTTTTCTTTATTTTTGATTATAATTTTGTTATATATCACTTTTTTATTCTTCTCATATAATTTGCGTTAATCATTTATTTTTATTTTATGTATTAAATTTATGAATATATATTGTGATATTCTGAAAGAAAGCATTTATTTTCTATTCAATTTCATTATAATATTATTATTTCTTGTTGGTTAATTATTGTAGTTCTTTTTTTTACATTCCTCTCATTTTTACATTCCAATATAATATATTGGAATGTAAAAATAAAATAAAATGCTGAAATCAATTTTAAAAAAGTGAAATATTGTGGGAATACGAATAGTCTCCCGTAGTTTTATATCCTTAGTAAAAATAAATTGTATGTTTATTTTATAAGACTTTTTATTATTTTCAGTTTTTAATAATATAATTTTATCTTATTATATTTGATTTATTTGTTGCTTATGCCCACTACAATATCTCATTTATACCTTTAAAATTGTATTGTGTTTTATTATTATTATATAGGTATACCTATATATTATACATGGTTTAAAATAAATTAAAACGAAATACTCGATTCAATCGATACGATTTTTCTTTATCTATATAGATTTTTTAAAATTAATTATAAGAACTACTCAATTCAATCGATACAAGTAGATATCGATACTTTTTTTTATATTTAAGTAATATTGAAAGTTTTATTCGATACTACTCGTGATTAAAAGTAACGATACTTTGTGGTATCGATTGTATCCTAGATATAGGCTAAAGGTAAGAGGGATTTCAGGGGAGAAGGCTCAATTCAAAAAAACCCAAACTGTTGAGGTAATGAATTTATCGATGCCAAATTTTGTTTAAGGATTTAGGAGCTCCTATGTAAGTCATTGAATATTAGCGCAAACCATTGACTAGTTTTGGAAGGAGAGCGAAAAGTTAATTGATTAACTCCTTCTGGAGAAGTCCATTCCATACAATAATTACTGTTGTTATTTATTGTTATTACTATATTTTTACCACCCTTTTTGATCATTTTTCTGATGTCAGTTTTTATATTGATTGGTTATCCAATTAACTAAGACAATGTATTTTGATGGGTACTCACATCTATGAGGCAGTGGTTGACAGCAGCTGGAGGGCTTATATCGAAAGGCGGTGTCCAGAGGGGGGGCTTGCAACAGGCCACGCTCACTAGACACAGCACCACCACTAATATCAGGATACTCCTCTGCAACTGCACAAAACAATTCGAATTTAAATATATAAATTTATAATATATATAAAAAAAAAAAGTAGTCGGTGAATCACCACCAATGTAGTTCCCCAGTAAAAAATAATAAACTAATTCTTGAATCACACACACACATCATCAATTCTCCCATTTATTTTTGTATTCGATATAAATAGTGATTACAAACGTTTCGGGCGTTACTCCCATCCTCGGTGTCTGAAATATTGTTTTACATTTGATTAGCAAATATAAAATAGTATGATGTTCGTCAGTATTTTCAAATTTTATTTCAACAATTAGGTACCTATATAATATATACCTAATTGTTGAAATAAAATTGATATTATCACAAAAATATTAACCAACTTTAGGTTAACCAACTCTTTAGGTTAACTATTATTTACAATATATTTGTTATACAATATATATAACTGAGGATAAGTGGGAGAATGGATGCTGTGTGAAAATTATAACATTGGAAGTACGTAGAAAATAAAAAGATACTTTTTATTTATATGTATATATATAAAAGAATTATAAATAGTTGCCACTATAAAACAGAAAAAAGACTGATATATTTTCAAGTAATTAGTTCGTAAGATTTCTTTTTGTAAAATAATTTCATTTTTTTATTTCCAATCTTAGTTATTCAATTCATAATGTAGTTTTAGATAAAATAAACCCAATATTTGTTCTCTAATTCTATGCTATTCATTTTCCCAGTGAACCGAATATATAACTTATACCTTTGGATTAGATTTAACATAGAAGATGTGGGGGGTAAACAAATGAAAAATTTGTCAATTGCATTTTTTTTATTACGTGCACTTTCTTCAAAATTTATTTATTTTTTTAGGGCCCTTTTCGGAAATTACTGTAGAAATCAAAATTTAGTAAAAGATCAGCTATAATTTCTACAGGAAATGTGGTAATTTTATTATTTAATTATATTTAATAAATATTAAATATTTATTTATTTTATTATTTGCATTTTTATTTTATTTTGGTTTTATTTTACATCAAAATTTAGTAAAAGATCAGCTATAATTTCTACAGGAAATGTGGTAATTTTATTATTTAATTATATTTAATAAATATTAAATATTTATTTATTTTATTATTTTAATTATTTTCATTTTTATTTTATTTTATTTTAAATCAAAATTTAGTAAAAGATCAGCTATAATTTCTACAGGAAATGTGGTGATTTTATTATTTAATTATATTTAATAAATATTTATTTATTTTATTATTTTAATTATTTTCATTTTATTTTTATTTTATTTTACATCAAAATTTAGTAAAAGATCAGCTATAATTTCTACAGGAAATGTGGTGATTTTATTATTTAATTATATTTAATAAATATTAAATATTTATTTATTTTATTATTTTAATTATTTTCATTTTTATTTTATTTTATTTTTATTTTATTTTACATCAAAATTTAGTAAAAGATCAGCTATAATTTCTACAGGAAATGTGGTGATTTTATTATTTAATTATATTTAATAAATATTAAATATTTATTTATTTTATTATTTTAATTATTTTCATTTTTATTTTATTTTATTTTTATTTTATTTTACATCAAAATTTAGTAAAAGATCAGCTATAATTTCTACAGGAAATGTGGTGATTTTATTATTTAATTATATTTAATAAATATTAAATATTTATTTATTTTATTATTTCAATTATTTTCATATTTATTTTACATATTAATAATTATTACCTGTTTGCTAACATACTTGTTCAGCAATTTACCCCACACGATGAAAGTGATTTGGTATCCACACAAAATGTATATAAGCGACTGGATGAGCCCCTACAACTCAGCCTGTTTTCAGACTACTTCACTCCGGGTCAGGTGACTAACGCCATAAATCGTTCACCGACAAAGAAGGCGCCAGGTCATGATCAGATTGTCCAGCCATTACTAAAAGCACTGCCACGAAAAGCTATAGTATATCTCACCCAGATATTCAATGCTATTCTACGGACGACCCACATCCCGAATCAGTGGAAACATGCTAAAATCGTCATGGTGAAAAAACCTAATAAGATGGCCAGTGATCCAACTAGTTATAGACCCATAAGTTTACTTCCCCTGTTTGCTAAAATATTTGAACGCTTGCTGTTACCAAAACTATTAATGTTCCTTTCTCCTCTCGTGCCTGATACACAGCTAGGATTTAGACAGTCGCACTCATGTCCGCAGCAACTTCATCGAATAGTAAATGAAATATTAAACACATACGAGGAAAAACAAGTATGCTTTGGGCTCTTCCTGGATACGGAAAAAGCCTTTGACAAGGTTTGGCACCCTGGACTACTCTGCAAGCTAAAACCCCATCTACCGGACACCTACTACAGAATTATAAAATCATACTTGTATTGCCGTACATTTTCCGTAAAATATGGTAACATAAGCTCAACATCTAAAGCGATATCAGCAGGAGTGCCGCAGGGTAGTGTTCTGGGGCCCTTTCTTTATCTAATTCATGCAAGTGACTTTCCTACCTCAGAAAATGTGACTGTAGCACAATTCGCAGATGATGTTGCTGCCCTCAGCAGAGCCCTGACTTATGAAGATGCCAAACATTATCTACAACAATTCCTGAACGCAGTCAACTTATGGTGTTGCAAATGGCGCATAAAAATGAACTCCACTAAGTCAACAGTGGTAACTTTCACATATAAAAAAAATATACCAAATCCAACCATCTTTCTTAATGACATGCAAATCCCTTGTGCAGAACGAGTAAGATACCTAGGACTAATATTTGACGCGAAGCTAACATGGTCCCATCATGTCCAGCACCTAGTAGCGAAGACTCGCGGACGAATAACAAACTTGAAGTGTCTCCTCGACCACCGCTCACCCCTTGCTTTATCAGTAAAAAGACTGCTATATTTGGTGCTGATACGTCCGATCTGGCAGTACGCTTGTGGCCTATGGGGTTCAGCTGCTAAAAGCCACATAACCAGGATACAAACCACTCAAAATCGCGTCATGAGACTCATCACCGATGCACCGTGGTATGTTCGCAACACAGTTCTACATGCTGATCTTGAAATACCGGAAGTAGCGGAGGTCCTCAAAGAATCCAACATCCGAATGCAGACAACAATGGCCAACCACCCAAATCCACTGGTCCGGGAAATTGCTGAACACCCACCACCTTTACCACTGGAACGCAGACTTAAAAAGAAGCGACCGCATGATTTTCTTCTCATCAATTGATCAAAAGACAATTTTTTTTTTTTTTTTTTTTTTTTTTTTTTCTTTCCTATATTATGTTCATTTTATCTAGTTTAAAGTTACTTGTTTAGGGCAATTATTGAATTGTACCTGAGTTCATATCTCATGTTAATTAGGCCATTGGCCTAGGTATTATTGTTATAGACAGCCCAACTATAATATTCATGTATAGAATAATAAAGTTTACAATAATTAAAAAAAAAAAAAAATAATAATTATCACAGGCCATATCATAAACCTTTTTTAAATGATAATAACTATAATAAACTATGCTATTTACAGTTTAGTATAATTATTGGAATTCCCGATAAGAGTGGAGAATATTGTGTAACCCGGGTTGTCTTTGATTGTTCCGGTATTCAACCTGATTGATATGGCTGCGTTTTATTTTTATATTATGATTTGTTTGTGTTCTGTATCAATAAAAACTATAAATATTTCTGCTATAGAATACAATTTTAACCTATTATTTCACAATGACAAAACCTTATTATCTGTTGAATGTATTTATTGACCTAGTTGGCATGCAATTTCGCAAGATCTGTAATTTTTCGGGAAAATGGTTGCTAAAAATGTTTTTGTACTTACTAAAAATTTGGTTACAAATATATATATTTTTAATGCGTCAATTTGAATACTCGTTTTGCGTTTATACAATAGAAAAAATGATATTTGATAACATTTTTTAAACATTTCTTCCTATTTAACGCCATTTTGACACAAATTACAGAACTTCTTGGTTATTTAGTTTAAGAGAAATTGAAAACTAGAAATTCATGTTATGAAGAAATATTATAATATTAATAGAGAGATATTCTGATAGAATATACAATAGCTTGTCAAATAGTACCATTATATTGGTCTTCGTTATCCGAATTTAGTTTCACCTGTTACAGGAATTAATGTACACTAGATATTGTTGAAAAAGGTGAGTCTGGTAACATATGACCAATATAATAAGTTATAATATACAATACCCTTCTGATAATCGTTAGTAACATCAACAAGAGAGAGTGTTACACTATGTTTTTTTTTCTCTCTAAAACAGAGAATAGAAAGTGAGATTTAAGACATTAACGAAGAGGTTATGAGCGGTTATACATGTTGAACGTTTTTTTAGTAAGCTCTGAACTAAATCCATTTCTTATGTTGGCAAGTTCAATAATCGATTGAACAAAATGAAGACAAAATTAACTAAGCAAGAAAATGAAATCAATTTTTTCAAAACTAATTTATTAAAACACTAAATTTCTCTTTCGTCCAAATACACCATTCGTTCATCATATACGTGCACTTCTTCGTCAAATACTTCTTCTTCCTGAGTATCATTATAATCAGGATTTGAAATTTGGTCTTTCATCCGAAGGTTACGGCAGGGTATGAAAAAAAATTATGCGACCTATAAATGTTTTTATATTTAACATATTGGTTCCATTTTTAATTCGAAATGACGGCAGATTTAAGAAAAATAAAAATTTAAAAATTGAGAAAGAATTAACTATTTAAATAAATAACTATTTCAAAAATAGCATAGCGGACTTGGTGCCCCCGAAACGTGTGCACTAAACAATGGCTTAGTTTGCTTATACGTTAATCCGGCACTGCTCACAGGGTGTATGCGAAACGACACATGAACTAAAGGTATACTTATATGCATTTTGTCATGTCATCGTTGCATTAAGCTTCAAGAAGCAAAGTCCCCAAGTTAACCCCACTTCTATCCATTTTTGCTTATCATACAGTTAAAGTCCACAAAATTTTATTATTGTTTAAGTAGCGTGTTGCGTTTATTTAAATAATTTAAAAAAAATAAAAATATCTGTTAATTACCGGTAACGTAATTCGCCAGAGCGACTAAATTTTCATTTTCCCTCCGAAACGAATTTTCCAATTGACTTGTAAATCAATAGCTGCCTTACTCCATGGGCTTCTGTTACGTTAACATTGACTGTTACTACGATTTTCAAGTTGAGCCCCCTCTCGCCCTCACTTCGGCCGATTTCATTCGAAATCGACAGGTATCGTCCATATTGGATCCAGGTTCTACATATAAAATTTTTCATGTCGATACATCATCACTTCGGAAGTTATTGGGGTTTTGTGTTAGCTTCCCCCCCCCCCCCCCCCCCCCCCCGATCCCCCATTTTTGAAAACATTTTTTGGAATTAAGAGGTCGGAAAATAAGAAATGCCGGTGAAAACTTAACATCAAAATTCTGATTGTTTACCAAACTTCCGCTATATTTCGTACAACTGGGGAAGTAGTAAAAAAAAAGAACAGGTAAGCATTGTATAATAATAATGAGAGATAGGTACTTACTAGGACGCGTCTAAGAGGCATTTTTGAGTCCGTTTGGGTATATATATCACTAACAACACTGATCATACTCTCGTCAACACTGGTTAGATTATGTTGGTGTTATCTCCTTATCCTCATCTTATATATGAGGGAAGACGCGGCTCCTGAAGAGGGAGGATCACGTGCGGACCTGTGACGTAGCGCGTGTCGTCCCGTCCCGCCCCCGCCAAAATTAGGCCATCTCACTCACTTCCCTGTGTCTCTCCGCGCCCCCTGTCTCGTCTCCTTCCCACGGGACTCACTTCAGACAACATATCTTCTGTTAATAGTCTTACATCGGGAAGTGAGTCATGCGACATCCCGGAACCTCCCCCCTGTATTAAATATGATTAGTGTTTCCCTATTTTTTTTTTTCCCCCAGTGTCCCTAGAGTCCCAAAGATTTTAAAAATCTGGAAAAACCGCTATAAGTAAAACATCATAAAAACTGCAAAATTATACTTTTAAGCACCTTATTATAGGTTTCTCAGGTATATAAACTTAAATTTTAATGACCAGACACAATATCGGTCAAATAAAAGTAATAACTACAAATAATTGGCAAGTAAATGCCTCACTAAGAGATGAATTACATTTATGAAGTAAATAGTAAAAAATAAAAAAATAAATAAAAAATCGACACAAAAATAAACCAAAAAAAAAATTGTTTTGTTCATTAATTTTTTCTTACTAAGACCAAGTCTCTAGCTGTACTATAGAGACCGAGATCCCTACACAGGCTCTGATGATTCCTCAAGATCTTGAAAACGGCATACCCGATTTCCACCAAACATGGCTAAGAACCATCTTGCAAATACCAGCTTTTGAAAAAAAAAAAAGCTTTGAAATCTGTTCAGCAATCTTGGAGCTACGATGCCACAGACAAAGGCTTTAAACTTATAACACCTCTCCTTTTGCGTCGGGGGTTAAAAATCCTAAAAAAACAAAATCTATAAAATACATAAATATAATTTATACAATGAACAGTTTTATTTTTTTTTGTCTTATACAACGTTAGGTCGCAACAGTTGCTTTCATGCAACAACCAGCTATCAAGAGGACGTAGTGGGTAGATGTCTTGAGTGGCATGAGAGAGGAAGGCCACACAGCGTAACTACGGTTTTGTATTGGTAATTATTTGAAAAATTATAAAAATTAAGAAAAATATATGTAACGAGGCCATTACGGGGTTTTCATATACCAACAACGCTTACAGGTCACTCTCTCTCCCGAAGACAGTGATCTGTAAGCGTGGTTGGTTTAAGAATGTCCTGTAATGGCCACATCACATGTTTTTTCATTCACATTTTTTTTTAAACAATTCAGTTTTAAATTTTTTTCATTGATATTAATATTAAATAAATTGGCGAAACGCAAAACCTGCACCAAAGTTGAAATTTGTCAGATTTGTTTGAAATTAATATTTAAAGAAAACGTAATATTTTTTAAGATTGTTAGTATTGATATTAAAATATATTGGGAGACTTTGTAGTTCATTTCCCCGCGATGTCTCCTAGGGATGCAGACGGATACGAGACTCATCTAGCTCAAACTCTCGAGTAACGCAGGCAGCTTTAAACTGACTAAAACCGCATGGAACTCACATTAGTCTACTGAAGTTGGTAACATGCCCACTTATTTTGCTTTTCATTTTTACTTCCGCAGCTGTAAGGGAAATTTGAAGTTGAGTTTTCACCCGACATCTTGATTCCAAAAATGAATAAAAAAAAAATCTGTCTGTGTGTCTGTGAACAGGATAATTCCTGATAGACTGAATGTATTTACATGACATTTCATACATAAATCCAAAACTTTATGAGGCTGATATCTATAAAAATTTAAACGAATCTCCCAAAAGGAATGTGTGTCTTAATACAAAATCTATAATAAGTGCCATTGCAATGATTGTATCGACACGAAATTTCATATGTAAATTTAAAATCCCATAAGGTTGGCACATAAATTTTCAGAGGAGTCGGCTGAAGCGAAAGGGAAGATCAGAGGGGCTCAACTCAAAAACACCAATAACTGCCGATGTAATGAATGAATCGACATGAAATTGAGTATTTATAGACAAAACCCCACATAGGCAATACCTGCCAATTTCCGGCGAAATCAGCAGAAGGGGACGGGGTTCAGTGGAGGGGTAAACATGTTGAATACGTTAGAATACTGTCTCTAGAGAGCAGTTTAACAGATATATAATTTCATTTTAAAATTCTGTTCATAATTCCTTATTGCGATGTATATTCATAGTCGGAAATTTCATAATAAATGAAAAAAAAAAAATTATGCAATAAATATTAATTATTCATGTACACATCACATTCAGAGTTTAGCAAGCCCACTTATCTTCCTTGCGCCTTTTTCTCAGGTTCCATGCCTAGAGGACATAGTTGTCCGCTCCTGAAGACATGTCCGTATCAGCAAAGTACAACGGAAGATCACCCGAGTCTGGGGCCAATCGAGTAACAGTAAAGTATTCCAGAAGTGACTACGATCATCGGAAGACGTACGACACCTTTGTTACAGGTAAAATCCGAATTTTCTCCAAGATTTAATATTTGAGAGAGTCAAATTTTTATTATTTCGAATAAAATGTATTTTTGAATAAAGAACCTGGTTCTGGGCTTTTAACACTCTTGTAATATTTTAAAATCTATCTGAATGAATAAACATTTCCTCTCTCTGTAGATTGAATCTCGGAGTGGTGTCGAACTATCGATAGTACTATCAATTAATTGGTTGGATTTGATTATCGATAGTTATATTTAATATCGAGTGTCTCACCTATATCCTCTATATTTTTTGATAAGTTTACTGAATTTTTACACTTCTTTGACTATTTTTTCCTGGGATGACAAAAACATGACATACACCAGACTTGTAAGGAGGAACTGTAAACTGTAAACTGTAGGCACCTAATTTATTCATTTTCCGCTTTACCACAAGTAGATGATCCTAGGACCACAAAATAAAACAGCACATCCGATGCTAAATTTGATTAAAATATAGATGTTTTTAACATAACCTTTTTTCAGTCTAGATTTTTGGTTTACGTACTTGTTCATTTTACATGAACTGGTAACTGAAGTATACATTTTTTAAAAAAATCGATAGTTTGACAATCGATAGCCTAAACAAGGCTATTCTAGTTCATCGGATTCAGCTTTAACACCTCTAATTGTCTGTTTCAATCGTTATTCAATCATCCTTAGATCCATAAACATCTGATAAATAGGTTGATGACTACCATGGGAATGTTTCGCCACGGGCTCGTAAAATGTCAGTTGCGCAACTGCACTGTCTCATATCATGCAGAAAATCTTAAATATAAAGGAATGTTGTTAAATCCGCAATCTGTGGGCCAAGTTGAGACGGTTGTCAACTCTGATTTTGGGATGGTCAATGCCCTCTCAAATTCATTTCGTACTGTTATTACTCGACATATGAAAGCAATGTGTTAGCGTCAACTGTTTTCTTTGTTTCATTGTACATCGTAATTCTGAGAGTGACTTTCTTATACTCAATGGTACCAGTATTAAAAGAATTTGAGGTGAAGGAACAGTGATCTCTAGAAATGTGTTGCTATAAAAACGTCCTGTTATAGCTACATCACATATATTTTATTTAAAAAAACTACCAATTATAGGTTAGGTTAGGTTTTATGACTCATGCCCGGGCTTTAACTACGAGGTCATATCGCCTACTACCAGAGCGCTCTTTCGTCACTCTGGTGGACATGAGCCCGACTCTACTGTGGGAGTCCTCAATTTTGCTTACCCTACATTTTTATTCACCTAGGGTAGGGGTCTTTAACGAGTACCTGACAACGTACAGGCTCGGGACCATCGCTTAACGTCCCATCCGAAGGACGGCGTGCTTAAGTTTATTTTACCTCCCAGATAAAATAAACTAAGGGCCTCGGTCGGGTTTCGAACCCACGATCTTGAGCTACCAATTATAAAAAGATAATTTAAAATTCGTTGCTATACGTTGCAATTTAACATTACTTTAAATTATTTCCTACAGAAATCCTTCGGATGGCACGTTAACCGACGGTTCCGAGTCTGTATGATGTCATTTTTTACATGTTATTTTTTTTCATTTTTTAAAAATTTAAAAGGAAGAGCGCCGAAATTAGATAGTTCAAAAAAATCAAATCAATTTTCAGATTCAAAATAGGATGAATAGATGAAACGGAAACAGAAAATCACGAAATGAATGTTGGTTCTTGTTTTTTGTTTTGATTCGAAAGCAACACTAATCCCTTTTCTCTTGCGGCTTTGTTTACATCCGTAGGTCCACCCCGTTTTATGTTCATACTAATTCATATTTTGTCTTCGAACTTGCACTTGAAGGTACAAACGACGAAACATTCTTTGGACTCGGCATTTCGTTCGTACTCAAGAATGAAAAAGTTTCTACAAAGTTACCAGTTCTCATGTGACAGCTTTTTTCATATTCTATTATTTTTTGTAGTTCCCTAACCCTAGGAACTGAACATGGGTAGGACTTTAGGTCTCTCATTGTAGAGTCGGGCTCATGTTCACCAGAGCGACAAAAGAGTACTTACAGCCCGGGCATGAGGCATAATAACTAACTCATACAGAAATGTATTGTACTTTTTTTTGGGCTCTATAAATTTGTTCGTATTGTACCTATCTCCAATCGGAGGGTATACTGAAAGTTGGAAGTTTAATAAGAAACATTTTTGGCTTACATAAAGCAAACATCTAAAACAAATGAGACGTCATTTTCATAAAATGTATTTAATATATAATTTGCGTTTTAGTATATTCTACAACCTTTATTCGAAGTGACTGGATTGTCATAAATATAAGCGGTATCTTGGAAAATGTATCTACTTATAAGTGAACTGGTTTTAATTTTAGTTTGAAGTTAATTCAATTGAGGATGAGGTCGGCAAACTCAGTAATTTATTACTTCGAGCTGCTGACGAGACCATCCCCAAGAAGGTCCACCGGGTTAAGAAGGTACCCTGGTGGAGCAAAGATCTTACCCTTGACAAGAGGACCGTTTATCGCGCCAGGCGGAGGTACCAGCGGTGCCGAGACCCAGTCCAAAGGGAGGCGCGAAGGGAGGAGTACCGGCAGCTCAGCAGGGCGTATGGCAGGAGAGTCGAGATCGAAAAAAAGGAGAGTTGGAGAAGTTTTGTTGAGGAAGAAAGCAGTAGGAACCCATGGGGAATACCTTACCGTGTCATCACTGGGAGGCTCAAATCAATTCCACCTGTAGCCTCCATCAGGGACGGCCACTTGCAAGCAATGTCCCTAGCGGAGACGAACAGGTTATTCCTGGAGGAGGCCTTTCCCGCTGACGATCCGGCACAGGATTCGCCCGGCCAACGCGATATCAGGAGCGCTGCTCGTACCCTGCCAGAGACGGAAAATGCCCCTGACTGGGACGAGCTCGATCTGCTCTTGGCGGTTGGGAAACAGAAGAGTGGCGGCGCCCCTGGGAACGATCTCATTGACGCCGCTATAATCAAGAAAGCATTCCCGACCATCAAGACAGATCTTCTACATCTGTTCAACACTTGTCTAAGGCGAGGCCATTTCCCAAGCGCTTGGAAGCGTGCTCTAATATGCACCTTTGTTAAGCCCGGGGACAGGGACCTCTCCTTGGCAAAGAGCTACAGACCAATCAGCCTGCTCCCCGTCTTTGGGAAGGTACTGGAGACCCTTATCTTCAATGGAATTCAAACGCAAGTACACGCCTTAGTATCCCAAAGGCAATTTGGCTGCATGAGGGGTAGATCTGCCGAGGACGCATTGAGGATGCTGAGAGCAGACGTAGAAGAACGCGACGGCAAATATGCCCTCTGCGTTTTCTTCGATATTGCGTCGGCCTTTGATTGCGCCTGGTGGCCAGCCATCCTCACGAGACTGCGGACTATGGAATTGCCTAGGAATTTATTTGCGCTGATATCTTGCTTCCTCTGCGATCGATCCGCCACCATAAGCCAGCTGTATACTAGTACTACAGTGGACTTCACTAGAGGCTGTCCTCAGGGATCGGTTCTCGGACCAACCCTGTGGAATATACTCTTTGACGGGTTGCTCCGTGACCTCGAGAACCGTGGGCATAAGGCAATCGCCTATGTCGACGATCTCGTGGTTACAGTTCAGGCTGATAGTCATGCCAACCTTACCCTTCGCGCGCAAACTGCAATAGACGATATAGGCAGCTGGTGCTGCGCCAATAAGCTGGCTCTCTCACCGAGTAAGACCTCGGCCTTACTGATGAGGGGGAGACCCGATGCTCGACAACCCCTGGTTTTGACAGTCCATGGGCGGCACATTGAATGCCCAGCTGTGATAACGTACCTTGGGGTGCGGATCGCACGAGGCCTGAAAGTGACGCCCCACGTTGTTGCCATTAAAGAAAAGACGATAGCCACTTTCAACGCCCTGAGTCGCCTAGCCCGCGCGACGTGGGGCTTCGACTATTCCGCGTGTAGGACCATCTACACAGGGGTATTCGTGGCTGTAGCAAGGTACGCTGCTGCAGGTTGGTGGCATCGCCCCACGAATCGGCAGCGCACGATTCGGACGCAAGACCAGAGAGCAGCCCTTTTAAGAGTTACAAGGGCTTATCGTACTGTCTCTACGGCTGGGCTACAGGTACTAGCGGGAGCCGCCCCCATTGACTTGATCTTGGATGGGGCTGTCGCTTCGTATTTCTGTAGACGCAACATGCCCTTAGGAGCATATATTGATGAGCCCTTACGTCTAGCCCTAGAGGAAGAGATGCGCGGACAGTCCAGACCAGTGAGTTGCAAGTCATCGTCCAGAATTGGATTGTGGAAAAATGGCAACAACGTTGGTCACGATGCCCGGATGCATACTTCCCGGACGTCCGGGTACGCCTTGACTCAACATGGGTACAGCCTAATCACTGGACGTCTCAAATATTATCAGGTCATGGTGATTTCAACTCCAAGCTGTTCTTCTTTCACAGGAAGAACACCCCGAACTGTTCGTGCGGCGGTATCGATACTGCAGAACATGTGGTCTTCGAATGCCCGCTGTACGACCAAGCTAGGGTGGAGTTGATTCATGGGACAAGATCGTATTTGGGACTAGATCTACGGCAGATGGCGACGGAAACTGACTACCCGATGTTCTGCCGATTCGTCGGCTCCTGGCGGGAGCAGAAACAGGCAATGTAATGATCCCGAGCTTTGCCTAAACGTAGACTGGGTGATGTTGCTGCAACGCAAGCTCTTTTAAAACCAACTAAAAAAAAAAAAAAAAAAAAAAAGTTTGAAGTTAATTATTATAGGTTAGGTTTTATGACTCATGCCCGGGCGTTAACTAGGAGGTCATATCGCCTACTACCAGAGCGCTCTTTTGTCACTCTGGTGGACATGAGCCCGACTCTACTGTGGGAGTCTTAAATTTTGCCTACCCTAAATTTTTATTCACCTATGATAGGGGTCTTTAACGAGTACTTGACATCGTACAGGCTCGGGACCATCGCTTAACGTCCCATCCGAAGGACGGCGTTCTTAAGTTTATTTTACTTCCCATATAAAAAAAACTAAAGGCCTCGGTCGGGTTTCGAACCCACGATCTTGAGCTCAGATACCACTGAGCTACCGGCGCCCTCGTTAGTTATTATATATATTATCTTAATATAATATCAGGCTACAGCCCGTCAAGAGCCTTGGCCTCCTCCAGGAAATTTCCCCATGTAGCTCTGTCCTGGGCCAGTCTCCACCGCACCAAACCGTCTTGCGTCTCTGTTCATGGTCTCCAGCCATCTTCTTCTGGGTCGTCCCAATCTTCTCGAGCGAGGCTTAACACAAAAACTGTAATAACTGCCGTTGTAGTCAATATATCGACACACAATTTGATGTGTGAATTCAAAACCTCATAAGAATGACACTTATTAATTTTCAACGGAATTGGCAGAAGGTAAAAAGGGATTCAGGGGAGGGGGCTCCATTCAAAAACCTTAATAACTGCCGACGTAATGAATTTATCGACTCAAAATTTAGTATGAGGATTTAGGAGCCCCAATGTAAGTCAACTGAATATTAGCGTAAATGGTCGACTGGATCTGGAAGGGGAACGAGTTTGGGAGAAAAGTTAATTGATTGTCCTGGGGAAGTGCAATGCCGGTGATTTTGGAAATAGTTAAAGATCTAGAAGTCGAGCTCAATATGAAACAATTAATCATTATATAAACTTAACTTTAAACAGTAAGAAAACTAGAGTTTGATTGTTGAACAGATATAAAATAAAATAAAACGGAATATTTATATCGAAGACTTTGAACTTTGCTAATGCAAACAATATAATGTTAATTTGTAATGTGACAACATTCGAAATAACGTGATCGACAAGATAAATAAACACATTAAAATGGAAAGAATGTGATTTTTCAGTTATAATTAGTTTTTAATTAATCATTATGACAATCATGAGACAATACTTGATCTTTAGACTTCACAAGGTGATATGTCCATTATCTTTTTTCATGATGATTTTCAATTCAATATTAATACTTATTTCATAGTTTAGTGAAACTTAATAAAGATGGCTTCGTCCGAAAAGTATTTTTCATATTCAATATGAGTGTGAAATATATGATTTTATTTATTTTTCATAAACGATTTACCGAGATCTTTTGAAAAAATAAAAAATGTACTTAGGTATATACTAGCAAGGTATCTGAATTGGCCTGGTTAGTAACTCTAACAGGAATAATGAGGATTTTATGTGTGAAATTTGGTGAATAATTTATCAAGCCTTGAAGAGTAATTACATGTTCCCGACACATCCGAACCCACTGGTAGAAGCCATGTCGGTCCGGTCCTTGCCGGGCGGAACTCCTCGGCGTTAGCCGCGTGACCTCCTGAGGAGGCGGTGTTGTTGACCAGCCGTCAAGAGACTCAAGTGGTGTTTTTGTTTTTCTTTGTTTGTCCATATTTCCTAGTTATGATATATTTTATAGTTGAAAATTACATAATAAAGGTGAAAAAAAGAGATTTATTATGGATGCCTGATGTATATATCCTGCAGGTCCCTCGTCAGAAGTATTGCATGGGATACCTGAGAATCAGTTGAAGCTTTCACAAATATCCTTTCATATATACACTTTCACGATCTAGGATGCGTACAAGTACATAAAAATAATGTATCTCGTGGACTGAGTACAATAAAAGTATGTACTCAACAGAATGAGAGAAACTGTCATGTCTATTTATTTGTCTGTAAACACGATAACTCCCGATGGGCTGAAATGAGGATTCAAGATTCATAATTCCCTCTGTAAGTTAACTATTGATTGAAATGGTCGATAGGTGTAAAGTGCCCCAGAGACGATCAATTGAAATGCAATTGACAGTTTCAATTGAAGGCGCGATTGATTGAGCTTTAATCATCACATCAATTCTAGTTTCCGTGTTCACCTTCAATTGTTCTGTTTGGACGTATAGTAGTGTTCTCGCTGATATTTTAATTTATTGATTATTAAAATTTAATTTTTTTTTAAATTTATAAATGGTTGCGAACACAGACATGGAATTTCTTGCATTAACTCTAGCCCTCTGCACTCGGAAGAAAGAAAAGAGAAAGAGACGTTGGTCCGAAGAATGGTATAAACTTTACCCACAAAAATTTATTACGTATCCTTCGAGATACTGAACCCGAGGATTACAAAAATTTTCTCAGATATTAACAGCAAAACAAAGTCTCTTTCCTCGAACGAAACCACCTCATCAGAAACGACACTTATCTTTGCTGTCTGGCGAACAACTGACGGAACGATTATCAATTTGCTAGTTACCCTATCAATCGATGCCATCAATTGCTCTTATCAATGACCTTCAATCAAAATTTCTATCAATCGCCGTCATTTTATTGACAATCGCGTCAATTGCCTCCTAGACGATCAATTAGTCCCATCAATGATATAATTGACAATTGCAATTGTCAATTTTATTGATCGTCTCGGGGGCACTCAAGGCAGAGAGCGAAAACTTGTTTCATATTTTTCCTCTCCGTTGCCATTGAACAGCTCCAGGAAGCCCTGACAGACGTTTCCCTATGGTTTTCAAAATGGAGACTCAAACTTAACATAAGGAAGACCGAAGCTAAAATCTTCGCTCTCCGCAGATTCTCCATAGAAGAACAACGTCAGCTGCAAATTGATGACCTCCCAATTCTCTGGAATCCTAAGGACCAGGGTGTCCGCTATCTTGGAGTACTTTTGGATACACGACTCACATGGAAACTACACATTAACAGAAAACTACAGCTAGCATATTCACGACTCAACACTCTCTATCCTCTCATAAACAGAAACACGCCACTTAAACACACATGTACTATTCTGCTATACAAGACACTCCTACTTCCACTTCTAACATACGCCTGTCCAGTCTGGATCGGTACCAGCAACACTAACATGAAACGATTACAAACATTTCAAAATAAAGTACTCCGAATAGCAACAAACGCACCCTGGTTTGTCAGGAATCACAAAATCCACGAAGAACTGGGAGTTCCTCTTTTTGCAGCTCACATCGAGAAACTAGTGAAGAACCACCACGAAGCCCTTGTGCATTGTTCTGGGGCTGTACACTACAGTCTTGGTGCGCCTACTCCTGGGAGGCGACTCAAACAAAGACTGTACCAGGACTTTCTATTTTAAACCCTTCCTTGTATTATATATTTGTGTAAAGCATAATTTTGCTGGCCCAAATAAATGTTGTTGTTGTTGTTTGTTTCATATTCGTGCTGGGGAAATACGTTGCCGGTGATTTGTCCAAGATTTTTTTAAATGTCTTGATTTTTTGAGGTGTAAAATGTACCTAATCTATATTAATAAAGCTGAAACGGGGTTTGTTTGTTTGTTTGTATGTTTTTTCCAGCATCACGCCCAAACCGCTGGACGGATTTTTATGAAACTGCCCATGTAGCATTCTTTTGAGCCCGATTGAATAATAGGCTATGTGGCGTCCCAAAATTTTGATCGGGAGGGGGGGTTGTAAGGGGGGCCTAAGTATATAAATAGTGCTAACTCATTAACTAATGGGCGAATTGTCATGAAATTTCACAGGTAGTCTTTTTAAAAGCCAAACAAGAAAAAAAGGTGTGTGGCGTCCCAAAGTTTTGAAAGGGAGGGGGGGGTTGTGGGGGGGCCTAAGTATAAATATAGAGCTAACTCATTAACGGTTGATCGTATTGTCATGAATTTCACATGTAGTAGTAATAACTATGTATTCGCTGTGGGGTTCACTGTTGCAAGACATTTACTAGCTGTGATGTCCAGCGTTCCTAATATCGTACTAGCTGTGGGGTCCGCTGTTGCAAGGTACTTACTAGCTGTAGTGCTCAGCCCCAGCGTTCCTAACTATGTACTGGCTGTGGGGTTCGCTGTTGCAAGGCACCTATAAGACATTTACTAGCTGTAATGCCCAGCGGTTCTAATTACGTACTAGCTGTGGGGTCTCCTGTTGCAAGGCGCTAGCAGTGTGGCCCAGCGTATTTCACTCGTAGGTACTAGCTGTGGGGTCCGCCGTTGCAAAACTCATACTAGCTGTGATGCCCTGTGGTTCTAACTACATACTATCTGTGGGGTTCGCAGTTGCAAGGCACCTACTACCTGTAGGGCTCAGCGTTCCTAAAAACGTACTAGCTGTGGGGTCCGTCGTTGCAAAAGCATACTAGCTGTGATGCCCAGGGTTCCTAATATCGTACTAGCTGTGGGGTCCGTTGTTGCAAGGCATTTACTAGCTGTAGTGCCCAGCGTTCCTAACTTCGTACTAGCTGTGGGGTCCGTTGTTGCAAGACATTTACTAGCTGTAGTGCCCAGCGTTCCTAACTATGTACTAGCTGTGAAGTTCGCTGTTGCAAAGCACTTACTAACTGTAATGCCCAGCGTATTTAACTACATACTAGCTGTGGGGTCCGCTGTTGCAAGGCACTTAATAGCTGTGATGCCCAGCGTTCCTAACTTCGTACTAGCTGTGGGGTCCGCTGTTGCGAGGCACATACTAGCTGTGGTGACCAGCGTTCCTAACTACGTACTAGCTGTTGGGTCCGCCGTCGCAAGGCACATACTAGCTATGATGCCCAGCATTCCCAACTACGTACTAGCTGTGGTGCTCAGCGTTGCAAGCCACAAACTAGCTGTGGTCACAAACGTTCTTAAATACGCACTGACTAGGACGTCCAGCGATGCTAAGTATTCACTAGGTGTGGCTTCCGCCGTTGAAAGGCGCATACTAGCTGTGGTGCCCAGGAGTCCTAAAAACTTACTAGCGTTACAACAGCTGAAGGACTATAAGCCTTATTCCGTATGAATAATTGAAAATTATAACATCATGAATGTACTGTCGAGGAACTGAATAGCGTTATAGAAGATATTGGGAGAAAAATCAAAGTTCCCCGGGCAACGCCGGGTATAACTGCTATAGATTTAATATTTGTTAAAACTGATAGAGAACGACCGGATTATCTGAATCCTACACAAAAATCAAAATAAAAATGTTTTTCAAAAAATTTGCGCTATTTAACGGTTTATAGGCTTAATAATTGTTAAAACTGATACGACAGACTCAGATTTATCCGGAAAGTCCCATCCGAAGGACGACGTGCTCAAGGCTTTCAACCTAAGTAGAAATTGACCTACCCAGGTTTATTTACATAACATACGTCTCATTATCGAGTACCTCACATTCGAAAAAGCCCTGGATCATTGCTTAATGTCCCATCCGAAGGACGACGTGCTCAAAGTTATTTTTAGCTTCCCGATTAAAACATCTGACCTAAGTGCCTCAACTAGATTTCTAAGTGGCGATCCTGAGCTCGGTAGACTCCATTCTTGAAATTTCTCGCTTTTTAACGGTTTATAGATTTAATATTTGTTAAAACTGATAGAGAACGACCGGATTATCTGAATCCTACACAAAAATCAAAATAAAAATGTTTTTCAAAAAATTTGCGCTATTTAACGGTTTATAGGCTTAATAATTGTTAAAACTGATACGAGAGATTCAGATTTATCCGGAAAGTCCCATCCGAAGGACGACGTGCTCAAGGCTATTTTCAACCTAAGTGATATTGCACCTACCCAGGTTTATTTACATAACATACGTCTCATTATCGAGTACCTCACATTCGAAAAAGCCCTGGATCATCGCTTAAAGTCCCATCCGAAGGACGACGTGCTCAAAGTGTTTTTTAACTTCCCGATTGAAACATCTGACCTAAGTGCCTCAACTAGATTTCTAAGTGGCGATCCTGAGCTCGGTAGACTCCATTCTTGAAATTTCTCGCTTTTTAACGGTTTATAGATTTAATATTTGTTAAAACTGATAGAGAACGACCGGATTATCTGAATCCTACACAAAAATCAAAATAAAAATGTTTTTCAAAAAATTTGCGCTATTTAACGGTTTATAGGCTTAATAATTGTTAAAACTGATACGACAGATTCAGACTTATCCGGAAAGTCCCATCCGAAGGACGACGTGCTCAAGGCTATTTTCAACCTAAGTGAAATTTCACCTACCCAGGGTTATTTACATAACATACGTCTCATTATCGAGTACCTCACATTCGAAAAAGTCCTGGAACATCGCTTAAAGTCCCATCCGAAGGACGACGTGCTCATAGTTATTTTTCACTTCCCGATTAAAACATCTGACCTAAGTGCCTCAGCTAGATTTCTAAGTGGCGATCCTGAGCTCGGTAGACTCCATTCTTCAAATTTCTCGCTTTTTAACGGTTTATAGATTTAATATTTGTTAAAACTGATAGAGAACGACCGGATTATCTGAATCCTACACAAAAATCAAAATAAAAATGTTTTTCAAAAAATTTGCGCTATTTAACGGTTTATAGGCTTAATAATTGTTAAAACTGATACGAGAGATTCAGATTTATTCGGAAAGTCCCATCCGAAGGACGACGTGCTCAAGGCTATTTTCAACTAAGTGATATTTCACCTACCCAGGTTTATTTACATAACATACGTCTCATTATCGAGTACCTCACATTCGAAAAAGCCCTGGATCATCGCTTAAAGCCCCATCCGAAGGACGACGTGCTCAAAGTGTTTTTTAACTTCCCGGTTGAAACATCTGACCTAAGTGCCTCAACTAGATTTCTAAGTGGCGATCCTGAGCTCGGTAGACTCCATTCTTCAAATTTCTCGCTTTTTAACGGTTTATAGATTAAATATTTGTTAAAACTGATAGAGAACGACCGGATTATCTGAACCCCACACAAAAATCAAAATGAAAACGTTTTTCAAAAAATTTGCGCTATTTAACGGTTTATAGGCTTAATAATTGTTAAAACTGATACGACAGATTCAGATTTATCCGGAAAGTCCCATTCGAAGGACGACGTGCTCAAGGCTTTCAACCTAAGTAGAAATTGACCTACCCAGGTTTATTTACATAACATACGTCTCATTATCGAGTACCTCACATTCGAAAAAGCCCTGGATCATTGCTTAATGTCCCATCCGAAGGACGACGTGCTCAAAGTTATTTTTAGCTTCCCGATTAAAACATCTGACCTAAGTGCCTCAGCTAGATTTGTAAGTGGCGATCCTGAGCTCGGTAGACTACATTCTTGAAATTTCTCGCTTTTTAACGGTTTATAGATTTAATATTTGTTAAAACTGATAGAGAACGACCGGATTATCTGAACCCCACACAAAAATCAAAATGAAAACGTTTTTCAAAAAATTTGCGCTATTTAACGGTTTATAGGCTTAATAATTGTTAAAACTGATACGACAGAATCAGATATATCCGAAAAGTCCCATCCGACGGACGACGTGCTCAAGGCTATTTTCAACCTAAGTGAAATTTCACCTAACCAGGTTTATTTACATAACATACGTCTCATTATCGAGTACCTCACATTCGAAAAAGCCCTGGATCATCGCTTAAAGTCCCATCCGAAGGACGACGTGCTCAAAGTGTTTTTTAACTTCCCGGTTGAAACATCTGACCTAAGTGCCTCAGCTAGATTTGTAAGTGGCGATCCTGAGCTCGGTAGACTCCATTCTTCAAATTTCTCGCTTTTTAACGGTTTATAGATTAAATATTTGTTAAAACTGATAGAGAACGACCGGATTATCTGAACCCCACACAAAAATCAAAATGAAAACGTTTTTCAAAAAATTTGCGCTATTTAACGGTTTATAGGCTTAATAATTGTTAAAACTGATACGAGAGATTCAGATTTATCCGGAAAGTCCCATCCGAAGGACGACGTGCTCAAGGCTATTTTCAACCTAAGTGATATTTCACCTACCCAGGTTTATTTACATAACATACGTCTCATTATCGAGTACCTCACATTCGACAAAGCCCAGGATCATCGCTTAAAGTCCCATCCGAAGGACGACGTGCTCAAAGTTATTTTTAACTTCCCGGTTGAAACATCTGACCTAAGTGCCTCAACTAGATTTCTAAGTGGCGATCCTGAGCTCGGTAGACTCCATTCTTCAAATTTCTTGCTTTTTAACGGTTTATAGATTTAATATTTGTTAACTGACAGAGCCATAGAGTGTGCTGGTTTCGGATTATGCCAACGTCAGCACAACGTTCAGACTGACTTTAAATATGGTGACACCGATCCACTATGGAAGAAAAATGCCAAAAAAAAAAAAGATGTATGTATAGATATGAACACAAATTAAAACTTGTGTACATTGTGATATAATCTATATTAATAAAGCTGAAACGGGGTTTGTTTGTTTGTTTGTTTGTTTGTTTGTTTGTATGTATGTTTGTTCCAGCATCACGCCCAAACCGCTGGACGGATTTTTATGAAACTTCCCATGTAGCATTCTTTTGAGCCCGATTGAATAATAGGCTATGTGGCGTCCCAAAGTTTTGATCGGGAGGGGGGGTTGTAAGGGGGGCCTAAGTATAAATATAGAGCTAACTCATTAACTAATGGGCGAATCGTCATGAAATTTCACTCAATTAGAAAAATAAAGTGTGTGGCGTCCCGAAGTTTTGAACGGGTGGCGGGGTTGAGGGGGGGGGGGGGGGACCTAAGTGCCTCAACTAGATTTCTAAGTGGCGATCCTGAGCTCGGTAGACTCCATTCTTCAAATTTCTTGCTTTTTAACGGTTTATAGATTTAATATTTGTTAACTGACAGAGCCATAGAGTGTGCTGGTTTCGGATTATGCCAACGTCAGCACAACGTTCAGACTGACTTTAAATATGGTGACATAGTATTTTTAAAAGCCAAATAGGAAAAAAAGGTGTGTGGCGTCCCAAAGTTTTGAACGGGAGGGAGGGTTGTGGGGGGGCCTAAGTATAAATATAGAGCTAATTCTTTAACGGTTGGTCGGATTGTCACGAAATTTCACATGTAGTATTCCTGAAGACCAAATAAAAAAATAGGCGGTGTGGCGTCCCAAAGTTTTTACGGGAGGGGGGGTAGAGGGGGGGCCTAAGTATAAATATAGAGCTAACTCAATAACTAATGGGCGAATCGTCAAGAAATTTCACGTAGTATTTTTAAAAACCAAATAGGAAAAAAAGGTGTGTGGCGTCCCAAAGTTTTGAACGGGAGGGGGGGTTGTGGGGGGGCCTAAGTATAAATATAGAGCTAACTCATTAACTAATGGGCGAATCGTTATGAAATTTCACATGTAGTATTTTTAAAAGCCAAATAGCAAAAAAAGGTGTGTGGCGTCCCAAAATTTTGAACAGGAAGGAGGGTTGTGGGGGGGGGGGGGGGGCTAAATATACATATAGAGTTAGCTCATTAACGGTTGGTCGTATTGTCACGAAATTTCGCATATGTTATTCCTGAAGGCCAATTAGAAAAATAAAGTGTGTGGCGTCCCGAAGTTTTGAACGGGTGGCGGGGTTGTGGGGGGGGGGGGGGGTATAAATATAGAGCTAGCTCATTAACGGTTGATCGTATTGTCATGAATCGGATTGTCATGAATTTCACATGTAGTAGTAGTAGTAACTATATATTCGCTGTGGGGTTCACTGTTGCAAGACATTTACTAGCTGTGATGTCCAGCGTTCCTAATATCATACTAGCTGTGGGGTCCGCTGTTGCAAGGCACTTACTAGCTGTAGTGCTCAGCCCCAGCGTTCCTAACTATGTACTGGCTGTGGGGTTCGCTGTTGCAAGGCACCTACAAGACATTTACTAGCTGTGATGCCCAGCGTTCCTAATTACGTACTAGCTGTGGGGTCTGCTGTTGCAAGGCGCTAGCAGTGTGGCCCAGCGTATTTAACTACGTAGGTACTAGCTGTGGGGTCCACCGTTGCAAAACTCATACTAGCTGTGATGCCCTGTGGTTCTAACTACATACTATCTGCGGGGTCCGCAGTTGCAAGGCACCTACTACCTGTAGGGCCCAGCGTTCCTAAAAACGTACTAACTGTGGGGTCCGTCGTTGCAAAAGCATATTAGCTGTGATGCCCAGGGTTCCTAATATCGTACTAGCTGTGGGGTCCGTTGTTGCAAGGCATTTACTAGCTGTAGTGCCCAGCGTTCCTAACTATGTACTAGCTGTGAAGTTCGCTGTTGCAAAGCACTTACTAACTGTAATGCCCAGCGTATTTAACTACGTACTAGCTGTGGGATCCGCTGTTGCAAGGCACTTAATAGCTGTGATGCCCAGCGTTCCTAACTTCGTACTAGCTGTGGGGTCCGCTGTTGCGAGGCACATACTAGCTGTGGTGACCAGCGTTCCTAACTACGTACTAGCTGTTGGGTCCGCCGTCGCAAGGCACATACTAGCTATGATGTCCAGCATTCCCAACTACGTACTAGCTGTGGTGCTCAGCGTTGCAAGCCACATACTAGCTGTGGTCACAAACGTTCTTAAATACGCACTGACTATGACGTCCAGCGATGCTAAGTATTTACTAGGTGTGGCTTCCGCCGTTGAAAGGCGCATACTAGCTGTGGTGCCCAGGAGTCCTAAAAACTTACTAGCGTTACAACAGCTGAAGGACTATAAGCCTTATTCCGTATGAATAATTGAAAATTATAACATCATGAATGTACTGTCGAGGAACTGAATAGCGTTATAGAAGATATTGGGAGAAAAATCAAAGTTCCCCGGGCAACGCCGGGTATTACTGCTAGTCTATATTAATAAAGCTGAAACGGGGTTTGTTTGTTTGTTTGTATGTTTGTTCCAGCATCACGCCCAAACCGCTGGACGGATTTTTATGAAACTTCCCATGTAGCATTCTTTTGAGCCCGATTGAATAATAGGCTATGTGGCGTCCCAAAATTTTGATCGGGAGGGGGGGTTGTAAGGGGGGCCTAAGTATATAAATAGTGCTAACTCATTAACTAATGGTCAAATTGTCATGAAATTTCACACGTAGTCTTTTTAAAAGCCAAACAGGAAAAAAAGGTGTGTGGCGTCCCAAAGTTTTGATCGGGAGGGGGGGTTGTAAGGAGGGCCTAAGTATAAATATAGTCCTAGCTCATGAAGGGTTGGTCGGATTGTCACGAAATTTCACATGTAGTATTTTTAAAAGCCAAATAGGAAAAAAAGGTGTGTGGCGTCCCAAAGTTTTGAACGGGAGGGGGGGTTGTGGGGGGGCCTAAGTATAAATATAGAGCTAACTCTTTAACAGTTGGTCGGATTGTCACGAAGTTTCACATGTAGTATTCCTGAAGACCAAATAAAAAAATAGGCGGTGTGACGGCTCAAAATTTTTTACGGGAGGGGGGGTAGTGGGGGGGCCTAAGTATAAATATAGAGCTAACTCATTAACTAATGGTCGAATAGTCATGAAATTTCACATGTAGTATTTTTAAAAGCCAAATAGGAAAAAAAGGTGTGTGGCGTCCCAAAGTTTAGAACGGGAGGGGGGGTTGTGGGGGGGCCTAAGTATAAATATAGAGCTAACTCTTTAACGGTTGGTCGTATTGTCACGAAATTTCGCATATATTATTCCTGAAGGCCAAATAGAAAAATAAGGAGTGTGACGTCCCGAAGTTTTGAACGGGTGGCGGGGTTGAGGGGGGGGGGGGACTAAGTATAAATATAGATCTAGCTCATTAACGGTTGATCGTATTGTCATGAATCGGATTGTCATGAATTTCACATGTAGTAGTAGTAACTATGTATTCGCTGTGGGGTTCACTGTTGCAAGACATTTACTAGCTGTGATGTCCAGCGTTCCTAATATCGTACTAGCTGTGGGGTCCGCTGTTGCAAGGCACTTACTAGCTGTAGTGCTCAGCTCCAGCGTTCCTAACTATGTACTGGCTGTGGGGTTCGCTGTTGCAAGGCACCTACAAGACATTTTACTAGCTGTGATGCCCAGCGTTCCTAATTACGTACTAGCTGTGGGGTCTGCTGTTGCAAGGCGCTAGCAGTGTGGCCCAGCGTATTTAACTACGTAGGTACTAGCTGTGGGGTCCGCCGTTGCAAAACTCATACTAGCTGTGATGCCCTGTGGTTCTAACTACATACTATCTGTGGGGTCCGCAGTTGCAAGACACCTACTACCTGTAGGGCCCAGCGTTCCTAAAAACGTACTAGCTGTGGGGTCCGTCGCTGCAAAAGCATACTAGCTGTGATGCCCAGCGTTTCTAACTAGGTACTAGCTGTGGGGTCCGCTGTTGCAAAACACATACTAGCTGTGATGCCCAGTGGTTCTAACTACGTACTAGCTGTGGGGTCCGCCGTTGCAAGGCATATACTACCTCTGGTGCCCAGCGTTCCTAACTACGTACTAGCTGTGGTGCCCAGCGTTCCTAACTACGTACTAGCTGTGGTGCCCAGCGTTGCAAGGCATATATTAGCTGTGGTCACAAACGTTCTTAAGTTCGCACTGGCTAGGACGTCCAGCGAAGCTAAGTATTCACTAGCTGTGGTTTCCGCCGTTGAAAGGCGCATACTAGCTGTGGTGCCCAGGGGTCTTAAAAACTTACTAGCGTTACTATAGTTGAAGGACTATAAGCCTTATTCCGTATGAATAATTGAAAATTATAACATCATGAATGTACTGTTAAAGGGTAAGCGGATTGGCATGAATTTCACATGTAGTAGTAGTAACTATGTATTCGCTGTGGGGTCCGCTGTTGCAAGGCATTTACTAGGTGTGATGCCCAACGTTCCTAATATCGTACTAGCTGTGGGGTCCGCTGTTGCAAGGCACTTACTAGCTGCGGTCAATAGCGTTCTTAAGTACGCACTGGCTAGGATGTCCAGCGATGCTAAGTATTCACTATCTGTGGTTTCCGCCGTTGAAAGACGCATACTAGCTGTGATGCCCAGGGGTCCTAAAAACTTACTAGCTGGGGTGTTTGACGTTGAAGGACTATAAGCCTTATTCCGTATGAATAATTGAAAATTATAACATCATGAATGTACTGTCGAGGAACTGAATAGCCTTATAGGAGATATTGGGAGAAAAGTCAAAGTTCCCCGGGCAACGCCGGGTATTACTGCTAGTAAATAAAATAAAATGATAGATAAAACACTTTTTTGAACACTTATATTGTCTAATTCCACAAACATATACTTAAATGTGTACCGGTTTCGGCTTACGCCATCGTCAGCACAATGTTCAACAATAATTCAGATATTTGCCAGGCATACATATTTATATTAACCTAAGAGTACCTGAGGTGAAAGGGTCCCCTTTTCTGGTAAAACCAGGGGGGTGGAAGTCTATATTCTAACTGTAATAGCTAACTGTGCACTTATTTGAAAACCAAGAAAATAAAATTAAAATAGAACTAAAAACTAACATTACAAGAAAACAATATAACAAATGGACAATATATAGCTCTGTAGGAAGTTATCCTTTCAACTCAGGTACTCTTAGGTTAATATAAATATGTATGCCTGGCAAATATCTGAATTATTGTTGAACATTGTGCTGACGATGGCGTAAGCCGAAACCGGTACACATTTAAGTATATGTTTGTGGAATTAGACAATATACTTAAGTGTTCAAAAAAGTTTTTTTATCTATCATTTTATTCTTTTCATTAGTATTTCCACTATATCAACACAGAACGCAAAAAATGTATTCGGACATTAAAATGTACCTAATTGATTTTATAAAATAACAATAGATGCGAAAAAAAAATAGTTATCATTTATTTTCAATCAATAAACCTACAGTATACATAGGTAATAAGCAAATGTGTTAATTGTAAAAAAAATAAACCCAGGTAGTTGTCACTCAGGGGAATTTTAACAATTTTCAATATTTGTATTGATGGAATAATTGACTAAGAAGGTGTAAAAAAAACAAAAACAATTTGTTATTAATTGGATAATAAGTCATATAGGATTTGTCATTATAGTCAGTAATCAACAGAGGAATGGCTGAAACCGCTTTTTTAGTAATTGCTTGTGATAAGGAAGGTTTCATAAGACCAATTGAATTTCCGATGTTATCTGGAGTTCCTAGTTTATTTTTCTTACTTCTGCTATTATCTTTAGTTTTTTTATTTCTTTTCAGCCACATGGCTAACAGATAGGTTGTTTGTTTTGGAATGGAATGAAATAAAAATTGTCTCCATTGAAGACCTATGTACATAGGTTATAACATGTAAGTGGTCTTTTACCTATAAGTATAAATTTTTGTTTTATCATAAAAAGTAGATCTTTTTAGTATTTTTTTAACGAAATTCTTATCATAATTGTGTATCATAAGTCATGTAACTAACAGGACTAAAAGCAAATATTATTTGAAAATTATTTTGACTTATCAGAGCCATAAGCTGTACTGCAAACGTAGCAGGTCTTAGTATTTTTTCTACAAACGTTGTCAAAACAAAGATCACTTGAATTATTTGATGAAGCGATTAAAAGGGCTTTTCAGGAGGTTAACGTCAGTTCAATTTAGGAGGATGAACTGGTCCCACAATGCAATTTTCATATATTTTCTTACTTATATCGTAAAAAAATATCACAAACAAATTTTGCGATATTTAAAAAAATACACTGTAGAAAGCTTCTCAATGGCCTTATGTAAGTCTCTTAATAAAAAGGAATAAACAAGAAATTGTACATTTGGAATTATTTTGACAAGATCTCTGAAAAAGTCTTTAGATTCGCGCCGCGACAATAATGAAAACGTATTGGTCAAGTGGGATATCAATTAAAAATTGACGTTTAAGTAATATCGCATGATTCTAACTTTCGTAATGGTTTAGGGAAAATCATCATCGTGTGCATAAAATAATTTATTAATTTGATGATGTTTAACGGTATTTTACACTCTGTTCACAAGTGTATACACATCATTCAACATGGGGTTCTTGATGTTGGGCTGAATGGCACTTCCGTCTACCAACCAAGAGATCGAGTTTCATCAACATTAATATAAGATTTCTTCTGGTTACTGAAGGTCATTTGGAATAGGATGGCAACACAATCCGGGAGCAACAAAGAAATTGGCCTACAAAACCCTTTAACATGTGAGAATTGAGCATAATTAATTGTAATATTTTAATTTTTTATTATTGATAATTCGGAAAATAATTGGATATATATATTTGTTAATTATCACTATGGAGTAGTTCCATATTTGGAATACAAGTAGTTGACTGAATGGTGTGTACTCACGTAAAACAAATACTCACCTGTCAAATATACGCAGGAAATGGAAAACAAAATCTCATGTGATCATAATACTATCTCCTTCCCCATAATTTCTCCTTCATTCCTTATACCAACCACGCATAGTATACATAAAAAGTTAGAAAGAAAAAAAACAATAAAATATCAATAAGACCTAAGTATGGAAAAAAAATTAAAATAGTGCTACAGTGACAGTGCAGTAATCAATACAAATAAATAAAAAAACATGAAAAAATTATTAAATTAAAATGAAAATAAACGAAAAATAAATGTATCTATACAATTAAAAATACAAAAAGGAGATACATTTAAATATAAGAGAGGATACGATGCTTATTTTATGCGAAAAGTGTTAGTTGTTTGGAAAAATTGTCTTACAAAAAATGTTCCGTAAGAAATGTCTAATTATCGATTTTTGTTAGATTTGGAATAGGACTAAACTGTGCTGTAGCTAGTATTTTAATATATTTATTTACGCATATTCTGTTGACCACAAATGTGATTTTTTTAAAGTTTCCTTATTTAATTTATGAAAATAAGAGATTTTATCGACAAAAAGGAATGCAAATAGCTACTTTTTTTTGTGGCATTTTAACCCCTTGGGTTGTTTTCTTTTCCCAATCTCTTAAGATGTCATTAATATAGAGGTTAAAAATGTGCTGTTTGATAAGGTGCACCCTTGCCTAACTCCTTGCCTTGATTGAGTTTTAATTTCTTCCGATAACTTTCTTTCAACGCAGACTTTTTAGATATTGTACAGTTATTGTACAAAATTCATCTCATTCATGTTTTAATGTTTGATGGAATCGAAGAAGTTGGTCTCAAATTAATAGAAATCTGAGCCTTCAATTTTAAAAGTTTCAAGTTGTTCTCCTTTTACTATCTCCGTAGTTGCCTATCCATGCATATCCCAGTCCTGAGCGAAGCCTTCCCCTCTCGCTGTAGCCTTCAGGAATCTCCTCACTTTCCGGTCCTCTCTCATAAAAGGCAATTTTCTTTTAAAACAAATGAGTAAAAAAACAAAACACGGCCATCAGCTGTTTTTTAGGGTATGTAGAGACGAGTCGAGATCTGGGTTGAGTTGAGACGGTCTGGGTGAAGGATGAGAGTTGTGTTTAGGCTTAAGTTGTGATGAACTAAGTAAAAGTGAATTGACGGTGAAATTGATCCGCAAAGTAGGTACTGTTGTTTGTTTATTTGTCCCAAGATAACTCTAAAAGAAGAATGGCCAATATTTATTAGTTTATAATATTTCTTTAAAAAAAAAATTAAAATAATGTTCCAATCTTAGTTTTTAATTTTTTAACATAGATTTAAGAAAATAAACCCAATATTTGTTCTCGTAAATTCTATGCTATTCATTTCCCCTGCTGGCCCAGTAAGATAATTTAAAATACCTTTGGATTAGATTTATAATTTTGAAAATTTAGAAAACAAGAGGCATCTCTTAAGAAATCCAAATGAACAGTTTGTTAATTGCATTTTTTTTTTTAATTACGTGCATTTTCCTCAAAATTGCACGTCTTGAACTTTTGATTTTTTTTAGGGCCCTTTTCGGAAATTACTGTAGAAATCAAAACTAAATAGAAGACCAGTTATAAAATTTCTACAGGAAATGTAATTTATTGTTTATTTAATTATTATGAATTAAATTATATTAATTTTATTTATATATTTACAATTATTAACTTAAATTATTTACCACAATATATATATATATCCTTTCTTTACCGTCACTTTGTTCAGGTGCTTATCAAGTGCTGTCCAGCTCTCCGAGCCTTAGAATAGGGGTTATTGCCTGACTTGAATTCCCAAAGAACTAACAAACTAAATGCTGCGCGGCTTCTATACCAGCATAGTTCAATGCTATTTTTCACTAAATCGGTGGGCGCATATAGTTCCTCTTCTAACATAGCATCATTTCTAGACCAGTGTTGCTCTTAAGCTGGGTTATAATGTGGCTCTGATTTATCTTAATGCTCAAAGTTTGTTAAAAAATTGTAAAAATAATTTTTAGGGAGATTATCTCTTAAGATCGAAACTTAAAACATATTCTCAAAAGAATTTTTTTTTTTTTTTTTTTGAGTGCGCCGGTAGCTCAGTGGTATGCGTGCTTGACTTCTGATCTCAAGGTCGTGGGTTCGTAGCCCGACCGAGGCCCTTAGTTTATTTTATCTGGGAGGTAAAATAAACTTAAGCACGCCGTCCTTCGGATGGGACGTTAAGCGATGGTCCCGAGCCTGTACGATTTCAGGTACTCGTTAAAGACCCCTACCCTAGATGAATAAAAATTTAGGGTAGGCAAAATTTAGGATTCCCACAGTAGAGTCGGGCTCATGTCCACCAGAGTGACGAAAGAGCGCTCTGGTAGTAGGCGATATGACCTCGTAGTTAAAGCCCGGGCATGAGTCATAAAACCTAACCTAACCTCAAAGGAAATTTCACATATCCCCTCATTCTGTGTAGAGAGAATGATTATGAAATATGTCGACTCATAGAATAAGTCTCTAAAAATGAAATAATGGACCAATAACATAAATTTGCATAAAAATACAGATATTACAAATTAATTTACGATAATCAATAATGGGAGTACTTTCTGAAATGTCTATGGATTAATATATTTTGAAATCAAAGAATAAGTAGTACAATAGGTTAGTTGTGGAAAATTTTTATTGTGAATTCGAAATCTTGATTAACCAGATGCAATCACATTAGAGTAATGTGGTGGGATTCCGTCATCAGGGCTTGGAGAGTGTTATCTCTCAGTATCTGTTGAAGTCGTTGCGTCGCCAGCTGATCTTTGTACCCGGGACACTCCTCCAGGATGTGGCTGACACAGCCCGGAGATGACACTGTTGGTAAGGTGGCCATGGGCCTGCCTGAGCGTGGCCTAGACAGAGGACTGTAGCAACTAGGACACTAGGATATCTCAAAAGTCACTCACAAGTTTGTCTTTCCTACCATGCCACCTAGTTAAAAATGTTTGGCCGCCACTTAGAGGTTTCGCGCACTAGCAACTTTTGTTATGGGCGATTAAATAGTTTAGTCAATTAAAAAGTTGCCGGTTATCTAAGGGCATGCACAACTAAATAGTTGCCCAACAGGGTCAGTTCAACATGGATTTTGTTCTAAGGAAAACTTCTTGATTTTTAACCGAATCAACTGAAGGGAAAAGGACTCTAAACAATTTTGATTCATATTCTACAATGAGATTTTGGATTTTAGGACCAATTAAAAATATTCTATGGGATAATCCCCAGGGGATCGCCTTATCTGAATCATGCCATGGAGTTTTTATGTCACCATCTGGGTGAGTGAGTTGGTGATTCAATTCAACCACGTGGATTTATTAGAATGAATTATGTAGATAATAAACATATTGAATAATTCTGTTTCTCATATTTTAATCGTACAATAATTTTTGATATTGTTTTTAATTGGCAGACTTCTCGGATCTTCCAAGGAAGAACATCTTACCTGCATTCTCTCAAATTTTATAGGAGAACATATTTGAAAAAATCAAAGCAAAATGAGAGCTTGGTGCTTTTAGATGATAAATAATAGACAAATGATACTGACCACGCATACAATTTGTAGCTATGGCACACCTAAGAAGTGGACTGTATTCGAATTTAGCATGGTTCAGGAGAAAGCAGATTGTACTCGAGTTAGACTTGCATGAAATTGTACTTACAGGTTGTTATCTTAAAAGCTTGATACAGACAAACAACTATAGGATACATATAGGGATCTATGATATAATAAAATAATGTGTATATTGCCTGACCAGACGTATAGAGAGAGAAGGAACAGGGCGGATTGATTATGGATTCACTATGCGATATACCACAATAAAGATGTACACTGAGGGCAGGAACCAACAGAGCCAAGCCGCTGACTTGCACGGGTCTAAGAGTTGGTAAGAGTAAAAACCCTGTTGGTCCAAGAGGTAAAATCACGGTACAAGTTTCAATCACCATGATCTAATACTTAAACCTATCATTTAAGCCCAAACCGATACCAATGAGATTTAATTAATGCTCTATATTCTGTACATCTCTTCTAAGTTTATAATATTTTGTTCTTTACTTCTGTATACGCAAATTCAGACTAATGTGCAGTTCTAATTGGCAAAACATTTTTAAATCCTCAAAACAAAATATACTCTACCTACGATTAACCGGTTAATGATGAAGAGGGATACTACTGACAAAGCAAAATCACGGTTAACCCAAAGGTTAAAGTAATCATGGATGTTTTTCTTTAGAAATTTAGGTTAAATTACTGTGGGGAGGACTTAGAATCCAGGGTTAAAAAATATTCAGCATTTAGTTCCCCAGGCATTCTCTTTCTGTGAGTTGGAGAGCATGGCCTTGATAATCTTCTTCGTATAAGTACGCCTTTCTTTCATTTCTTGTCAAGGTAATTTTCATACATTTTAACTAGAGTTTTTGCGTTAGGTTGATTCTCTTCATCTATGTCAGTGGTTTTAAGATTTCTCATCTGGTGTAGGGTGTATTTAATTTTTCGCATTGGTGGTTTCCTTGGAAAGGTACTGTACTAGTTTTGTCATACTCTAGTAGTAGTTGCATTTCTATGAGTCTCTCCCTTTTCTGACGTTATGGTCGTTGCATATTGACCATATTCTATATTTGTTATTATGTTTCAGACTGAGGGACCCCCGAGGAAGGCCCCACAGAGAGCACCGAGACATTCAGGCCGGACTCAGTCAGACCAGGGGACAAGGACCGCAACGCCGGGCCACTCTCCTAAGCATGCTGGTTTTTTCCTCATATTGCATCACATATCTGCAGTCAATTTTTTGGGAGGATTTTTGTCTCCTAATTACATAAAAATAATTGATTTGCAAAATATAATAATAATAAAAAAATTATTATTGTTATTTTACTTCCCCAGGTATACGAAGTATACGGAAAGTTATGTAATCACCCTGATTCCAAAATTTAAAAAAATCTTTCGTATTTGTGTGTCTGTGAACACGATAACTCTTAATAGATTCAATGTAGAAGCACGAAATTTCGTGTATCCAGAATCCCTTAAGGACGACACCTATTGATTTTCAACCAAATTGGCCAAAGGAAAAGGGGGGGGGGGGGACTAGGGGGAGGCTTATCACAAAAACTTTAATAAGTGCCGTTGTAACGAATATATCGCCATGAAATCTCATATTTGAATTCGAAACCCCATAAGGACAGCACTACTAATTTTCCGCAGAATCGGCAGAAAGAAAGGGGATCAGAGGAGAGGGCTCTACTCAAAAACCCTGATAATTGCCGATGTAAATAATTTATTGACACAACATTGAGTGTGAGGATTCAGAAACTTCTGTGTAAGTCAACTATTAATTTCTAGCCCAAATTTTCGACGGTTTTGGAGGAGGAGCGAAAGGTTAATTAATTCGTTCTAGGGAAGTACATTCCCGGTGATTCAACCGACGAATTTTTTTGTGACTCATATCGTCTAATGCCAGAGGACTTTTCATGACTCATATCGTCTAATGCCAGAGGACTTTTCATGAACCATATCGTCTAATGCCAGAGGACTTTTCATGACTCATATCGTCTAATGCCAGAGGAAGAACATGTGACTCATATTGTCTAATGCCAGAGGACGTTTTGTGACTCATATCGTCTAATGCCAGAGGACGTTTTGTGACTCATATCGTCTAATGCCAGGGGTTTTTTGTGACTCATATTGTCTAATGCCAGAGGACGTTTTGTGACTCATATTGTATAACGCCAGAGGGCTTATTGTGACTCATATCGTCTAATGCCAGAGGGCTTTTTGTGACTCATATCGTCTAATGCCAGGGGTTTTTTGTGACTCATATCTACTAATGCCAGGGGTTTTTTGTGACTCATATCGTCTAATGCCAGGGGGCTTTTCGCCGCTTCGGTGGACTTAAGCCCGACTCTACTTTGGAAGTCCTAAATTTTATTTACTCAGGTTTAATTAGGCTAGGGGTCTTTAATGTGTACCTGTATTATTTTATTACTATTATCAGTCATATATTCACTTCTAGTCTCTTTTGCCCCTAGGTTTTCCATTAATATGTAGCCATTTTTAGGAGAAGAACGACCTTGAGTCTCCAGTTTAAACAAGGAAATAGTTTTTCATGTTGTCCTTCAGGTTTTGTTAAGAAAACAATGAGATGTCTGCTCTCGATAAGACACAAAGATAAAAACGGTGACTTATTATGTGATTTGTTAGATAATATAACTATTAATCTATTCTATTTTTAAACTTTTTTATTTTTTCAATTTTCTTTACATTTGTGATTTACCTTCCAAGTAGTTGTCATTGTTTCATCAATGTTTTAACGTGAATATTTTTAATTTCTAATGTTTTTCATAAGTAATCCAATATATATTTTTTTACCCAGCTACATGAAGTAATGTTATGTTTAAACTGTCTGTGAACACAATAACTTCCTTTAGAATGAATGTACCGACACGAAATTTTACATACATTATATATTATACAGAACAACATAAAGATGATACTTGTTAGGTTAGGTTTTATGACTCATGCCCTGGCTTTAACTATGAGGTCATATCGCCTACTACCAATGCGCCCTTTCTTCACTCTGGTGGACTGGAGCCTGACTCTACTGTGGGAGTCCTAAATTTTGCCTACTCTAAATTTTTATTCACTTAGGGCAGGGATCTTTAACGAGTACCTGACATCGTACAAGCTCGGGACCATCGCTTAACGTCCCATCCGAAGGACGGCATGCTTAAGTTTATTTTACCTCCCAGATAAAATAAACTAAGGGCCTTGGTTGGGTTTTGAACCCACGTTCTTGAGCTCAGAAGACAAGCACGCATACCACTGAGCGAATGAACCAAATAAGATTATCCATTAATTTTTATTTTTTGGGTGGTTTAAGATTATGTTAACTAATTTCTTCTGTTTTACAGGTGAATTTTAGCTACTCATTTCTAGAGTGAATTTTAGGTCTTCACTAATGTGGATTAGGGCTTAAACACATGTAATGTTCAGGTCTTTGTTGGCAACCGAAAGGAAAACGTTCACAATACTTCGGAGAAGTTCCTTTGAAAAGGATTGCAGTCTTAGTTATTTTATTATAATCTTCTGCAACTGGAATGAAGGCGTGGAGTTCATTTTAAGCATATTCAAAACCTGTGGACACGATAGAATAAATATGTCTACATGTTTTATATGTATCCATAATCACTTGAAGTCAATACCTTATGATTTTCAGCTAAGTCTAAGAATAGCTTGGGGGGAGAGGGAATCAGAGCTTAACTAAAAACATTGTAAACTGCCTATGTAATAAATGTAAGGAAAATCCAGAGGAGGAGAGGGGAGTTCATCTCAAAAACCCTATACTGCCGATGTAATGAATTTATAAACACGAAATTTTATATATTGATCCAAAACCCTATAAGGACAACCTATACTAAAGCGGAATCGGCCACAAGGAAGAGGAGGGCGCCATTCAAAAACCCTGTTATAAATGTGAGAAATGAATATGAAGATTGAACAGTCCATCATAGTTGATTATAAATGGGGGGAAGTACATTCACGCTGATTCACCGAGGACATTTTTATCCATTCTAATTTTCTTTTTACCTATAATCATTAGGTTTAGGTTTAGGTTTTATGACTCATGCGCGGGCTTTAATTACAAGGTCGCTCTTTCGTCACTCTGGTGGACATGAGCCCGACTCTACTGTGGGAGTCCTAAATTTTGCCTACCCTAAATTTTTATTCACCTAGGGCAGGGGTATTTAACGAGTACCTGACATCGTACAGGCTCGGGACCATCGCTTAACGTCCCTTCCGAAGGACGGCGTGCTTAAGTTTATTTTAACTCCCAGATAAAATAAACTAAGGGCCTCGGTCGGGTTTTGATCCCACGTTCTTGAGCTCAGAAGGTAAGCATGCATACCACTGACCTACCGGCGCCCAATACACAATGCATCAAACGCTCGCACAACACACAAACATGTAGCTTTTTCACTACTTCACAGAGCCTACACAATACCATTAAACGAAGACAACAGAAACCTAGAGTTAGGCGTCATAAATATATAGGGAAAGAAAACGGGTACAATAATCACATTATTGATATATATATATATATATATATATATATATATATATATATATATATATATATATATATATATATATATATATATATATATATATATATATATATATATATATATATATATATATATATATATATATGTATATATATAAATAAGTTACGTAATCGGACAATGTTGAGTTTTCACAGGATCCCCAATCCCCATTAATTCAAAATTTTTCTGCCTGACGGATCAGAGCTGAACACACAACCCTTATAACTGCCGGCTGTTATTATGGTTTTTGAATTAAGCCCCCTCCTCTGAACCCTATCTTCCCTTCAGCCGACATCATCGAAATGTGACAGGTTGTCCTCATTGAACTTTGACTTTAAATATGAAGTTTCATTTCGATACATTGATTACATCGGCAGTTATTGGGGTTTTCGAGTTGGGCGAGGCCTTATAACTCTGAATAGATTTTGATGATTTTCGAGAAAATGTCTGTGTGTGTGTGTATGTGATTGGAACTTAGTGAACACTCGCGCAGAAATGAAGAAATGATTGTAGCAATGATGCTGAAATTTGAGATGAAGATGTCCCAAGTGCAAGCTTAGATCTGACGTAAATTGAGACCACTTTAATTCGGGGCCTTAGTACATTTTACCAAATACTCCTTATAGATAGATAGATAAACAGCATTGCAGAAAAGATTACAACCTCTATGGCAATGAGTTTTTTTTTTTTTTAAATATCCTTATAGTTAAGTATTGATTAACAACAAAATGGAAATAAATAAATACATTAAAAAAATTCGCTGTTAATCATACAACTATTCTGAAACCGACCTCTATTGATAAGGATGAAGAAACATGCTTTTAAAACTTATCTTTAATTTTCTTTTTTTTGGAATTTTAAAAAGAAACAAATCAAAGATGTACATGTCACTTAAAACAGATGATATAACTAAACAGTATCATTATAATGTGTCTGATATTAAAACAGGTTTTTCACAAATAATTTTATTTTCTCAGAACTAAATAGTCTACAGGGGAATTCCCTTCTTTTCCGAATCATGATAATTGAAATGTTGGCCAATTTATTTCTCCCCAGCTATACCAAGTACAACGGAAGTTAAATATTTGATTAGAAATTAGATGAGTTTTCACCGGAATTTCATGTAATAGTAATTATAATTATTATATTAATAATAATAATTATATATTAAAATAATTTTAATTAAATATGAGGAGTTTGGAGCCAGAGCGGACCAACCCACAATTTTTCGGAAAATGAGTTATTACCATCCTGATGTTGGCATAGGTTCCCTTTTTCAAAACCGGTGTGGATCACTTAGTTTCTTCACTTCAGTGATAGATAGCAGCACTTTAAGTTTAGTCCACAAGTATTTTGTGCATATATTTTCAAAGTCACAATGGATCATACGGCCTTCAAAAACTTTATAGAACACAAAAAGGGATCACTCATCCAATACTATTCTAAAATTTCAAATATAAATAAATATTTGGGGCCCATTTATGGAGATAAACAAAATGTACTAAATTTTCAATTGCCATTTTCTACCTGTTCAGTTTCAACCAGTTGGTCCGCTCTGGCTCCAAACTCCTCATATTTATTGCCACTTTTCAATTGAATTAATATATTTAAAAAAATATATGTGATGTGGTCCAATACAGGACTTTCTTATACCAACCACGCATGCAGATTACTCTCTCCTTTTCCCCCTTCTCAAAATCATTTCATATTGGGATTACTATGTATAGTAGTAATGAGTTGGTGCCGGCGCTATTTTTTTTGTTTTTTTGTACAGCGTAATTCTGAGAGTGAATTTCATATACCTGGTAATGCTAGTATGACATGATGTTGAGAAGGAGGAAGAGGAGAGAGAGAGTGATTTGTAAGCGTGGTTGTTATAAGAGAGTTCTGTGATGGCCACATCACTTATATTTTATTTATTTCTTATTTTTTATAATTTTTAATAAAAACTACAAATAATGAAAGAGATTGTGATTTTAAGGTGAAAAGCGAGTCTACCAATAATGAAGTTATGTAGTTAGTTTTCTTTGATATTGTGTGTAGGGAGAGTTGTCAAATAATAAACTTCTGTTTTTCTTTAAGGTCTTATCTCCCAATTTATTAATTTTTCACTTTTTTTTCTTCATTAGAACTTTTATCAAATTTGTAGAATGGGCAAGGCCCGAAACTGTTTGACAAAAGTTCTAATGAAGAAAAAAAAGTGAAAAATTAATAAATTGGGAGATAAGACCTTAAAGAAAAACAGGCTTTAACTACGAGGTCATATCGCCTACTACCAGAGCGCTCTTTCGTCACTCTGGTGGACATGAGCTCGACTCTACTGTGGGAGTCATAAATTGTGTCGGTTCAAATTGGACTTGGCTGCAGATCCCCAGAGTTCCAAGTCAAAAGTCCATATCGGCTTGAGAAGCGAATTGTAAATGTTGAGTTTGTTAGTCAATGAGAGTGATGATTGTCGTCCAAATAATGATTTGAGTAGTAGTCCAAGCTTCTTTTTATTTCTGTTCGTCTTAGTCTGATGTGAGCGTTCCATGTTAGTCGTCGGTCTATGTGCAGACGAAGGTAGCGGACAGTCTCTGAAGTTGGGAGAATGTGATTTATCTAAGTGGACTGATGGGCAGTTATTGCGGCGGAGTGTAAATGTAGCATGATTTGTGGTAGTTGAATTTGATCCGCCAGTGGGCCCAGAGGCTTAATTTGAGTCGGTGTTGTGTAAGACCAATTAAATTTTGTTTATCAACCACCTTTTATTATTACATATTTTTATTTATTTATTCGTTTTACCTTTTTTGAATTATGTTTAAAAAAAAGTTTTATCAGACAGCCGATTGATGAGCAGGCAACCTCGAAAGCCGTCTATGAAAAATAATAAAATCTATGAGAGGTAATACTACGCTATGTGGTCGGTCAGAAAGTCGATGCTGAGTTTTGAACGGAATTTCATGCTTTCCAACCCCCGATTCTAAAAATAAAAATAAAAAATTGTATGTGTCTGTGAACACGATAAGTTCCGACAACCCCATTACGACAACACCTATTGATTTTCAGTCAAATCTGCCCAAGAAAAGGGGGGATTAGGGCGAGGGGGGCTACTACATAAGCACGCCGGCCTTCGGATGGGATGTTAAGCGATGGTCCCGAATCTGTATGACGTAAGATGTTAGAGAACCCTACCCTAAGTGAATAAAAATTTCGGGTAGGTATTTAGGACTACCATAGTAGAGTCGGGCTCATGTCCACCAGAATGACGAAAGAGTGTTCTGGTAGTAGGCGATATGACCTTGTAATGAAAGCCCGGGAATGAGTCATAATAACTAACTTTTGTAAATATGGCAGCTGACTTATTTGAATGTAGACCAAACGCTTTATGAAACATATATACACAGTAAAACCCCTCTGCAACACACAGTCATGGACCAAGAAAATTGTCCGTCGCAGAAGGGTGTCCGTTGAAGAGTTTAAAAAAAAATTTCATTATATGTATGTACTTAGGTACATATACAAAACGTTTATTTTGCTTTTATGTTATATACTGCATATATAGGTAACGAACAATAGAGGTTAGGTTTTATGACTCATGCCCGAGCTTTAACTACAAGGTTATATCGCCTACTACCAAAGCGCTCTTTCGTCACTCTGGTGGACATGAGCCCGACTCTACTGTGGGAGTCCTAAATTCTGCTTATCCTAAATTTTTAATCACCTAGGGTAGGGATCTTTAACGAGTACCTGACATCGTACAGGCTCGGGACCATCGTTTAACGTCCCATCCGAAGGACGGCGTGCTTAAGTTTATTTTACCTCCCAGATAAAATAAACTAAGGGCCTCGGTCGGGTTTCGAACCTACGTTCTTGAGCTCAGAAGGCAAGCCCGTATACCAATGAGCAACCGGCGCCCTCACGAACACTAGATAATTATAAAAGCATTCAAAATTCCATTTTTCAACTTAATTCTCTTGTAGGTGTCCGCTTAGGAGAGGTTTTATCTCTTGATGACGATAAATTGGTTGTCCGCGTCCGTTGCGAGGGATGTTAAAATACATTGTTTTCCTATACTTCGGCCCGGAGGAAAATTGTCCGTAAAAAGGGGTTTTACTGGCAAATATTCTAAATGGAAATGAGTCTCTTATTATCCTTGGTTGTGAAATCATCCAATAATATTAATCCTTATTCTCTGGTGGAAGGTTTTTTTATTTTGTAGACCTTAGTTTTTCTTAGAATTTCAACATCACACTATCTTTCATATCCTAATTATAAATCAATTAAATCACAACTGATATGTGGCTTATTAATATTATTCAGTTTATTCCATTTGTAAATATGGTGTCTTGAAGTGTCTGCTCATCAGACTATGAGATACTACTAAATAGGCATAATATAGGGGTAATTCCACACCAACTCAGCATGACGTTACACCCACCAATTTTTTATGGAAAACTAATGTCATTTTTGGATTCCTCATCCAAAAATAAGCTTGAATACAAATTTTCAGCCTTTTTCGATCGATATTTTTTTCTACAGAAGGAAAACATTTTGTTGTATTTTTTCCAGGGTTTCACTTAAAATCGATAATTACTTTAATTGCTATTATACAGTTCATAAACATGTTTAACCCAGAACGAAAATTTTTTTTTATGAATGTTCAACTCCCGAACAACAATTTCTATGTGTTACGGATGAAAAATAGGTGTACTAGCATGTCGAAAAAAAATCATGAAAAAAATGTGAAAAAATTATAAATTGCCATTTTCAGTGAAAAGGTCAATTTTTTTTATATTTTCGATAACATTTTCGAAATCTACAGAAAATTTCCGATTGAAATCATCTGTAAAACATATTTTTTCAGCCGATCTTGATTGTTAAAATCAAAAAGTATAAAATCGTATTGTGAAAAACTCGAAAAAATACAAAAAAAATGTTTTCCTTCTGTAGAAAAAATATCGATCGAAAAAGGCTGAAAATTTGTATTTAAGCTTATTTTTGGATGAGGAATCCAAAAATGACATTAGTTTTCCATAAAAAAAAATCGGTGGGTGTAACGTCATGCTGAGTTGGTGTGGAATTACCCATAGACAAATTATATATTTACCGCTTATTTATGGCTTATGGTTTTGATCTAATGATATTACTAATGATGTTACATGAAACCACTATATCGACATTTGAGGTATTATCGACCTTTAGATATTGTAAATCGGCAATTCGCCATTCGGTGGCTGAGTGAAAAATGTCTCAAATCGAAATCTGCATGGGATCATCTGAGAATATTGTTAATTAGGGTACAAAAGGACTATCGTCTATAGAATTATCTTGTATTTCGCAAATAAGCATATTATGAAATTGCAGATTACTTGCTGAAGGAAACAGAAGCGACCGGAAGAGGGAGAGACAAATGTTCTCTCTGGCTCCACAAGATTTTGGAAACCTTAAAAATGAGGCTACATTAAAAAAATCTTTAAAAAGGCTTGACATGGAATAAGCCCAATTGTAACTGAACTTTCGGTCAATAAGTGATTATTTTACAGATTACAAAATAAGAGATCCTCGGGAAATGTAAATATATAGGTTAGGTTTTATGACTCATGCCCGGGCCTTAAATACGAGGTCATATCGCCTACTACCAGAGTGCTCTTTCGTTACTCTGGTGGACATGAGCCCGACTCTACTGTGGGAGTCCTAAATTTTTATTCACCTAGGGCAGAGGTTTTTAACGAGTACCTGACATCGTACAGGCTCGGGACCATCGCTTAACGTCCCATCCGAAGGACGGCGTGCTTAAGTTTATTTTACCTCCCAGATAAAATAAACTAAGGGCCTCGGTCGGGTTTCGAACCCACGTTTTTGAGCTCAGAAGTCAAGCACGCATACCACTGTGCTACCGGCGCCCTCCTCTAAATATATTTATATATATATTACTTCTTTTTGCGTCGATTCATTCATTATTTTCCCGCCTTCCCTGGTTCATCACCACCACCACCTCCCGCCTTCGCCACCTCTTTTTCTTCTTATTCCAGGCCCTCTTTCAGTTGACACTTCTCCGGGGGACAGGGGTTAGCATAATGAATGTATTAGCATGACTTCGAATTAAACTCATCAAAATTGGTAAGAAAGGGATAGTACACATAAGGTATTTGATTTTGAGGGTACCTCAGAAGAATGAAGGCACACAATTTTTGGGAGGGGCGTCCTGTAAAATGGGGATTTTTTTTTTCTTTTTCTTAAAATATTGAGTTGTACATTGTGTTTAAGATCTTGAAAATGACAGTAATAAATACATTGGATTCCTTCTCTCTCATTAAACTTTCCTTTCTGACTCACCCCTAATCCAATATTCACTTCTCTCTCTGCTTTTGCTGGAAATTTCTTTTCATTCTAAATTTTACACTTTTTAATTCAGTGTCATTTCCCCCTCCCCCCCGAGGATGTCATTAGACAAGGCAGCTCGACTTTGGGGAGTTGATAAGTGTACAGTCTAACAGAGTTGATGGGATGATGCCTTATCATGGTAAAGCATGTTCCACCACAGTAAAATTAAGCAAAATTTAGGACTCACAGTTTAGTCAGACTCATGTCCATCAGAGCGACGAAAAGCCCTGTGGTAGTAAGCGATATAACCTTCTATTTAAAGCCCGGGCATGAGCCACAAAAACAAACAATGTTCATCTTAAAGTAGTCAAATAAAGTTGATTATCTGTAGGTATGCCTCTCTAGCCCTCAGTACAATAATTGTACTATAATTATTATCCAGACCATGTGATTAGATACCTTACCCTCTATCTCATCTACCAACCCTTTGTCTAATTAACCCTGCACTCTGGCGCTAATTGGCAACATTAGACCATTTTCTTACATTTATATGTCCATTACTTTCCCAAATAAATGAAGTATAGGGGATGTTATGTAATCGGTCAGACATTTGATGGGGAGTTCTTAACAGAATTACGTTTTTCCTGATTCTAAAATTTAAAAAATGGCGCCGTGTATTACGACTCTAGAAAGGTGGCATTTGTAACTAAGTGCGGCCCTTGAGGTCCAAACGGCTAACTTCGCAGCATGGTATCAATATCATTATTAATAATATCACTCCGACTCCTATCCCGTACCTGCGGGACAGCTAGTTGAGGAGGAGGTTCCGCCTTGGACATTGTCACGCCCCGTCTATTCCTTCCGTCTAAAATCTGTTGTGGACAATGCTCACAACAAGCCTATAGAAGTCAGACAGAACTTATATTCTCTATTGCATGCTGTCTCTGATCCGAAAGTAATTTACACTGACGGATCCAGATCGGAAAGTTCCACGGTATGTGCCTTCGTAGATAACAACAGCACATATAAATATAAACTCCACCCACCCTGTAGTATATTTACAGCAGAATTGAAGGCTATAGCGCTGGCTCTGTACTCCGTTATGACAGTCACTGAAAAGACCATAGTCGTTTGCACAGACTCACACGACAACATGTTCCCCAATCATCCAATAGTTCACCAAATCCATAGGTATTATACCATGTTAATACAGGCAGGAAAAACGGTGCTATACGTGTGGGTCCCTGCTCACACTGGTGTTCCTGGCAACGAAAGAGCGGACAAAGCAGCAAAAGATGCACACAATCTCCCTGAAGTCTGTCCTGTTCCCCTGATTCCCAATGAGTTACTTCGACCGATAGCAGCCAAAGTTCACTGGGAATGGCAAAGCATGTGGAACGAAGTGGATATGAACAAGCTAAGACTGTTGAAGCGGAGTGTACAACCCTGGAAGAGTTCATCGAGAGACATCAGAAGAGAGGAGGTGGTGTTGGGAAGGCTCCGGCTGGGCCACATCAGACTTACCCACGGCTACAACATGTCTAGAGAGGAGCCCCCGCAGTGTGCCGCTTGTGGCTACACCCTCACTGTCAGACATATCATAGAGGAGTGCCGTGCCTATGAGCATCTCATGGACAAGTACAACATCCCACGCAATCTGTCGGAGGCTCTCGGGGACGACAAGTCTGTTACAGACCAATTAATTCCCTTTCTCAAAGAATCCGGACTGTACTATAACATATAGTATTTTTTATTTATCTATTTGTTATATAGTTTGTTGTATAGTTTTTACTACATTTGAAGGGCGATGATAACCTTGCAGTTTTTTGCCCTTAAAAATCATATCTTATCACAAAAGTAGGCATTTTATTCAGTACAGAATTATTTGTTCATTTAATTGAATTTAATCTATACATAGATTTGATTGATTGGCAAATGCACATAGGTCACATAGCCTATTTTTATTTTTATTTTGCTTTTAAAACTACATGTAAAAATAATTTTCAGACGCCATATAGCCTATTTTTCAATCTAGCTGTAAATAAACTTGAATATCTGAATAAATGTCTATTTGTACAAACACCACGCAAACACGAACGTATATTCAAGGTAATTCTGGCTTTGAGTGGAACAGACAGTTTCTTCTTTGAATTGTGATAAAAGTTAAATTTCAAACATGTTTCCCCCATCAATTTAAGAGGGCGCCGGTAGCTCAGTGGTATGCGTGCTTGACTTCTGAGCTCAAGGTCGTGGGTTTGTAGCCCGACCGAGGCCCTTAGTTTATTTTATCTGGGAGGTAAAATGAACTTAAGCACGCCGTCCTTCGGATGGGACGTTAAGCGATGGTCCCGAGCCTGTACGATGTCAGGTACTCGTTAAAGACCCCTGCCCTAGATGAATAAAAAATTTAGGGTAGGCAAAATTTAGGACTCCCACAGTAGAGTCGGGCTCATGTCCACCAGAGTGACGAAAGAGCGCTCGGGTAGTAGGCGATATGACCTCGTAGTTAAAGCCCGGGCATGAGTCATAAAACCTAACCTAACCCATCAATTTAAAAAATATTTTCTTTCATAGACAATTGGGTGGATCAAAAAATAATTTTAAGATTTTGATGGTTGCTTAAAATTTGTCTAGTGCTTAAAATTTGTCTAACTTCTTATGGAATAGAAGCATGTTGTTTAGAATTTTTGTGGTTATGTTCGAGCTTTGCTAAAATAACAAGGAATTCAGTATCTCAAGAACACAAGATGCACTTTGTATCACATGTTTGAACAATAAGAGTCCAATAAATTATGGTTAATTATAAAAAAAAAAAAAAAATAGCGTAATAATAAAATGTCCCTGGTCTGAATAATTGTCCACTTAACAAGGTCAATAAATTAATCAGATTTAATTATCATAAATATTTTAATGTCATATTTAATTTGAACACAAATATAATATTATTGCATACGTGGCGCCCTTCATATTTTCTTTTTAACTACCAACATTAAAAATATGTTTTGATTTAGTGTTATTTTAGAAAAAAAAAAAAATTTTTTCATAATTGACCTTTTGATGAGGATGTTTATTTAGGGCGCAGATAGGCTCATTAAGATAGATATATATTATAAAAATAGTTAATAGATTAGCCGGAAGACAAACACTAAAATATTTATATTAGCTTTGTGTTCATTCCACATAGGTACTGTACTTACCTCGTCTGTAAAAGGTCGTCAAAAAATGTTAAGTATCATAAGCTTACATGAATAATTCGTCCTGGTGATGTACATTAACGGTGAATAACTGAAGACTTTTTTCAATTCAATTGTTATTGTGACTCATTAGGAAAGAGGTCATATCATCTACTAAATACCCTTATTTTGGGTTCTTTAACGTGTACCTGACATTGCACAGGAACATCGCATGCTCAGTTTTTGTTTTTTTCTGGGGGGAAAAAGTTGTTTTTATCTGCCCAGGCCTCAGCCGGGTCCGAACCTGCGATCTTGAGCACTTAGATAGCACGCAACCTCTGCGCTACCGGCGCCCTCTAGTTTTTCTCCTCTTTTTAAAACGTTAATTCAAGTAGGTAAATTTTTGCAGAAGGTATCATGAACGGAAAAAAAAATTCACAGAATTACATATATTTCCATAAAAATTTTGGTAACTATCATTATTTAGAAGGACTGGCCAACGATCAGATAGGAAGGGGTGGGATCAGATCTGTGGTTGATAAAAACGAACTCGTAGAATTTCTACCAATTAAGAGTCCCTGTGCTGACATATATTCATTAGCAATAAGTTTATATAAATTATAATTAAGTAATTATAATACTTAATAATAATATAAATATTTAATAGTAATATAAATACTTAATAATAATATAAATACTTAATAACAATATAAATGACAAGACGCCCCATTCTCCCCCTTACTGCCGCAACAAACAGTTAACACAGCACAAGACCTTTCGACAGATCTGTGGTTGATAAAAACGAACTCGTAGAATTTCTACCAATTAAGAGTCCCTGTGCTGACATATATTCATTAGCAATAAGTTTATATAAATTATAATTAAGTAATTATAATACTTAATAATAATATAAATATTTAATAGTAATATAAATACTTAATAATAATATAAATACTTAATAACAATATAAATGACAAGACGCCCCATTCTCCCCCTTACTGCCGCAACAAACAGTTAACACAGCACAAGACCTTTCGACATACTTCAAAAAAAAAAAATTGAACAACACTGGAACAATCAATGGAGTCAGACGGCAGACAACAAACTCCGATAAATAAAAGACGAAAACAAGCCGTGGAAAACTCCAAGCACCAAGAACAGAAGAGACACGTTGATCATCACAAGACTACGACTTGGACATAGGAAACTGACACATTCCTAGCTACTTCTTGGACTTGAACAGCCGACATGCTCCTGCAACCTACAAGACTACACAGAGCTCACAGTACAACATATACTGACTAACTGCACAAACTACACCACATTAAGAAACAAATACAAACAACCGACTGACATGAAAAAACTACTTCAAACACCCACCGACGAATACAACGGTCTCATCCAGTTCCTTCAAGACACAAAGTTCTACGAAGACATATAGAAGCAATAGTAGTCGCTAATGGCCCTGCAGTCGATGCGACGTTAAATAAAAACTAAGAAAAAAACAAAAAAAACAATATAAATACTTAATAACAATATAAATACTTAATAATAATAATATAAATACTTAATGATAATATAAATACTTAAATATAATATAAATAAAACACTTTCTGAATTATTTATTAGATTCCTTTTTAGTTTTTGTCTTTACTTCATTATAAATTTTGTATTTTTGAGTCCTTTAACCGATGGATAAATAACATTCTGACGAAATGAAGTGAGTGTACACAATTTTCAAAAACATTCAGAAAATCTGATCTTATCTCAGACTCTCATTTTTCCATTTCCTTATTGGAACAAGGAAATAAAAATACCATGCAAGCTAAGTAGAGAACCCGATTAAACTTCAAATCCTACAAAGAACTCCAAACAAATTCCAGAGTTCGGAGTACATCCATTTGTACACGTGTCTACCGAACCAAAGTTCATAACTCTTCACAAAATATCTCTTCTTGGAGATCATAACCCTCAGTTTTTTTCTTCCGTGAAATTAATTTTAAACTGATATGCAGAAATGCGATAATGAGGAGATCAATGCTCGAATTAGAAATGTCTTCGATGGGAAAATTTAACCTTTCATTATATAAGGATAATTTTTTTTTTTTTTTTTTTTTAATTTTTTCCTCGTTTTTCTCTCTTTTTTATTTGAATATTTTTGTTTTTATTTTTATTTTTTCAGCTGTTAGCTGGGGTCAATCATCTTTTTGTCTGAAATGGCTTGACATTTTCTAGTTGGTCGTTGTTTTGCAATACAGTGTCAATGTACATGAACCTAATTCCTAGAAAATCACGTTTAAAGTTGAAAAACAAATTTAATTTTTTCCTGATTTTTTTTTTCGGATATGTATTTGTTTTTTTTTTCTTAATAATATCTAATTAAAATAACTTTTTTTCTATTTTACAATTTGAAATTAAGAAAATCTGTTGAGCCACATTTTGAAATCTAGATTTTTTTTTTTTTTGTGCTCCAATATTTTTGTTACGAAAGTATTTTGTGTGAACTTCATAGTTTAAAATATTTTCTTATTTGTTGTTTAAAGGGTTCATTTATATATTATTATAGTGTGAGTAGAAGTTCGTGAGTACAAATCAATAATTAAATTATTTAATACATAAATACAAAGCAAAAAAAAGAGCAAAATCGATGACATCATACGGTAATACTGTTTTTTCCGCCAGTTTGTCGGTTCCTGAGTGACCGGCTGGCAACAACCACAGATGGTCACAGATTGACCGGCCAAGGCCTCCAACCCGCCTAGCCTCACTTAAGATGCACTTTGATCTTGAACTCACTGGACACACGACGGACGGGGGTGTTGTTGCTAATGTACAAGTGTACCCAAAAATCATAATAATAAATATAATGTAATATTGCTTTAACCCAACCATTATATTGTAAAACCACGATTGTCATCAGAATAGTAAATGTTACCATTAAAACCCCTCTAGAAAGGAACACTAACCACTCAATCACTAAAGCCCCTTTAGAATAGTAACTGACACCATATCAACGAAGCGAACATATCTTGATCTTTTTTGGCAGTAGTGCAGTTAAGAGGAAAAATAACCCGAACTGTTCGTGCGGTGGTGCGTGTGTCCTCGAATGTCCGCTGTACGACGGGCTTAGGATGGAGTTGATGCGCGGGACAGGATCGTACCTGGGACTCGATCTACGGCGTTCAGCCGATTTGTCGCCTCCTGGTGGAGAAAGAAGAAAGCTCTATGACCCTGCGCCGGGGACGACTGCAGGCACGCTGGTGGTCGCCTCCGGCGCCCCACCATACTACAGCCAGCGAGCGCCTCCATTGATCCCGAGGAGAGCCGCAGATGGGTGACCGCCAACGTCGCCGACCACACCAACTCATAATTATTTATTTGATAAATAAAAATTGCTAGGCCATCTCGGGGTGTCGTGGCCTCCACTGGAGGTCGGCAACTCGAAAAAAAAGTGCCGTTCCCGGGCAACACTAGATACCGCGACTAGTGAGCCAATATTTTAAGATGCGTTCATCGAATTTAGTGGCTACACTCAAAATTTCGTTAATTTAGGTCAGTTTTTCCCTCCCCTCCTCTCTCTCTTTAAATAGTTTTCTAACTCAAGGATATTATTTTTGAACTGCCCTTGTCAAGACCTTTCAAACGATGTGTCACTCAATGTATTTTAGAGTAGTTGTGTTATATTGTGCTAACGCTTTTTCGTTACATCGAGACTAAGTTGGGGTTCTTTTGCTGTCGAGAAAGATGCATATCATCAAATTAAATTACATAAAATATCTTCATATATCTTTCATATTACGCGTTCCATATTTATATGCAACCCAAATAAAGACATATTCATAATTGCAATATTATATTGGTGAAACATAGGATATGATGTTACCTGTATATTAAAAATAAACTGCATTTTAAATATGCAATTGGTGTGATTGATTAGAAGCGGTGTCCTTGACCTGAGGCGTACACTAGTAGACATTGCAGTAGGCTGCGATTAGATATTTGTAAGGGGAATGATGAATGATATCGTAGTATTTGGGTTTATGAATGAAATGTTTCCTTATCAAACAGCCATACTTACTAATCTGAGACACACATCCCACGTCACAGGTTTCAGTGGGGTTTTAAGAAAATAAGATTATGCGCTCATGCGGCGGATAAGACCATATTTTCATCCAATATGCTCTGCTTTATTTTCTGTCAGAAGACCATATTAGAGGACAGGACATTTGGGCGCGGGGACGTTATTCTTACGTATTTGAAAATTGTATTTTCTTATTTATTTATTATATAACAAAGTCCTGTATTCCAGTTTCCTTAAACAATAACCCCATTCCCACCTCTAACTAAGTCCACTATCTTGGCTTCTACTCAACAAAAGATTGACCTGGAACCCTCATACAAGATTGAAACGACAACAAAAGATTTGGACTACTTTACCGCTTGCTAAACAGACAATCCAAACTATCCGTAGAGAATAAACTGACTTTCTACAAGAGTATGGACATTTGGACTTGAACTATGGGGTTGTGCTAAGCCATCCAGCATCAAGCTCATTAAGTCCTTTCAATCTAAAGTAATGTTCCCTATTATGTCATCAACCTTACACTCCACAGTGACCTCAAAGTTACTCTTGTCACTGATCTTATTAAGTCCCATTTGTCAAAGTTTCACTCTAATCATTCCTTCCATTACAATCACGTTGCTCTCTTCAGCTCTCCTGTTCAAGTCGGTCTGCCTCCACTGCTAGTCAGAGGCTGGACAGATCCGTAGGATATGGGGGACCATCTTCACCTCTATTCAGTTGTAGGAATGAGGACGGTATCATACGGGGATGTTTCGGGGGTCTTGGAGCTGAACATATATATATATATATTTTTTTGGCCTTATGTACGATCCATATTAGCCATGTCACTGTGTTATCCTAGTTATTTACGACATCCATGGCCCCGGGAGGGAGTTTTATCTAAGAAATAAAACTCACTCCTGGACGGGATTCGAACCCGCAATCCATGGTGAGACCATGCGACCAAAGCTCTACGCTCTAGCCCGCACGGCCACCTTGGCCCCGAAGTATGTACAATTAGGGAGGGAATAGATTAATAACACCTTGGACAAATATTGGCAGTAGCTAGGCAAATTGGAATTTCCGGTGAAAACTCAGGATCGAATTTCTGATCGATTACATAACTTCCATCGAAATAAATAATCGCTTGCCTTCTGAACTCAAGATCGCGGGTTCGAAACACAGCCGAGGCCCTTAGGTTTTTTCTCTGGAAGGTTAAAAAAAAACTTGAGCATGCGTCCTTCGAATGGGACGTTAAGCAATGGTCCCAAGCCCGTACGATGCCAGATACTTATTAAAGACCCCTACCTTAGGTGAATAAAAATTTAGGATAGGCAAAATTTAGGACTCCCATAGTAGAGTCGGACTCATGTGCACCAGAGTGACGAAAGAGCGCTCTGGTAGTAGGCGATATAACCTAGTTGTTAAAGCCCGGGCATGAGCCATAATAAATAACTAAATAATCGAAAGTATAAATACAAAATAATACATACATATTTCATACTACATTGAAAACTTGTAAAAAAAAAAAGATATAATTATTTCAAATATGAAATTTAAATAAAAGATAAAAATATAATGTAATATGGAAATACATTGCCGGTGATTCACTTAAGACTTTTTTTTTCATTAGTAATAAAATGATTCGCCATTTAAATATTGGGTTAGCAATAAAAAATATCTATTAAATCATTTGAACATCATACCATGTCAGCAAACAAACTAAATTTTGTCAACAAGTAAACACATCTTTAGTCAGCTTAATATTTATGCGTATTCAAAATAGTCATGAAACAAAGTTATTACTTGGTCAGCAGGATTATAAAATTGATCAGCAACAAAATAATTTCTATCCGTTTGATCTCTTTGTTTTATCTTCAATAAAACATTTTGTTTTATTCTTTTATTTTTATTTAATTTACCAAATAACATCACTGTAGGTAGGTTAGTCATTATACATTATTTTTCAATAACTGACAGCAGCAAGGAAATTGCGTACTGTTGCTGCAAAAATAGAGTTTATTAGCAAAATAAAATAAATTTTACAGCTTGCCAAAATTTTATGAAATCTGATTTACGTTTTGCCTCTTTATTATTTATTGCAAATGCATCTAATTAGCTTTCTAAATAACTTTAAAGCTGCCTAGTATGACATTATTTGCTGTTGAATTATTATGATAAGAAGAATAATTGTTGTTCTTTTGTTAGGAGACAATCTTGTTGTTCTTATTATGATCTATTTTGTAAATAGATTTCTTTATTGTGTTTGCTTTGTGCATTTTGTACACGCTTGGCCTGAAGTCATTCGCGTATCCTTACGGGATTTTCAATTTAAATATAAAATTTCAGTTCGATATATTCATTATACCAGTAGTTATTGGGATTTTTTAATTGAGCCCCCTCTCCTTCGGCTGATTCCGCTGAAAATTAATAGCCTTCTTGTCAATACATTCATTACAAAGGCAGTTATTGTCCAGTCCGGGTGTGTCCCTCTGTTACGATAACTTTGTCATTACCTTATCAGAAGTTTGTTCTAGCCAACAATCGAAGTATCTTATACACAGAAACTAATTGAATTGAATGTAGTGCATATGTAATCATTACAAAGGCAGTTATTAGAGTTTGTGTGTTAAGCCTCCCCGTTCCCCTTGGCCGATTTGGCATCTTATTCACAGACACATTAATTTTTTTTTTATTTTTGGAATCAAGAAGTTGGTTTCGGTTTCCCTGGCGCTTCGGTCCTCGTAGAACCTGGACCTGCGCAACGATCTTCCGCCATTCTTCTCTACCCTCGGCGTCCCGTCTCCATCTTCTCACACCCATCGTTCTGAGGTCGTCCTCCAGCCTTAAGCGGGGTCTACCTCTTCTTCTTTGTACTCCCGAGTGTCCCTCCAGTATCCTCCTGATTCCATCTCTGTAAATGCCCCAGCCATCGCAGCTGTCCCTGCTTCACTAAGGCCACCAGGTCCGGGCTTTTGTACAGGTTCCTCAGCTCTCTATTGGTCCGTATCCTCCAACTATCCCCCTCTGGAGTAGGGCCGTATACCTTCCTCAATACCTTCCTCTCCCACGTATTGAGTAAGACTTCGTCCCTCCTAGTCAGGACCCAGGTTTCACTCGCATATGTGACGACCGGTCTCAGGACCGATCCGAGCACCTTCTGCAGTGACCGGTATCTATTCGCGGTCGTTATCCTCGCTTTAATTTCTTCTTTAACATCATTCCTCTCTGTGATATATTTGAAGCTATCCACCCGGTCATACCTCCAACCTCCAAATACGACTTCCCTTTTTCCTCGTGGTTCTCATGGTCTTGCCCTCTTTGACAAGAAGACCCAGCTTCCTGGACTCCTCGTCACATTCTTGAAAAACCCCCGCCAATGCAGACTTAATGACCACATCAAGAAGTTGGAAAACTTGTAATTCCGTTGTAAACTTTGCATCAAAAATTTGGTGATTCCAAAATGAAAAAAATATATATAATATATTATATTTCTGTATCTGTGAATACGATAACTCCCGATAGAATGAATGTATCGACACGAAATTTTATACCTAGTCAAAACGCTCCAAGGTCGACTATTAATTTTCAGCCTAATTGACCACAGAAGGGAATGATTACGGGGGAAACTTAACATAAATACCTTTGTAGTGAACCTATCGACATGACATTTTATATTTAAAATTAAAACCCCAGAAGAATCGCGCGAAATCAGTCGAAGGAAGGAAGCCAGAGTATAATACTTATACCTACTATGTAAGTCAACTATTGATTATTAGTGCAAACGGTCGACTGGTTTTGGAGAGGGAGCGAAAAGATAGTTGATTAATTCGTGCTGGGGAAGTACATAGCCATGACTTTACCAAGTTAAAGTTAGTATCTAAGTTATCCTAAAATCTATTTAATTCAAATAGCAGTCTGCTACTGTTAAAAGAAAATAACAGTGATAAAATAACAGATTGCTAAATAGCTCCCATTATTATTAGGGACACTAAGATCTCAGTGTGCCAACTAACACACCCCCCTTCTCATCTTATTATGTATTAATTTGGGAGAGATGGGGCGAGTGCCCTTGTAATTATGAACTGTATATCATGGCTCTTAAGTTTATCGCAGCAGTTATCCTCTAAGAATCTATTTATAGTTTTTTATTACATTATAACGTTATAATTATGGAAAATTTTTAGACTAAATTAATAAATAAAATTAATTGTTTACTTTCATTATTATTCAGTACATAACATCATCTTCTAAGTTGAAAAACGCGAACATATCGTGGAAACTTGTAATAAATACAAAAACTTATTTTTTGAAATATTGAGTTAAACATTGGTTTTTTCTGAAATATTTCTGTACCATTTGGGAAAAACTAGGCAAGTCCAAAATCACAGGTTTTCAGGGCAGCGCTTTGAAGTTTTCTGTTTTCAGTGTAAATCGAATTTTTTTGATAAATTATTTTTCCAACCGCCATTATTCAACAATTTCTCCATATTTTATTATGGAATGCATATATATTTAATTTTGTAATTTTATCATACATTTTTAGGACTTATCTAAAATTGAACCTCCACTTATTTAGTTAATCACCCGAAATCAAAAGAATTGTCCATTTTACACCATCACTTACCTAGTTATTCACGTACTTATCTAGTTTTTGCCAATGAAAGAAGCGTTTCAGAACTGCATAACGGTAATTATCTCTTCTTGTATAAGCAAGATAAATACGTTTAACCAATTTTAGGGCACGAACGCGGATTTGATAAAAATAGATAAATGCAATTGTATAAATCCATAAGTAAATTTCTGAGTTGTCTAAAATGCTAAATGCGTTTTCAAGGATACCATTGACATTACGACTTGCATACAATTACACGATGTGTAGGACACCAATATGGGTTGCCCAGAGTACTTATCTCATATTGGACACAAATCGACTTGTCTACTTTTTCCCAAATGGTACCTACAGATTTATTCCCCTCTTTTTTCAATAACAGTGATGAAACTAAAATTGAAGATAAAATTATTAAATTCTAACTACATAGAAAAACTAATTTATATGTGATATTCGTGAAATAATATTTGTGTATTTAACAAAATGATTACTGATAGCATGAGAGTATTAATAACATTAAGATGAGAAGTTTTTCCTATCGATAAAATACCTAAATAGCGGGTTTGAAACCCGACTGAGGCCCTTAGTTTATTTTATCTGGGAAGTAAAATTAACTGAAGCACACCGTCCTTCGGATGGCACGTTAAGCAAAGGTCCCGAGCCTCTACGATGTCAGATACTTGTTAAAGACCCCTATTCTAGGTGAATAAAAATTTAGGGTAGGCAACATTTAGGACTTCCACAATAGAGTCGGGCTCATATCCAACAGAATGACGGTAGTAGGCGATATGACCTCGTAGTTGAAGCAACAAATCATTTTATTGGTTCAGCACAGTTGGTAGAGTCGGGGTCATGTCCACTAGTGAGGCAAGAGCGCTCTGGTAGTAGGCGATATGACCTTGTAATTAAAGTTCGGACATGAGATACAATAACTAGCTATATTGTATTATATAAAGAACATTTTAAATAAAAACTTTTTTTCTTTTTTTTTTTGTCTTTTATTTATAAGGATGCAACTGTTGCGAGGGTGCAACAACCAGCATCTATGTTGGTAGGTATGGATATGTTGGCGTGAATGGCATGTGAGGGGAAGGCCACCCTCTGGGTAGGTCCTCGGGACGAAAATTTATATTAATTATTAGGACGAGGGAAAAAAAATATAAAAAAATAAATAAATTGAAAGACAATTTTGATGGATGGGTAAGAGAGATGATAAAAGTCAAGGAAAATAATGTAAAAAATAAAAAATATTAAGAACGAATAGGATTTAAGGTGGGAGTAAGTCGCGGTTCCACCTTCTCTTCAACCTTCCTGGGGGGTTTTGTGGTAAGTGTTGTGAAGATAAAGTACGTATTTCTGGGTTTGTATGTGTGTAAAGTTTTTTAAAAAAACGTATGTAAGTGGTTTGTATTGTGTCGGGTACTGTGTGTATCATAAGTGTTCTGTTGCTTATGTATGGGGGACACTGTGTTATCAGTCTGAGGGTTTTTGACTGAAACGCCTGAATTCGTTTGATGTTGGATGTTTTTGCTGAACCGTATATCTGTGATCCGTATGTCCATAATGGTTTAAGTAAGGAAGTATAACAGTTCCGTTTTTGTGTCATGTCTAATTTTGATCGTCTATTTAGAAGTTAGTATTTTGAGTCGACGGTTCATCGTGTTTCGTGTGAGACATGTGTGAGGGTTCCATGTCAGTCTTCGATTTAATGTCAGTCCTAGGTATCTTACAGTATTAGTTTGAGGGGCTTGTCGTAGATGTAAACGGGGGGCATGTTTCTCGTCGTAGTGTAAATGTGATGTGCTGTGATTTTTCTGTATTAAGTTTTATTCTCCACGTGTTGCACCATTTTTCAATTTGTGTGAGATGGTGTTGTAGTGTAAATGAGACGTGTATCTGAAGTTCAGCAGCAGCTAAGGCGGTGTCATCGACGTATATAGCTGTCATTGTGTGGATGGAGGTGGGCATGTCAGATGTGTATATTGTATATAATGAAGGAGATAGCAGAGCCCTGACGGAAAATAAAAAAAATAACCATGTAATTTAAAAGAGCATCGCTTGTCATTGAAAACCTGGACTTTTGGCATCCCGCATAAGGTTTTGGCGGAACGGGTCGTAGAGTGCATGAAAATTGGAAATAAGGATACCTGGCAACACTAGATGTGTTAGTAATACGTATATTTGATGTATTAACTTCAATGTTGTGTTCACAAAGATGATATAAATGAATACCAAAATTAACATCTCGGCAAGGCAAATATATACTTCTATCAAGTACAAATAACCTATAATAATGGTTGATGTTTTTTTCTATGTTTGAGGATTTTCATTGGATCGGCTTTGGTGAGGAAGAAGGGATGCCAATCTTCATCATCTTTCTTTATTGAAGATAACACTTGTCTGTCTCCCAGAGGCTGAAGACTCCGAACATTGTTCCTGATAGGTCCATCCTGCCTCCTCATTTGTCGGAGCATGTTGAGCTAAAACAGTTTAATAATTCTATTGTAATATTTATTTTCGATATAAAAATGTATACATCAAGATACTTCATGAATTATAGTTAGTTTAACTATATCATGTATACTATATCAACTATGTCATATCTCCTACTAACAGAGTGTTCTGTGTCACTCTGGTGGACATGAACCCGACTCTACTATGGGAGGTTTTTTAGTATATTTAGTAGTTTTAGGAATTTTGCCTACCCTAAATTTTGATTCACCTAGGGTAGGTTCTCTGAGTACCTGACATCGTACAGGCTCGGGACCATCGCTTAACGTCCCATCGGAAGGACGGCATGCTTAAGTTTATTTTACCTCCCAGATGAAATAAACTAAAGGTCTCGGCCGGGTTACGAACCCGCCCTCTTTACCTCAATAAGCAAGCAGGCATACCACTGAGCTACCGGCGCCCTCTCATGAATTAGTTATTGTGACTCATACCCTGGCTATAACTACGAGGTCATACTAGAGCAGACAGCGCTCTTTCATCCCTCTGAAATGAGCCCGACTCTATAGTGGGATTCCTAAACCTGATTTATAAGCTCAGGACCCTAGCTTATTGTACCATCCGAAGTGCTCAACCTAAGGGCCTCGGCCTGGTTTCGAAACCGCTGTTTTTAGCTCAGAAGGTAAGCACATTATCTCTGAGCTATAGGAGCCTTGAAGATGTGATTTGAATTAGATATATAAACAGTTACTAAACCACATAGTAGGACACACATGCGATTAGTAATTACAATTTAAAATAAAATAAATAAATAATAGAAAATATATAAGTATAAAAATAATAATACTATATAAAGTAGATACAGTTTTTAATTATATGATACTAAGCCATCTAACATCAAGCGTATCCAGTCCTTCCAATCCAAAGTCCTAAGAACAATTGTCGATGCACCCTTCTATGTGTCCAACCTTACCCTCCATAATGACCTTAAAGTTCCCTATGTTATTGACCTCATCAAGTCCCGCTTCTCCAAATTCCACTCTAACCTTTCTTCCCATGTAAATCCAGCTGCTCGACTCTTGTCATCCCATTCCCATCCAGATAATCCCCCCCGAAGACTGAGGCGGCGCTGGCCGAGAGACCTGCTACTGTAGCAAAAATATTTAGGGAGTGCCGGTGATGACCAGCTTCTCCCCTCATGTAATCCTCTTACCTTCAACTCTCCTCCTTCTTGGCCTGCCTCCACTGCTGGACAGTGATTGGAGGGGCGAGAAGGCAGGGGGGATCACTCGTGCCCCCGTGGCCTCCCCTCCCCCCATTAAGTTGGAGGGATGGGGATGGCAGAGAACCGGGGGTGTTTCGAGGGGTTTCGAGTTGAAGGGTTTTTATGTTCATTTTATTATATCAATATTATTATTTTATTCTTATGTTTATGTTTATTATTATTTAAATTTAATATTTTCTCTTTGTTTTGTACATATTATATTATTTGCAGAGTTCTTATTATTATTATTATTTTTTATTTTTATTTTTTTCTCTATTATTATTTTGTACACAATCATATTCTTTCGATGTATATATATATCTTTTTTTTATTTTATTTTCTTTAATGTTTTGTCTTTCATCAAATTTACTCATGGTGTATACCGATTGTAAATATTCAAAATAAAGAATTAAAAAAAAAAAAAAAAAAAAAAAAAAAAAAAAAAAAAAAATTATATGATATCTTTTTTATAATTCTAAAACTGACTTTTTTACAACGATATTTCAGGCTGTACATCTTCTTAGGTCACGTTATGAAATACTTCATGTATGAAATACAGAAAATAAAAAATAAATTTATTTCTAATAGAAATAAAAGACGTTGTCTTCCCACTGTTTTATTTTACACCAGAACCGGTTTTCGACGCAACAGCGTCATCATCAGTGGTTCATACCATCCACACAGCACAGTTGTCTTCTAACCGCTGTGCTGTGTGGGTGGGATGTACCACTGACGGTGACGCTGTTGCGTCGAAAACCGGTTCTGGTGTAAAATAAAACAGTGGGAAGACAACGTCTTTTATTTCTATTAGAAATCTCGTCCCACAACATCTTACTATCACATATAAATTTATTTGTACCAGAACAAACTTAGTTCTTCACACAAAATATAATATGGAAATATTAAATAATATCTTGGTACAACTTGGTTTGTGCCTCCTGTGTCAAGAGTATAGTGAGACAAGTGCTGTACTACAACAGCATTCTTCCAATATCGGTGGGAAATAGGTCCTTCGTAGACATGCTAGAAGTGCAAGGTCAGAAATGCTGAACTCTTGTGTGGCAGCTTCTTCAGCACTATGTTGGGAATGAGATTCTCGCCGGGGGCCTTGTTGTTTGGTAAGTTCGTTATTATTGCTGAAGGAGTAGTGAACTCGATGAAATGTTGAGCAGTTCGTGTCGGTATGGATAGTTAAGTGTGTACTGCGGTGTTCATGTCCGTGTTTGCAGTTTCATAATTTTTGTCCGAGGTGTGATACAAGGATTTTGCATTTGTCTTCGTCACTGGTCACTGTGTGATGTCCGTCAGTTTATTTTCAGAGACTACTATTGCCGAGGTTCATGCTAGTCAAGTAAATCATGTACCTTGAATTTCTGTAGTTGTTGAGCTCCCAGCTCAGCCGTTGGGTCAAGCGATTGAGGTCTCTTTTATCTACAGCACTTCTTGATCTTTGCCAGTGTTTGGGAACCGTGTTTTTTTCGTGGATTTATGACAGTATTTGAGTGGTGATGGAGTTATGTATTCGCCGACCCTTGAAGTTATGTGTAACATTGTGTGAATGTGTGTAATGCCCAGTCTATGTCGTCTGGGTGGTTATAATAAATTAGAATTTCAAGAGTTCGATCCATTTCCCATTTAAAAGTCCCCTCCAATTTCAGAACATTCATTAACACGCTTCCTAACCTGATCCGGAAGGATAAAGTAGACATTTTCGTACACTATCCACTCCACATTTTCAGAGAAAGGTGGAGTGGTGAGAGACCCTGAGTAATTGTAGAATCCTTCTTCCCCGAGAGCATAAGCAAAGTCGATCAGAAGATTCCCGTCCACCCTGATAGAGTCGTTCTCTTCCAACAGATGAGGTAAATAGTTGAAGACACGATAGACAGGAGCCAGCTCATTAACCTGCAACATGACCTGCTGCTGTTAACAATATACAATATATAACCATATAAACAAATAACAGTAAAGAATTTGTTTAACATTCATATAGTATAATTCCACAAAAATTTATACATAAAGTGTACAGGGTTCGGCTTACACTAGGACAAAGTGCAACAATAACATTAAAAAAAAAAAAAGTATACTTTTAAAAATATTGTCTATTTCACAAAATATATATAAAATATGGGAGTACTTTCGATACCATCATATTATATATATTTGTGAAATAGATAATATTTTTAAAAAACATACCTACGTTTTTTCTTTACTTTTTAATTGTATAAATATATCGAGCAAACATATTACTGTTGTAGATTATATACACTTCATAAATAAATCTTTAGATAGATTATATAAGTGTTAAACATGTGCTTTGCTTTTCACGATATCGACACAGGTTACAAAAATGAATTCGTAAATTAACAAATGATAAGAATAAATACCTCAAATAGGATGCTAACAACACACAGATGCGGTCTATTTTCTCTCTCTGGGGTTAAACAGTCGGTGCACACATTCTTTTCAAAAACAAAATGCGACTCACAAGAATATCTAGGACAATTAAAAAAAACAAACAAGAAAACCGTGTGAATGTGATTTTAGCTAGTTATCAACCATTTTACTTTCTCAGATATATTAAGTATAGGGAAAGTTATGTAATCTGTCAGAAATTTGATGCGGATTTTTCAACGGAATTTCATATTTATCGACCTCTAGAATATAATAGTTAAATATATAAGAAAAAAATTCGGTTTATCACCGGCTAAGTAATCCACATTTGACTTACGTAGTGACTTCTTAATCCTCATACTTGTGTCGATATATTCATTACATCGAAAGTTACTAAAGTATTTAAGTCAAGCTTCTCTTCTCTGACAATTAATAGGTGCCATCCTGATGAGGTTTTGAATTTAACTATTTTCATGTTCATACATTCATTACATCAGCTATTATTAGGATTTCTGAATTAACCCCCTCTGATCCCCCCCCCCCCCCTCGTAATTTCGTTGAAAATAATAGGTGTCGTTCTTAGAAGGCTTTAAATGAATGTACGTATGAATTTTTGTGTTAATACTAGTGACCGACCGAAGATTATAGTTTCGGTTGCGGCCAAAAAATCAGTCAAAACTTCGGCCACGCCGAAACTAAGTTTTCGTGACTTGTCGTGCGTCGTTCGACTAACTTCGGATGAGTTGGTGGCTTGTGAGTCGTATGTGGTTGCCATACGAATACTAAAATGAATTAGTAATCTAATAATAATACTTCGTTTTTTATCTTTTGATTTTATAACTGTTTTTTTTTAATTAAGTAATTACTTGATAGTCGTACAAATTATTGTAATCGTTGTTAAGACTAATAATTAGGCAATTCTTTAATGACCAAGTGCTAAATACAAGATCTCGGTAAAAAATAAATTAATCTTAAGAATATTGTGAACACAATTAAAATAGGTACTTACTTAATTAAGGAGTCTGTACTTTATATCTAATCTAAGTGTTGATTTTTGACAAAGTTTACTTACAAGGGTAGGTCTTCACTTTAACATGTTTATTATTTGTGTTCATGTTAAATTGTTAATGTAACATAAATAAATAACTATTTTTGTTATATGGTACTTCAATTATTGTTTTTTATTTAATTTAACACGAGTTAACTGTCTGTAGGTAGGTTAATGTGTAAAAAATACACTAAATTTCAGTATACAATGGAAATTTTAACATGTCTAAATAAGTTTCGGTTTCGACCGAAACTGAGACCGAGGCCGAAGATTCGGTTTCGGCTGAATATCCTGTTTCGGTCGGCCATTAGTTAATACATTCATTACAATGGCAGTTATTAGAGTTTTTGTGTTGAGCCTCCCCCTAATTTTTTCATAGTTTTTGGCTTCAGGAAAACATTAAATTCCCTTGTAAACTTCGCTTCCAATTATTGACAGATTGGATAACTTCCCTTATACTTTGTATAGCCGAGAAAGTAAAAGTGTGTCTGTGAACACAACTCCCGATAGAATGAATGTTTCGACACAAAATTTCATATGCGTATCCAGAACATTCTAAAGACGACACCTATTGATTTTCAACCAAATCGACCAAAGGAAAGGGGAGGAATTAGAGGGAGGCTTAACTCAAAACATCTAATAACTGCCGATGTAATAAATTTATCTAAACAAAATTGGTATTACAATGTATGAGCCTCTATGTAAGTCAACTACTAATTATTAGCGCAAACTGTTTTTATTATTACTTTTTTTTTAAATAGAAAAAGGTTTCTCATTGAAATAAACTGTTCATATTGTGCTTATTTATGCATACTGGTCGTTCTAGAGACTACTAACCTGTTCAAGTAAAATCGCATGTACGAATGTTCTGTGCTACCTTTGGATAGAAAATCGAGTAAAACCATACTTAGTTGCGCAATGAGCTTGACCACTTTGCGCATCTCAACCTCACTATTGTTAAGACCATTTAACCCATTTTTTCTTTGGGTAAATATCGGAGATGGTCATTAAATTTACGATTGAATAGAAATAGCGAAGTGAATAGAATCACTATTGGTTTATGATTCTGTACGTACCACAACCTTCAAATATAGTGTTTCCATTCACCCCATTTTGCGGTAATCAGAAGAAAAAAAATGTTGATTACAAAATTAATCAATTACGTTTTAATCCGTCTTTACTATCTGTCAATAAATATATTTAATTATTGCCATTTCTGAAAAAACAGATTCCAATGTCGTGACACATGTAAGATTGACAGTTCTCGCAAAAACATACACTTTTATATACATATTTATTGAGAAGAAAAAAACTGAGACAGGGGCGTAGCTACCGCTTTAGCAGTTGTAGCAATGATACAGGGCCCCCCCCAACATGCTTAAGCAAAATATCATAAAATATTATCCATAGTCATATTGATAAAAGCCAAGCCTAAATTTCTAAATTAAAACATATCAAAAATTATCTTAGAACTACTATGGGACAAGAACGACTATCGGACTTATCCATTACTGTCCATTGAAAAAGAAGAACTTGAGAAACTAAAATCTTCTTCAGCTTGGATGATATAATAAATACGTTCGCCGAAAAAAAGGCAAGGAAAGTACCAATTTAACCATTAGAATATTTTTTTTAGAGTTAAGTTTATTAACACGTATTGTTGCCGACATGAGTCACAATAACTAACTAACCAGAGACCTTGATTAATGTCGATATTATCCCATCGTCAGCACAAAGTTCAACAGTAACATATATCTGCATGTAGTATACCGGTATACCTCTCGGCTTATCCCATCGTCAGCACAAAGTTCAACAGTAACATATATCTACATGTAGTATACCGGTATACCTCTCGGCTTATCCCATCGTCAGCACAAAGTTCAACAGTAACATATATCTACATGTAGTATACCGGTATACCTCTCGGCTTATCCCATCGTCAGCACAAAGTTCAACAGTAACATATATCTGCATGTAGTATACCGGTATACCTCTCGGCTTATCCCATCGTCAGCACAAAGTTCAACAGTAACATATATCTGCATGTAGTATACCGGTATACCTCTCGGCTTATCCCATCGTCAGCACAAAGTTCAACAGTAACATATATCTACATGTAGTATACCGGTATACCTCTCGGCTTATCCCATCGTCAGCACAAAGTTCAACAGTAACATATATCTACATGTAGTATACCGGTATACCTCTCGGCTTATCCCATCGTCAGCACAAAGTTCAACAGTAACATATATCTGCATGTAGTATACCGGTATACCTCTCGGCTTATCCCATCGTCAGCACAAAGTTCAACAGTAACATATATCTGCATGTAGTATACCGGTATACCTCTCGGCTTATCCCATCGTCAGCACAAAGTTCAACAGTAACATATATCTACATGTAGTATACCGGTATACCTCTCGGCTTATCCCATCGTCAGCACAAAGTTCAACAGTAACATATATCTACATGTAGTATACCGGTATACCTCTCGCGTAAAGAAGTTTCAAGTCAATAATCTCATGTAACCTCAGGATTGTATAAATATAACAACCTAGCAAACTTAATGTCACGAAGTCAAAATCTGTATACTTTATGTAATATTTTTTTGTGGAATTAGATAATACAGTAAAGTTCCGCTTATCCGGACACCGATTATCCAGACATTCGGTTAATCCGGACGGGATTAAAAAAAAAAGAATTAAAATTTAGTAAGCTAAAAATTTAATTTAGCAAGCGGTAAGTACGAAAATAATTCAAAGAGAGGCTTTGACTTGACTTACTCAGTTGGCTACGATGAAAAAGTGCCGACAAAGAAGACTTAAGACTTAATATTTAAAAAAATATTTTTAAATATTTATCATGTGCATTTTACAGCAATTCCGTTTAATCCGAACTTTCGGTGATCCGGACGGGGCCCGGTCCCATCTAGTTCGGATTAGCGGGACTCTACTGTATAAACAAGTTCTTCCTTCTTTATTTATTCTATATATTCTATATATTCTATTAGTCTTCTTGACACAAATCGTAGAAATTTATTCGGTCGGTAAAAGTATTTAGTTAAGAACCAAATACTGGTGTGGTCAATTTCAAATACAAGTGTAAAAATAACCAGTAATGGTGTAGTACTGGATTAGTATAGGCAGGCATAGGGACAGACGTACCTTAGAATTATTTGCATTCATAGCTACACGTTATCCAGGTTATGAAGAAATATCAAATTTAACTTGAAATAGTGCATTACGTGTTTAATATAAACAAGTTCGAACCTTTTACCATCTAGAGCATGTTCAGTTCCTGTCATATTACTTTCTGACCAATGAAAATGCATTTGTAAAAATTTATAGAATCCAAAAAGTGGTCCTCCACAAACGAATCCATCACCTTCCAGATACACTTTCACTAAAAATAAAAAAATATAATCAGACTTTACTTTATTATATGTGTATTAAGTTATTGTGACTCATGCCCGGGCTTTAACTACGAGGTCATATCGCCTACTACCAGGAGCGCTCTTTCGTCACTCTGGTGGAAATGAGCCCAACTCTACTAAAGGAATCTTAAATTTTGCCTACCCTAAATTTTTATTTGCCAAGTGTAGGCGTCTTTTAACGAATACCTGATATAGTAAAGGCTCGGGGGCATAGCCTAACTTTCCCTCCAAAGGACGGCGTGCTCAATGTTTTTCTACCCCCCCGGGTAAATAATCTAAAGAGATCGAGTTTTTAACGGAATTTTACTTATGAAGGTCTTGATTCTGCTGAACTCTGTGCGTGTAAATAAGTAATACAGATGTCTGAATCCAACTTATGTTTTATTTTTACCACAAGTAGTTTCGTCAATCTGACATCTTCATTTTTCCATCTTAAACATCGAGAAAAAAGGAATTAAATCTTTATGTAAAATAGTTGTACTTTTAAATGTGGGGATAAAATGATTTCTATATAGAACACTGTCTTAATAATATAGATAGATCGATTATCGACAAGATAATATCTAATTTCAAATATGAGAGCGCCTGTAGCTCAGAGGTAGCGTACTATCCTACTGAGCTCAAGATCGCGGGTTCGAAACCGAGGCGCCTAGGTTTTGTATCTAGAAGGTGAAAACCATGAGCATACCGTCCTTCATAAGGGACGTTAAGCAATGGTCATAACTAAGTCTGGTCCTATGACCCCAACCTCAGTTAACTAAACCTGGGTATGCAAAATGAAGGACTATCACTGTAGAATTAGGCTATATGACTTCTTAGATAAAGCCCGGGCATGTCACAATAACTAACTCTAATTCCAAATTGAGACAGTACACTGGTCTAGTGACTGTGAGTACCACTTACGTGTGTTTCCATCGTTCTCTAGAGTGGTCTGTTTGTCGATTGCCATAAGCTCTGGAAAGGTTAGTTTAATGAACCACTCTTTGATAGTGTCCTCTCGAAGGATGTTGATCGGGGACTGTCCTTGTTTCTTCACCTTACCCAATCGCCACTTATCCCGACTCTTTTTCACATATCTCACTGGAGGTTTTACCTCTTTAAACTCCGAGTATTCGGGAATCATAGTTTTATGCTCTGTGTGTTTAGATTTGTGTGTGTGTGTGTGTGTGTTAGTGTTCAGAACATGTACATTGGATCTTGATAGCTTGTAATGTGAATAATTTAGGTTATATTAGCATCTGTTACATTTATATATATCTATATATATGTCCTACTTTAAAGTAGGACTGACGCTAAACCAGGAAAAGACAAAAGTTATGACCAATTCAAGAAGAGAATGCATCATAGTGCACAAATAGAGATAGAGTATGTGGATGAATACCGGTACCTGGGGGCAAACATTGACTTTCCAATCACGAACAGAGAAAGAGGTGAACTGCAGAATTAGAGCAGGATGGAGAAAATACTGGTATCTGAAAAAAATACTTAAGGGAGATATTGCAGTGGACCTGAAAGCCAAAATCCTGATGAGCTGCGTCTATCCATCCATCCTATATCGCGCATAGACCTGGTCGCTGACACAGAAGCTGGATCGTCGTCTGTAACTAAACCAATTTAGGATGGTGAGGAGCATGCTTGGAATAAAGATAAGTGACAGGATAAGAAACAGCGAGGTTCTACGGAAGATGAGGCTAAGAAGCCTCCAGAAGGAAGCACACTTGATGAGGTGGAGATGGGCCCTCGGATGGATGGATCCTCGACGATGGGCTAAAGTCTGCACGGAGTGGATTCCTAGAGACAGAAGAAGAGGAAAAGGGAGACCTGGACTGCGGTGGAGGGACGAGATAGTGGAGAGAATAGGGGATGGATGGTGCACAGTGGCCAGAAACAGAGAAAGATGGAACTAATGTGTTACAGTACTATTTAAGAAATAACCCTCATTTTTACTTTTTGCTTTTGTTTTGTTTGATCTTGTTTTATTTTTATTTTATTTTAATCAAGAAGTAACAGTTATACTTAAGAAATAATTTAATTTAATTTGGGAACAATCGTTCAATTTTTTTTCTTCTGTTGAAAGAGCAGTAGACTCAAAACCTCCAAAAGGAGAGGCTTTTGTTCTAAAAGAATGTCAATAAAGCTATTTTTATTTTATTTATTTTTAATATATATGTACTGATAATGTATTATTATGTATGTTTGTCGGTAGGACATTTAATTTAATAATTGATTTAGAATCGCCCTGAAAAAGTTACATTTTGTTTCTTTAATATTCGAACTTACCATTCATTATTCATTGTTAATCGATTTATTGAGGTTACTCATCTTCATTTTCATTCAAATATTCTGCCTATTCTTAGGTGTTTTCTGACTGAAAGTAGTATTATTTATGTATTTAAGTTATTTAAGTAAAAGGATGTTTAGACCAAGTTCTCACTTGTAGATCTTCCAATCAGATCAACAATAATTCATATATATTGTTTTAAATTTTAGTAAAAACCTATATCTACAGGTACAGTTGTTGCTGCTTTCAGTGTTTATTTGATCCATGGTTTCTAGCATTAGATTGTGAAGAGACATTTTAAAATGTAAGTAATGTTTATTTTGAACTAAGATAATTTTTGTTAATTAAATAAAGACAGTTGAGTTTTCTTCTCACAATTTGAGTTTGACAAGTTTTATTTTGTAAGTACTGCAGGGGTCATTAAACATGTATAATTTGAAAATAGTGAATAAAGAGTTAATATTCAATATAGTGTGGATTATTTATAACAAGTGAAGAAGCTTGGAAGTGTGTGATAGTACAGTGAATTTCGATTTTACATATATACTTAATACTATAGTATAATATTTTTTATACTTTAGCATAAGAAATGTATAATAAGTAGTTTCACTTTTGCGATCCCCTGAAATCAGTTTGTGTGACTGGAATTTTGTGATCTCTATCCAAAACCGATTTTAGCAATATATATACACCGGTTTCGGCGTTACAACATCTCTGGGTTTAGGTTTTTACTTAATTTATAACTAATGACCTTTAAGATTAATCTTTTTTAACAATTTAAATATTTAACCGCCACCTATTTTTATTTTTTTTGCACAAGAAATGCACTGACGAAGATTATACTCAGTCTTATATCCTAGTTTATACTAAAAAGTAAACTGCAGACTGATGATATAAAATAACATGACTTTTGGGACAATCAAACAAATTTAATTTCAGACGAGAATTCCTTTAAATTATTCTTCTAATTTGGCCTATATATTCGCACTATCGTTGACTTTAATCAGTAGATAAACTTTGAACTAATCAGGGTCATTTCATTCACAAACAAACATGACTAAACTACATAATTGGTCTTCCGTTTGTCAAATTGACTCTTATCAAAAGCTGACTATTTTCAAATTTTTTCTTTCATCACTCCCTTTCAAAAGTGAACCCAGTCGGCTGCGCAGTTGTAAAAAAAACAGTCTTAGTCAGGAGAAGCTTCGAGTTGATATGATATGGCCTATGAGTTTGGTGAGGTTTTGGCCTGAATTGGACGAGATATGGTCGTATAGACATCACTCATGTTGAGCTTGGGATTTCAAATACCATCCTACATACCTGTCACCAATTAAAAAATGTTTTGAATTGAGAAATCATCTAGAAATTCGCTAGCTGTGATATCCACCATTGTTCGTATTACCCAATGAGTTAGTTATTGTCACTCATGGCCAGGCTCTAATTACGTCATATCGCCTACTACCAGTGCGCTCTTTCACCCGTCCGAAGCCTTAGGTTTCATATGTGGGAGTTGAAAAAACCTTGAGCATTCCATTCTTCGGATGGTATGTTAAGCGATGGTCCAGAGCCTTTGCGATGTCAGACTCATAGGTACTCGTTATAGAACTCCCATAGTAGAGTCGGGCTCATGTCCACCAAAGCGACGAAAGAACTGTCTGGTAGTAGGCGATATGACGTCGAACTTAAAGCCTGGGCCTGAGTCACAATAACCAACTACTAGAAGCAGGTGTACCAGGCACACAACATTATAAAGTGAAACTTCTACATTTCAAAAACGAATAATTCCCTTTTGGGATTAACTGAAAGTAAGATGAGACTTCAAACGTGTTTATAATATGGATATTAATACGAGATGTCCCAGCTATTATCAGGTCACGGAGATTTTAACTCCAAATGTTTCTTCTTCAGGAGGAAGAACAACTCGAAACTATTCATGTGGAGGCATTGAGACTGCAGAACATGTAGTCCTTGATTGCCCACTGTATGATAGGCCAGTTGATTCGCGAGACCGGATCATATGTGGGACTTGATCTGCTGCAGCTGGTGACGGAGACCGGCTACCCAGTGTTAAGTCGGTTTATCGGCTCATGGCGAGAGCAGAAAAAAACTGTGACGGGCTGGGGCGACCACCGACACACGTTGGTCGACCGGCGGTCGCTTCCGGCCAGCCATAGCCCAGATCCCGAGCTCCCTCCACAAAGATGAAGATGGGTTATGTTGCATACGTGCAAGGTGCACCCAAAAACAATAAAAGGAATACATATTTAGATTTTGTTTTAAAAAAAAATGTTGATGCGTAATAAAAGGCTGATTAAATAATATTTAATGGATTAGGACTTGTATCAATAACCAGCGTCATTATTCCGTTGTTGCGTTAATGATACGTTCTCCTATATCTTGGAGTTCCCTTACGTTTTCTTCAATCTGTCCCCCATTGGTGTTTCCCAAAGCTCGTAAACCATTTATCTGGAAAAAAAAAAAAAAGAATTGAGTGGTATAATTAAGAAATTTTAACATATATTTTAAATATTTATTTATTTATTAATATCTTGAGGCTTAGCCTTGAGAGATCAATATGGTGGAATTTCCTCTACCCCGATATTTTTCTAAATATCCAACCCAGGGCAGGAAATTCTCCTTAGACCAGACAGGGGGTGGGACTGGGGGATGAATGAGACTAGACATTTTATGCTAGCCGGCATTTGAGGTTAAGCTAATCATCAGACAAGTGACAATCTAAGTTGTCGGTGAATCACCGGTAATATAATAATAATAATAGTTTTTATTGTTTAAAGGGATTAACCCTATATAATTGAGCCAGTGACCATTACATTTACAATATTAACATATTCAAAATTATAGATAGATCAGCTGAACAATAATGACATATATAAAGGAACCTTTGCACAGGACTATAAGAATAATAAAATAGAATAAACATTATATTAATTTTGTTAAATCGGTACAAAGCTGTAAGTGAGAATAAGTACAAAATATATTTAAAAAATACAAATTAATAATAATGTAATAAAGAGATTGAATATGGAAAAATATATTTAAAAAAATAAACAAAGATAAAAATAAATTACGGGGTTAGAATCAAAATGGTCTAAGTGACATTTTTAAAACTTTAAAGAAACTGGAAATATTTTGTCTTCTGCTTTTATGGTGAAAGTTGCTGTTAGCAAACCATAAAATTGAATAAAAATCTTAATTTCAAGGTCACTATTGATATGTTTAAGTTACTTGTTCATGTCACTAAAATGGTATAAGTGATTTGCCTCTAGATCTCAGTACTGGCTAGGATTTCACTTGTACAACTTTTTTCCTGAACAGAATTATAATTTTTGTACCCGATTATGCACTTAACGAAAACTTTTCAAAAATGTCACTTGAACTATTTTGATTGTAACCCCGTCAAATAATAATATATATTGCATTGCTATTTAGTGTATAGGGGTACCTCAAATTGATTTAGGGGGTATATTTTGGAAATATGGTAACCAATAGTAGTACATTTCACAAAGTGTTAATCAAGTAGATACTGATATATTTTTTAATCAAATACATACAAATACATAATTACCTCCAATCGATTTATTGCAAATATTTGTTTGTACACAATCCACTGGACATTTTCTGTGTAAGGTGATGTGGTGAGGGAACCTGAGTAAGTATAGTAACCACTAGGTTGCAAATATTTTCCAAAGTCTAGTAATAAGTTTTCATTGGCGACAACTGATGTATTCGGCTCAACTATTCGCTCTAGATAATTACTGTAATTATGTTTGGGTTCGTAGTCGGATACCTGAAACAAAAGTTGTTCCAATTTTACTTCTCAGCTGTTTCGAACTGTAGGGGAAGTTATGTAATCGGTAAAAAATTCCAAAAGATTCCAAATATGAAAAAAAAAAAGAAATGCTCTCTGAGTGTCTGTGAACACGATAACTCCCGATAGAATGAATGTATAGACACAACATTTTTATAATATAAAATAAACATATTATGTGATTCCAGAATCTTTTAACGACAAAACCTGTATATTTTCAGCTCAATGGACCTAAGGGAAAAGGGTGGTTGGGCGGAGGCTTAACACAAAAACTGTAATAACTGCCGATGTAATGAACATAACTACATGAAATTTCATATTTGAAGTCAAAACCCAATGAGGACATAACCTGTCAAATTTGACCGATATCGGCTGAAGGAAAGGGAGGGGTTCAGGTGAGGGTCTCAATTCAAAAACCATAATAACTGCCGATGTAATGAATTCATCGACACAAAATTTAGTATTAGGATTTAGAAGCTCCTATGTAAGTCAATTGTTGAATATTAACGCAAATGGTTGACTGGTTTTGGAGGAGGATCGAAAAGTTAATAGATTAATTCAATTAAAATAATTAAAAGTATTGTCACCATATATATGATTGTATTCCTTGTTCCCAGAATCCCCTATATCCCACCAAATATACATATACTACACTGACACTAAGGGGAAATTAATAATTAATATTATAAAAATATATCGGGACATATAACATTATATTTATGGGACAAATAATTTGATGTAATATAGAACGTTTAAATCCAGATGGAATAAATAGGCCTTATAGTACTAATGGACCAAATCGATCTCTTGTCTAGATTTTAGTTCTGCCAAAATATATATTATAAGGCCGATATAAGTTTTGTAAAATAAAGTTTAAGATGTACATGTAATAATAATTTAAATATAGAACAAAACCATTGTAAATACCTTATATACAGGGTGTAACAAGTCGAGAGGGCGATACTTAGGGATCTTATAGTAAACTTAATTCTGAACAAAAAAGTTCCTATAAACATAGGTCCGCAAATGCTTTGTTTAAAATTTATAATCAAAAAACTGCAGGACAAAGAAAGAAATACCTGCAATTGGTATAAGGGATTAGGATCTGAATAGGGTTCAAAGTTCAATACCATTCATGTTTATGAATGTTGGGTTCTATTTCAATGCAACTAATCTCATTTATTGTGAATCGGTTTTGCATAAAATGCCGCGAATGTTCAATGCGGAATATCCAGATATTCTATTTGTGTACGGTTTTTGTAGAGGGAACAGTGATGCAGCTATTGAGTACTGAAGACGGTTCCCTCTTCGACGGATCCTCCATCGAAGGGTTTTCCAGGCTACTTATCAACGAATAAGAGAAACTGGCCGTGTTGCAGAGCTGCCCACCAGAATAATTAATCCACGAGTCAATGTAAATCGAAGTGAAAATATCATCAGAGCTTTTGAAGTAAATCGGACGACAAGCCCACGTCGAACCGGGCTTCAAATGCAGGTTTCGCATATGGAAGTGTACAGAACCCTAAGGAGCGAACGTATGTACCCCTATCATTTTAATTCAGTGCAGTATTTAGTACAGGGTGATGGTGAAGCAAGGATGCAATTCTGTAACTTCGGTATCTTCATCCATCCTCAATCCAATCATCACTTTGGTTACAACATCTTATGGACAGATGAGGCTACATGAATGGTATTGGTAACCTTGAACCCTATTCAGATCCTAAACCCTTATACCAATTGCAGGTATTTCTTTCTTTGCCCTGCTGTTTTTTTTATTATAACTTTTAAACAAAACATTTGCGGACCTATGTTTATAGGAACTTTTTTGTTCAGAATTAAGTTTACTATAAGACCCCTAAGTATCGCCCTCTCGACTTGTTACACCCTGTATAGAAATATCCAATTTTCTATAATGGAATGTGGTATGGTGTATGGAATGGTAGCCGTAATAATAATACTGGTAACAGGGTACTTATCGTAAAAGTAATAAAAAAATAAGTTTGGATACAGTTATACTTTATAGAAGTACTTTTTAAAAGTTTATTCCATAAAAATATGGAATAACGCAAATTAATTATCTAAGTTTTCGCTCTCTCTTTGAAACCATTAATAGGTGTCTTACTTTTTGGGTTGTTTAAGGAGATTCTTGACTCATATACAATATATTATTACAGCATCAGTTATCTCATTGCCTTCTCAAAACATAGCAATTACAAACGATTCGGGAAGCGCATCAACAGTGTCTATCTATATGCATGTGTTCTTTAGATTAACTATTCTTTCTCTTAATCAGAATTTTTGTTTTATAGAACATATTTATTGAGTCGACCTTCATATTTTTTTGACTGGGTGTTTGAATATGGAAGATTCTGATGAACAGAAGGAATAGTTAATCTAAAATGTATATAGATAGACACTGTTGAGCTCAAAATCGCGGATTCGAAACCTGGCCCTTAGTTTATTTTATCTGGGAGGTAAAATAAACTTGAGCACGCCGTCTTTCGGATGAGGAGTTAAGCGATGGTTCCGAGCCTGTATGATGTCAGATACTCGTTAAAGACCCCCTACCCTACATGAATAAAAATTTAGGACTGCTGTAGTAGAGTCGGGCTCATGTCTACCAGAGTGACGAAAGATCGCTATGGTAGTAGGCGATATCATCTTGTAGTTAAAGCCCGGGCATGAGTCATAATAACTAAATACATTATTGGGAAGAGGGGGGAGGTTCATATCCTTGATTTCTTAGATGACCTCAAGGATATATACATCAAGAGGCGGTAGGTCAGGGGATCTTGGCGGCGTGTGTGTGACCCTCCCCCTCCCCCCTACTCCAAATCTATCAATTAGTAAATAATCACTTTTGAAATTTTCATTTTTGTATCTAGCCATTATGATAAAATATGAACCAATGTACTTCCCCAGATCGAATTTCCCCTTTTCGCTCCCCCTCCAAAGCTAGTCGACCATTTGTGCTAATATTCCACAGTTGACTTATATAGGGGCTCCTAAATCCTCATACTAAATTTTGTGTTGATAAATTACATTACATCGGCAGTTATTAATGTTTTTGAATTGAACCCCCCCCCCCCCCCCCCCCCCCAGAACCCCCTCTTTCCTTCAGCCGATATCGCTGAAATTTGATAGTTTATGTCCTCATTGCGTTTTTTCTTTAAATATGAAATTTCATGTCGATACACTCATTACATCGGCAGTTATTGGGGTTTTTGAATTGAGCCTCCACTCTGATCTCCCCTTAACTTTTGTCGATTCCGCTGAAAATGAATTCTTATGGTATCTTGAATTAACATATGAGATTGACTTATTTACACCCAATAATGCCAGTAGGAAATGATTTTGAGAAGGTGGATGGAGATATATAAGCGTGATTAGTATAAGAAATGTAATGGCCATAAACCGATTTTTTTTTATAATTTTTTGAATCAGGGGTTCGGAAAACATGAAATTTCTTTGAAAACTCTACATCGAATTTCTGATCAATTACATAACTTCCCCTATACTTCGTATCCCTGAGGAAGTAAAAATAAATATATATTTACCCTAAATAGTGCGCTAATAACACAAAGCGGAGGTCTTTGTGCAGGAAGTTGACAGTTCAAGCATTGATTAGCTTGAAATACAAATTGTGCCTCACAAATATACCTGCAAAGTTATAGTTATTATAAAAAAAGTTACATAACTAAAATTTGTAATTTTCTGTAATAATACCAATCAGAAATAGCTTAAAATAACTGCAAAAACACAAGAAAATTCCACAATTGTTAACTATTTTTTTTTTACTTCAATTTAGTAAAAGTAGTACAGTAAAATAATGAGAGGCAATAGGTACAATAATAAAATAATATAAAGTAATTACTAAAAAAATAAAAAATAAATTAATGAATACCTAAATAAAAATAAATTAATGTATAATATAAAAGAATAAATAAAATAAATTAAATAAAAATGTTGCTATCAAGTAATTAAGCGAAAAAGTAAGTTCCAACTTATGGCCATTTATAGCATGTTCAGTGCCATCAAGTTGACCTCGTGCCCAATGAAAATGCATTTCCAAAAATGAATATTCGCCGAAGAGTGGGCCTCCTTTTATTCGTCCACCCTCCACTGAGATTTGACCTGAAAATATTTATGATAATTATACTGAAATAAAATGTTATTTAATTAAATACAGTAGAACCTGGATAATGAAAAATAATATTATTACAGAAACATATGAAGGTACTAAAAACGAAATGTTATTAAGAATTAATGAAATTAGAAATATCTTCATAAATATGATCTTTTCATTATTTAATTTTTTTTGTATGAAAATATGTATAATATTTTATATTAGCTCAGAGGTAGCATGCTTGTCTATTGAGCTCAAAAAACTAAGTTCGAAACCCGGCCGAGGCTCTTCGGTTTTTCTTTGGGAGGTGAAAAAACCTTGGGCAGGATGAGATGTCAGGCACTCGTTAAACATCCCTAACCTTAGTGAATGAAACTTTGATCCCAACCAATTCAGAGGTGCAACTCTCAGTTTTCGATGGATTTGGGTATTTTTGATAAACCTGAGCGCGTTACCCCTATCCGTAGGGTTTTGTTAACTTGTTGGTGCGGTTAGTGCAGAACCATACGGCACACAGTGGTCCAGATACTCCGAATTCCTGGCCATAAATCGAAATATCGAAGTTGATACAAATAATTATTCAACACTTGTTCAAACACGAATTAAAGCGTCGGGAGAGGCGTGGTCATTATCTTTAGTCGAGAAAACTGATTTTCAAGTTCGAGTGTTTACAGACGCTTTTGTTCCTTATTTGTGTTTTGAGGTGGCTAAGGCGTGTAATTTCTTCTTTCAAGCACTGAAAACAATAAACTGGAGATGTGCCTGTTTCTGAGAGACATCTATCGGAACAGCTAGCCAGGTATTTGTCTCTAATCAAGGCATAGATGGGGCAGTCTATCAGAAAATGGGCCAGGTTATCCTCTCCCCCAGAGAACATAACTTACAACTAATCTCAGGAGAGAACTCATGTTTTTCGTTTCTTATATAAATCCGTGTTCCCTTTTTCCCTGCTAACCGAAGCTGGACAAGCACTCCTAGCTTGTTTATATGGCTATGAAGGCGGGTATGTGGTTCTATGATCCCAGACTGCTGACATCCCGGTAATAAAGATTAAACCTCGGTGGAGGTCCGATGTGTCCCAGTCTCATGACGACTTTATCGAATGGACCTCACCAACGATATAATTTGTATCTCCAATTATAATAGAAAACTCAACTCATTTAATTTAATTTTTAAATACAAAAATAACAAATTTGTAAATAAGTACAGTGCAAACTCCATTTAACGCCACTCGATTTAACGACAAACTCCCTAAAACATCTAAATTACTTGAATCTGGTTGGTTTGCCTTGTTGTCCATACAATGATAGCTATGTAGCATCATACCCACTCTAAATAACGACAACAATACGTCATTACTAAGCAATAAACAGTACTTTCAAGTTTCCGAAATTAATAAGAACTGCAGTTGTGTACGGTCTTTTGTTTGTTATTTTGTTGCTTTATTGTCTAGCACGTATTTACCTCGACTGTCGGCATCATACGTACCGAAGATTCTAAGAAATTCGTTCTTTTGTCTGTTGTGATTACCTTGCACGGCAAGTTGATCCCACATTATCCCAAGATATGAATAAAATACATTAGAAAATACAATTAAAATACTGGAGCAGCAAAAAACGTCAGACGAAGATAACAGACTATACGCAATAAGCGTTGTTATTTGTATCAATATTAATGTTTGTTGTTTGTAAATGTTATACTTTATTAGTAAATACATATTATAATAGTAAAATACTATTAAATGTAATGTAATATGTATTGATTTTTCTTCTCTTCATTTAACGACAACTCTCAATAACGCCATAAAATGCGCAGTCCCTTAAGTGTCGCTATATAGAGTTTACACTGAATTTGAAATGTATGTTTATTCAACCAGTTAAAATGAATTTAATTGTTTTTAGTAAAACGAATAATAATAAAATAAATGAATTGGCCGATGTACTTACACGTACTGCCGGTATTCTGTATCCTGGAGCTCCTGATTGGATTGTTCATGTTTTGGAACTCGAGCGGGGGGTACCATTGCCAGATACAGTGTCCTTCGTCAATGTTGACTGGCGACTGTCCATGGACTGGAGTTACTTGGGCCTGCCTCTTAAGGTCGGACGGCACCGCCCGAAGTAGTGGTCGCCTATAGTTACGGAGGGCATCCACTAGTTTTCTAGCATCTGTTTTCTCCTTCTTCCTTTCAAAATATTCAACAGGACGTTGTACATATTTGTAATCTTTAAAATCAGGAATCATTTTAATGTTTACTTTTGTCCTTTTTTTTTTTTTTTTTTCTTTTTAAATTAGTTTTTTTGTTTACATTTTCTAACCTTGTCAACTTGAATTACAAATGTTCTCATTATTGAGGCAATCTTCACAATACACATCTGCTTATATGATTACCCGTAATCATGTGTTAGTTATTATGACTCATGCCCATTAACTACCTGATCATATCGCCTACTACCAGACCGCCCTTTTGTCTCTCCGGTGGACATGAGCACGACACTGTGTCGCAATAAAAATGAACAATTTTAATGGCCTTGAGTCTATAAAGTGAGTGAAGAAGAAGAAAGCATTCTTTATAAGAGTAGTAGTGGTTACAAGAATGGCCAGTAGAGTTCAGGTCAGATGGATAATGATGATATAATAATGTTTATTATATATCGTGGGCGAACGGGCAAAAGGGGATGTCACTTTTTTCGAAAAATGCGTTTTTTTCACCATTTCATAGATAGAGGCATTCTCCATCATTGTGCCAAAGGAGATAAGTCAAATGTGACCCAATTTTTTTAAATTAGCTTGTGAATTATGGCGCAAGTCGGGATTGCCTCAATGTTGGTTGTGAAAAGGGGACAAGTCTTTTTAGAATGTAGTTTGGTGACTTACCTCTTATATGTAGCTCTATATTGCTGTGCTCAAGGCGTTAAGTCCAGGCAGTCATTTGACTTATCCCCTTAAACACACTTGATTTACGACTTATCCCCCAAAACAGCATTAATTTAGATTTAGAGAGTGTCCATTGCATCCCACCGCTCATCCATGGTCAAAATTAATTTTGAAACATTGTTATACAATTTTATGGTTATAAAAATAAAATTGAAACGAGTATTTTGCTTAAGTTATCCCCTTTTACGCGCAAAAAAAGTTGTGTAAAAAGGGATAAGTCTATTTTGGGAGAGCACACTTTGCCTAAATGCTAAAATTACTCGAAATTGGCTAAAAATATTAAAGAACCCTTTCACAAAATGGTTTAGGATGAAAAAACGAAAATATAAATGATAAGCTTGCCTAAATGAAACAAAAGTTAGAATTTGGTAGAGAATTCAAACTTTGTTTTTTGATTTCCCAACATTCTTGTTTCTAGACTTATCCCCTTTTGCCCGCGCGCCCACGATATAATGTGACGAATCACCGTCAATGTACTTCCCTAGTCCTAATTAATTAATTTTAATGTGGAAATGGTTAGTTCCAATGAAAGATAGTCTATTAAAACCAATTTTCCTTATGCAATTTCTATATTTTCAAATTTGAAGTAGGACCAAAATGCACAACTTGGGTAAATAGCTAAAAGTAAGAAAATGTTGCATTATTGTCTCTGCAACATAAAATCATCTTATATTATGTCAGAATTAATTTTTTTAAATGTCTGTTATTCATTCCTCACATTTTATGTTGCAGATCCAATAATAGAGAGAGCGCGGAAACATAGGTGTGAGTAGGGTTTAGCCTCAAATTTAGAGATCGAATCACTCTCAAAAGAGCGAAATCAGAAGTTAAGGGCCCACCAAACAAAAAAGTTGAAGATTCAAAGGGAAAACGTAGAAATCGTGTAAGCGCTAAAAAGGTCCGTGTTTAGGACCGTCAATCCGTTAACCGAATATTCAACTAGAACCGTGGACCAGCTCTACTAATTAACTATCATCGTATCTAGTTGAAGCATATCGAGGAAGGGGAAGGGGTGTCCTAAATTTTGTCTATATAGTTTTATTCACCTAGAGTAGGAGTCTTTAATCATATGTCTAGTGATAACAATGTTCTGCAAAACTTTTGCTGATGTCTCTCTTGTGAATAATTTCACTGACAGACCTTTAATGAAATAAAATAAGTAGGGATCATAAGAATGGGAAAAGAAAACGATTAAAACGTTAAATTATTCAGATAAAAAGAATGAAATCACGTTATCATTTATTTACTGATTATCAACGTCGAAACGGTCAAACAATCATCGCGTGAAATTTAGTTGAACTTTCTAACGCTACAGTATTGAAGGTTTGAAACGTGTTATAATAGATGGGACTCTATAAGCTATCTAATGATATATAATTTATTACTTTACGATTATTACTTTTGAAGATATAAGCATTCAGGGTACGGTATGTTTTCGCTGCATCCTTGTTCCTCATGTTTTTTAACAAAAGATCTCTCTCTCCCCCCCCCCCCCCCCTCCCTCCCCCCTACCCCATAACCCCTCTGATCTCCCCCTTCCCTTCTGCCGATCCTTCTGAAAATTATTAAGTGTTGTCCTTATGGAGTTTTGAATTTACATATGAAATTTTGTGATGATACATTCACAACTATTACGTCAGTTATTAAAGTTTTTGTGTTAAGCCTCTCTCTAATCCCCTTTCCCATTGGTCAATTTGGCTGAAAAAAAAAATAGGTGTCTTTGTTAGAGGGTTCTGGATTCACATATAAAATTCGTTGTCAATACATTCATTCTATCGGGAGTTATCGTGTTCAGAAATCACAGACAGACTTTTTTTTCATAATTAGAATCTATGGGTAGGAAAACATGAAATTCCGTTGATTACATAACTTCTCCTATACTTCGTATAGCTGGGGAAGCAAAACGTAAAAAATTGTGGGAAACATTTCACTAAATAATGTAAACTTTTTGAGGAATTCTATAAATATATTTAAATGCGGCCATCCCACAAAGAGATTCCATCCTTATTCAAGAATAACCTTTTCCCAGCCCTTCTTACTCACTCCACGGCCACCAAATATCCTCTGTGATACAACTGGTAACAAGGCCACTGTTGGGTTTGGGTACAGGTTAAATGAGAACTTCGAATAGAACAAGAGATATATTTATTTGGACAACACCCTTATTACAAAACCGCGTGGTAACGAACACAAAGTCAGTTGTTCAATAATAAGTCCCATACCGCGTGGGAACTACACAAGTCACTCACTTACTGTGCTTGGTAACAGACGACTCACTTTATACCCGCGTGGTAATAAACAACTCACTTCCGCATGGTAACTAACGACTCACCTTATACCCGCGTGGTAATAAGGACGAATCCATTCCGTACACCGCGTGCTGGCTCGACCCAGACTCTCAGTCCACCCCGCGTGGTGACCAACTGGTCCCTCTCGTTGTTAAGAGACGACTCACTTTATACCCGCGTGGTAACAGCCAACTCAACCAACTCAGTCCACCCCGCGTGGTGCCCAACTGCTTACTGACTCATGTAGTTCAAGAGTCCCGCCGACTCCTATCGATTGTCTCGGCGTGCTCCCGAATTCACCCACACTCAACTCGCGACTTAACAGCCACAGTAAATTAGTCAAAATAATTTTATTCAAAAATAACATTGATTTAAAAAATATATTCTAGCAGCATTATTCTGAATTAACTGCAGTTTCCGTAGTTTCAAATATGGTCCGCCCTAGTAAAGGTTGCAAGTCCCGTACATTTTCTTTAATTCTTCCATGGCCTTTTGAACTTTTCAAACTTCGATAGCCATTAATCTGAAAAACGAGCAAATGGAGGGTTGTAACAATATTTGTTACAAGAACTGATTTAATAAAGTAAATTGTTGTCTTTATGGGGTATTGGTCACACATATAAAATTTCATGTAGATACATTCATTCTATCGGAAGTTATTAGAGCTTTTTTACGTTAAGCCTTAAGCGGAAACCGGCTACGCAATGTTCAGCCGATTTGTCGCCTCCTGGTGGAGAAAGAAGAAAGCACTGAATCTGGATGTCGGAAAACATGAAATTCCGTTAAAAACTTCCCATAAAATTTTCAACCGATTACATAACTTCCCCTATACTTCGTATAGCTGTGGAATTAAATATAATAATATTTAAATATATATCTAGTATATTAATTTTTCATAATTACCTCCAATCGATTCATAGCAAATATTTGTTTGTACACAATCCATTGGACATTTTCAGTGTAAGGTGGAATGGTGAGGGAACCTGAGTAAGTATAGTAACCACTAGGTTGCAAATATTTCTCAAAATCTAGTAACAAATTTTCATTGGCGACAAGAGATGTGTTGGGCTCAATTAATTTGTCTATATAATTGTAGACATTATGTTTGGGTTCGTTGTCAGATCCCTGAAACAAACATTTTTTCCACATTTTAATATTTATTTTTAATTATTTCTACTGTTAGGGAATGTTGTGGAGAGTGCTGCTACATCTTGTAATTATACTAGGTACAAAACTTTCCGATTAGACTTACAGAGCGCTGCATTTCTTTCGTAATACAAAAAAAAAGTATTACTTGGAATTTACCATACAAAATTAATGACAGAAAAGCTATCAAAAAACTTGTGTTAACAAATGTTACATATTTAATATCCAACTATCGACTTCCCCTTAGATTGGAGATAGACATTGTTCGAGGAGCTTACAAGGTTCTGTAGTTCATATGCGTAGTTTAACGAACTCTTCATGTGGCACAATTTTAGGTAATCTGAAGTAACCTGAGAATTGTATAAATATGAAAACCTAGCAAACTTAACTGTTACTTTTGCACTTTGTGCTGACAATGGCATAAGCCGAAACCGGTACACTTTATGTATGAACAGACGTTCCAATTAGTCATTTCAATTTAGGAGGGTTCACAAAAAACATTGTGTCAGGAAGAAGAAATAATAGTTTTCGAAACATCAAAAAGAAATAAAATTTATAGATCAATCTCTCATTTATATTAATAATAATAGTAATATTTATTTCCGTTAAACCGTAACATGGTAATTGAATAAGTCATATCATTTTGAATATCAAAATAGCTTATAGTTTATAGGTATGCATCAATTGATATTAAATCAGAATATAAACAGATATGAGTATAATAATAATTATAACAATAAAATGAATAATCAATAGAATATATGAACATACAATTCCTAATATTAATAACATTTATTATTGTCATGTCAGATACTGAGGTCAACATCGCAGATTCGGAACCCGGCAGAGGCTATTAGTTTTTATCTGGTAGGTAAAAAATCTAAAGCAAGCAGTCCTTAGGATGGAACGTTAAGCGACGGTCCCGATAATGTACGATGTCAGTTACTCGTTAAACCACAGTAGAGTCGGGCTCATGTCCACCAGAGCGACGAAATAGCACTCTGATAGTAGGCGATATCACCTCGTAGTTAAAGGCCTGGGCACGGGTCGCAACAACTACTATTTATATTAAATTTTTAATTATACAAAATACTTTAAGATAAATCTTCTTTCGTGACGATAATTCGAGGCTATTATACGTCCCTTCCTGAAGTAAAAAAGAGTGAAATGAGAGAAAAAAGATATATATCTATATAAATAAATAAATTAACAATTAACAACGAAGTATATAACTGAAAGAATTAATGTTAATAATGAATACATAAAACAAAAAAGTAATTACTGTCGAGATTAAAGAATACTGCTGGAGGCCCCCCTCTGTCAAGAAAACTACAATGAAATTAAAGCTATTATATACAAATACAACTTACGTATCTTCAATAATGTGTCAGGAGCATATAGTTGATAATAGGTTTTATATTGTAGCAGCTTTTACTTTCTTACTCCCATTTTTTATTTTTATTTATAAATTTCTTTTGTTACATGGTCAAACGTTTCGGGTTATTTCTTCCCATCATCAGTGACTAAAAATATTAAATTAACAAGCATAATAGAAAATGTGCATCAAGAATTAACAATTTAAAATTAACATTATAACAATCTTTGTTTTTTAATTTTTTTATTAAAAAAGTAATGCTAAACCAACCTTGAGTATCCTGTTTTTAGGCTAAACTTGATAAAAGACCTTTTTTTTTTTTTTTGTTAAAAAATAACAAAAAAAAAAAAGGTCTTTTATCAAGTTTAGCCTAAAAACAGGATACTCAAGGTTGGTTTAGCATTACTTTTTTAATAAAAAAATTAAAAAACAAAGATTGTTATAATGTTAATTTTAAATTTTAAATTGTTAATTCTTGATGCACATTTTCTATTATGCTTGTTAATTTAATATTTTTAGTCACTGATGATGGGAAGAAATAACCCGAAACGTTTGACCATGTAACAAAAGAAATTTATAAATAAAAATAAAAAATGGGAGTAAGAAAGTAAAAGCTGCTTCAATATAAAACCTATTAACAACTTACGTATAATACAACTTACGGTTATTCTTCCTTCTTTTAGAACAATTTAAAGAAACAAATCTCTTTTTCTTCCCGTATAGAAGGTTTCCTAGTAGGTAGAAGGTTGGCTAGTTGGTTATTGTGACTCATAGGCTTTAATTACTATGTCATATCGCCTACTACCAGAGCACTCTTTCGTCACTCTGGTAGACATGAGCCCGACTCTACTCTGGGAATGTTTAGTTACCTTGGGTAGGGGTCTTTAACAAGTACCTGACAGTATTATTAAAGCAGTACCTATGTGACAAGTTTCTGTCGGAGAAAAAATATTTTCGTCTCCACAGAAACACTTTTTTAATTTGACTGGCTCATAAGTTAAAAATTTACAATTTTTTATAACTTTTTTAAAATGGGTCTGAGGGTGGTGTAACAACCGAAAGCGCTCTTATATACATCTTGTAGGGGAAAGGACTACATTTTTCTTTTCCTAAGTACCGAAGTTCTTTGTTTTTATTTATCATATACTTATAACCTAAATGTTATACATTTATAGCCAAAATATTATACAATTATACCTTAAATATAATACATTTATACCCTAAATATTATACATTTATACCCTAAACAGAACGCCGAGAATACAAAGGGGAGGTCTTTCTTTTCTTTTTGGGGATAAAGAGCCTCTGCCGTCTTTTGCTTGAAATACAAAGTGCGCCTCACAAGCAAACCTGCAAAACAATTAATAAATTACAGTAAATAAGCATATAAGAGCGAACAAGATACTAATAATCACAGTAGACTTAAAATGGCGGCTTGTAGCCTATATTGAAGATATAATTCCAAAGAAGTGTGTTCAGATCACACACTGAAGGAGTGAATTGAAATGTAATTTTGGCTCTGTTTCCTCCAATTTTACGAATTGTTACCTTCTTTGGGCTATCAAACTACAATTATATGTACAATTTGATTATTTCACAATAAAACCTAGTTATTTGTTTATGGGAGATTTCTATCGCCACTGACTTCCGCCATTTCGAATGTCAATAAACAGACAGATTCATTATGAGAGTTCTGAATATCTTTAATTAGACACTCGATGTGTAATATTTAATAAAAAAATACTTATAACTGTCAAAAAACTAGGAGAATGAATATATCGATGGTTGAGAAGTCGATCAACTTAGTTGATTAGTTCATGCTGGAGAAGAACATACCCAGTGATTCACCGACGACTTTTGTTTCTTGTCTTCAGACAACCAAACTACAATGACATGTAAAATTTTGTAAAACGTTATTCACATTCTTGTTAACGACTTTAGTAACTGCAATTTGCTACTAAGATTCTTTTAGTGGACCGTAGCTTTTAGGGAGGACAGATTTTTTGTTTTTTTTTATTACTTTGAGATCAATACTGGAACTCGCCCTTACTAATCTAGTCCCCTCTAATCTTAACTTGACCGGCCCAAACAGTGCAATAATAACACTGCAATTTTCAGTTATTTCCATGAATATCAGGCAGTTCTAAAAAAAAGACAATGCTGTTTTTTGTTTAATTATGAAAAGAATTGTTTAAACTTTTGATAACCTACATTTATCTCTCCTCTCCCCTCTATTTACAAAGTTTGTCAACTTAAGAATACTATCGTATATAACTTACCCAGCTATACGAAGTATGTATTCGATCACATATTCGATGCGGAGTTATCAACGGAATTTCATATTTTCCGACCTATTCATACCAAAAAAGAAAAAAAAAAGTCTATGTCTCTGAACACGATAACTCCCGATAGAATGATTCTATCAATACAAAATTTCATATTTAAATTGAGTCGTCTAAGGACACCTATTAATTATCAGATAAATTGCCCAAAGGGAACGGGAGACTTGGGGGAAGCTTAACACAAGGACCCTAATAACATCTGATGTAATGAATATATCAAAATGAAATTTTATATTTAAATTCAAAACTCCATAAGAATGGTTCTTATTAATATTCAGCGAAATTGGTCGAAGGGAGAAGGGGACCAGAGAAGGGGGCTCGACTCAAATCCCTATTAATTGCCGATGTAATGAATGTATCGACACAAAATTTAGTATGAGGATTCAGAAGTCACTTTATAATTCAAATATTGAGTTTTAGGCCAAACAGTCGATTGGCTTTGGGATGAGGCTGAAATTAATGTCGGGGTATTCATAGCTGTTAATTCACTTTATTTTAATAATAAAAACGTTAAATAAATAAACATATTTCCAACCTGCTGCCTTCTATAGCATGTTCAGAGCCGTCACGTTCAGCTCGTCCCCAGTGAAAGTGCATTTGCAGAAAACTGTAGTTCTTGTAAAGAGGGCCTCCTGTCAAAAGTCCCCCATTCACCTCAATTTTTACTGAAAATAACATAAAAATTATAAAAGAAAAAATATTTTATTCATACAAACTTGAAACAGGCGAGGCCCGGTTTCGAACCCTCGATCTTGAGTTAAGTAAGCAATCATGCATATCACCTAGCTCTTCACATATGGAGGGGTCAGTGCACAAGTGAACCAAGTCCATTTTTTTCACTTTGTGAGGTTTTTCGTGCTAAATAGGCGTAAAAGTAATATCTTTCAGTGCTACAGTGAACCAAGTCCTTAGTTCATTTTAACGCCGCAGGATATCAGCTTGAATCAAGTCCTTGGCCCCAGTTTTTCATTTATTTCAGAGCGCTAGTGAACCAAGTCCATAAACCCATTATTCTGATTGTTTTAGTTGACAGTTTATTTAATGAAAGGACAACCGTTTCAGCTATAATGACATTTATTACTACGGTGCACCTCAGAATTGATTATGAAAAAAAAACTTTGAGAGCCAATTGCTCGGAATGAAATGTGATGGACTTGGTTCCCTTGTGCTTTGAACCCTCCATATATCCTATAAGGCCTATTGGAATTAACTTTTGTTTAATATTTTCGTTAGCAATATCATGATTTTTATTATTTATTTATTCATTTATTTTTCATTTCTATGTTTTTTTTACGTTTTTCTACCCTTAACTCGTTAATTTAATATGAACATAAAAGAAAAAATAACGATTGAAAAAATGATATAAATGAAAACTTTTTTAATGACTACAATAAAATAATAATTGATTTAAAAAAAAAAAAAAAAAAAAAATTGAATAAAATAAAAACATAAAAGATGCAATAAATATTATTTACAAAAGAATAAGACTATATAGAAAATAATTTACTATTTACAAGAACAAAAAAAAAAAAAAAAAATGGGCATGTCAAACTAAAATAAAATAGAAAGAATTTACTTTTGAGATTAAGAATGAAAAGTAGATACTAAAATTAAGTACTTAATATGATTAGGAAAAAAGATGAGGAATAAAAAATGTCTTCGCTCCTGCCAGTAAAAAAATTAATAAGATAGATATTGTGACTCAAACCCGGTCTTTAAAGAGTTAACTACAAAGTCATATCTACCAGAGCGCTCTTTCGTCGCTTTGGTTGACATGAGCCTAGCTCTACAATGGGAGTCCTAAATTTTGCCTAGCCAAGGTTAATTGCCTAAGGCAAGGGTCTTAAACGATTAGCGGACATCGCACAGACTCGGGACCATCGCCTAACGTCTCACCCGAAAGTCGGCGTAATCAGAGTTTTTTCACCCCCCAGATAAAAAATGTAAGCTCAGTAAGTTAGCACGTTTCCTCTGAGCTTCCGGCGGAAATAAATATTATTATTATTATTATTAATACATACATGTTTGTCCAGTATTGAAGACTCTAGAGGTGACGGTCGGAGTGTACATGTTGGAAAACTCGAGAGGTTGCCACCACTTCCCCTCAACTTTGGTAGGCCTGATGTCAACAGGCGACTGGCCATAGACAGGAACATCTCTACTGAAGGACAGTTCTTCTATCGTTTGGTTCACGATCCGGGATGACAAACCTTGAAGCGCCCGACAATTCTGCTCAATTCGCCCTACTCCAGATGAAGAGTGTAACTTGTGGAATGCTTTTAGCTGAAAAATGAATATTTAATCATATACAGGGTGTCCCAGCATGAAGGTAAAAAATTTTGAGGTCTTAAAGGAAATTTAATTTTAAATTTAAATTTAAGACTCCCATAGTAGAGTCGGGCTCATTTCCACCAGAGTGAGGAAAGAGCGCTCTGGTAGTAGGCGATATGCCCCCTTGTAGTTAAAGCCCGGCCATGAGTCATAATAATTAACTAACTATGGGTTTATGTATTGATACATACATATAGTAATCCTCAATTCATTGTAAACACTGTATGGATTATGAGACATGTCATTTACTTTTACCTTCTTTTTTCACTAAAACCATAACATTGCTAAACAAGTATAAGAGTCATGTAATATAATTATCGTTTGAAAGCTTATTAAATACACAAGTTTTCTAAATAAAAATTAAGATATACATTAGGGAAATTTTTTGAAAAAACGTGAGTTACAGTTTGCCAAAGAATTTCCGAATTACACAGTCCTTCTGCTTATGCTGCCCATAAACTGTCAAATTCTTGTAATTGTAATAATAAAGTGAACTTATTTTAAAGGTTATTTACCGCTCTTTATGTTGGAATAATTAACTTTGTCTTAGCTCTTATACTTAAGGAGGAATAAGAGATTTTATGCAAAAAAATAGTGCTAAGTACAAAAATTGGAAGGTGTTGAATATTTCTGAAACGGTTCTGAATCAGACCTATGTTAATAGGAATTTTTTTTTTCAAAATTAAATTTCCTTTAATACCTCAAAGTTTTTTACCTCCATGCTGGAACACCCCGTATATTTGTTTGAAATTATCTATTTATTCACTAAAATAAAAAATAACCGTAAAAAAATCTGGGTGGTATGATAAAAAAATTATTTGTGCGGTGTAATCTACTCGTAAATACACCTACCACAATGAAACCAGGCAAAATTTAGGACTTCCATAGTAAGGACGAGCTCACGTCCACTGGTAGTAGACGATATAGCCTCAACGTTAAAGCCCGGACATGAGTCTTGAAAACAAACAGGCGGAACTTAAAACATACATTTTCAGAGCGAGTTGTGCATTTTCTATAAAGAATTTTAGTTTTGAAGAATAAAACAAAATACATATTGGAAAAAACCACTTCAAGCCAAAGCACAGAGAAATATATGTAAAACACATGGAGAGGGGAAGATATGTATACTTTTTATTGCGCGAAAATGAAAAGTTGTAACTGAAAACGGACTTAAATTGTTAATCGGCATTATTAAAAACGGGTTTTTTGAAAATAAGTTATTTTTGGCGGAAACTTCATTTATTTGTGACTGTTGTCTTCACGGTGTTTTTCAGCGATGAAAAGGGGTGTGAAACACATTACAATACCCAATTTTCATTTGGCAAAAAAATACAAAAAAGGCCTTAAAGACAAAATTTAAGGCTCCCACTTTGTTAAGGCCGAAAGTGAAATACACTTTATAAAGACAATGTGGTATGTGTGGAGGGGGTGACGCCATTAGTAAAGTGTATGTACTTTGTATAGTGGCCAGTAGTGGTCATTGCGGCCATAGTTGTTTTAGTTAACCTGACCGGTCAGTCAAGTCAAGTCCAGTCTGGCTGCCTGAATAGAAGTACCCTCAGCCCTTTGCTGCACATCTCATCACCACCTCAACCAGTATCTGCCCTCAGCCCTTGCTGCAAGAATTGGTCAAGAAGCCCTAGAACCTAGGACCCTCAGCCCAGCCGCACTGTGACGAGACAACACCTTGGCGTCTTCACTTCACGACCGCCTACATTCCCCAGACATTTTAGTATCATTTACTTTACCATTTCATAGAGTTAATTTGTTTGTTTTGTTTCGTTTACATTCATTTAGACTTTTTTTTCATTATTATAATTTTTTAGTTAACCTATATACAGTCGACTTATTTTATTTTAATATCTATCATTTATATTATTTATTTGCAGCAGGTATTAACACACTGTACAGTCGGACCCATGACGAAAGGGCGCTATGGTAGTAGGCGATATGACCTGCTAATGACTGGCATGAGTCATAAATAACTAACTTATAGAATATTGCTTTTGTTAATAAACAAACGGTTTTCCAAAGAGATTCTTGTTGCATATTAAGTGGGTCTCTCTGTAGGTTAGGTTAGGTTTCATGACTCATGCCCGGGCTTTAACTACGAGGTCTTATCGCCTACTACCAGAGCGCTCTTTCGTCACTGGTGGACATGGGCCCGACTCTACTGTGGGAGTCCTAAATTTTTATTCACCTAGGGCTTTAACGAGTACCTGACATCATACAGGCTCGGGACCATCGCTTAACGTCCCATCCGAAGGACGGCCCGCTCAAGTTTATTTTACCTCCCAGATAAAATACATTCGGTTTCGAACCCACGTTCTTGAGCTCAGAAGCCAAGCACGCATACCACTGAGCTACCGGCGCCCTCTCTCTCTGTATATTTTAAAAAGCAAGTTCCTTTTGCCTCCTTTCTGAGGTTAAGATTGCAGGTCTTGATCCTACATGTTTCAATAACAAAATAATTATTACCACAATCCTGTTAATTTGATAGATTTCTTTGTAGACGATCCATTCGACATTTTCAGTGTAAGGCTCGGTGGTGAGAGAGCCTGAATAATTGTAGTATGCTGTCTCCTTCAAGTAGGGTTGGAAGTCCACCAAAAGGTTGCCATCGACAATAACCGTGGTTTCAGCCATTGTCACATGGTCCATGTAATCACAGAACCTAGGTTTGAGACCATTATCTGACGCCTGTAACATCATGTTCATTGTATAAGTGGAAACAGCGACCATAATTTCACATGATAAAAAAAATCAATTATCTTTTCGCTCTTTCCCATAGAAGAATTATAGGAGGTTTCTAAGGTGCGGGGAGTTTTCTTGGGAAATATCAAAGAGGTTCGCATATCTGCAGCTTATCGTTGGATTATCAGAGGATCACATTCTTCCATTAAATGCCGAATAAACAAAAACCAAAATGCTTTAAGTATATTAGAATATCGCCAGAAGGAATACAATATATTAGAATATTGCCAGAAGGCAATGAGATTAATATTAAATTATAGAAATACATACATACCCTAAACATGACGCTAAGCACACATAATGGTGGCCTGTCAGCTTTTACAGGAGTAGGAAGGCCCCTGCCTTCAACAGCTTCAAATACAAAATGAGCCTCACAGGAAAACCTGTAACACATTTATACAGTTAACAGTTTTTTTTTAATGTATGGCATTTAGTAAATACTGATTAGATGCATTTTACAACCGATTAATAAAAACATACATTTTAATAAGTATTAGTAGTGAAAATTGGTAATGATAACAGTAACACCAGTGCAGATGACACTGCTGCCCTTTCTCCTCATCCAGATCCAGTCCTATCATCCAAACACCTCCAAGAAAACCTGATATCCCTTCAGTCCTGGTACAAAAAGTGAAGGTGAACGACAAGATGTCAGATCACATCGTTTTCACTCTTTGTTGCCCTCCCAGTATACCTTGAAAATAATCCCATCTCTTTAAAAAAAAACTAAATCCGCTACCTAGGCCTCATACTCGACAAACGACTAACTTGGATTCCTCACACGAGACCGAAAAAACAAGAAATCAGGAGACATTACAAACTGTTACGAAGACTACTAGACAAAATATCTCAAATTAACTTTGAAAACAAAACGATTTGTATACAACGCAATACTCAAAGCTAAACGGACTTGAACTCTGAGGTTCTGCCAAGGCTTCCAATCTTCACCGCATCCAATCCCTTCAATCCAAAATCCGTCGTACAATAGCCAATGCTCCTTATTACGTCTCCAACAAAACTCTTCACACTGACCTTAACGTACCCTTTGTCATCATAAGTTGCTAACTTATTTTTGTCTCTTAGTTCCACCTTAGTTCTTAGTATTTATGCTTAAAAGTCCTGGGTGATTTCTCCCTTTTTGACCTTGCAATTATCTCTTTTTTAGGCACACTTGCTTGTTGTATATATTAATTAAACAGTTTTAAATATCTATTCGTAAATTAAAAAAAAAAATTAATAGTATTTTCTCTATTAGATTAAGTATTAAAATCAAATGAGGTACATAATGTACGAATAGTAGATCAATAATGTAATTTTAAAATAATATTTATCCCTAATCATGTGTATATCTTATGTTACCCGCACCATGTATAACATATTTCTTGTTGATCTGGTGAAATAAAGAATAAAGAGAAAGATAAAATAATATTTACAGATTTTTTCATCTGTTGGCGTATGCCGACGATATAAATACTGCTGCTAGGTCGGTTAAGGCCGTCTTCTCAAAAAAAAATTGTTGCTAATTCTCCTGTTAGCAGATAAGCCGAAAAGGGATGTATATACAGGGTGTAACAAGTCAAGAGGGCGATACTTAGGGATCTTATAGTAAACTTAATTCTGAACAAAAAAGTTCCTATAAACATAGGTCCGCAAATGCTTTGTTTGAAAGTTATAATCAAAAAACTGCAGGGCAAAGAAAGAAATACCTGCAATTTGTATTTATACAAATGTATGTTTGTGAATGTTGGGTTCTACTTCAATGCAATTAATCTCATTTATTGTGAATCAGTTTTGCATAAAATGCCGCGAATGTTCAAGAATGCGGAATATGCAGATATTCTATTTGTGTACGGTTTTTGTAACGGGAACAGTGATGCAGCTCTTGAGTACCGAAGACGTTTCCCTCTTCGACGGATCCCCCATCGAAGGTTACTTATCAACGAATAAGAGAAACTGGCCGTGTTACAGAGCTGCCCACCAGAATAATTAATCCACGAGTCAATGTAAATCGAAGTGAAAATATCATCAGAGCTTTTAAAGTAAATCCGACGACAAGCACACGTCGAACCGGGCTTCAAATGCAGGTTTCGCATATGGAAGTGTACAGAACCCTAAGGAGCGAACGTATGTACCCCTATCATTTTAGTTCAGTACAGCATTTAGTACAGGGTGATGGTGAAGCAAGGATGCAATTCTGTAACTGGTATCCTTGTCGTTTAGCATCCAATCGTAACTTTGGTAACAACATCTTATGGACAGATGAGGCTACATGAATGGTATTGAACTTTGAACCCTATTCAGATCCTAATCCCTTATACCAATTGCAGGTATTTCTTTCTTTGTCCTGCAGTTTTTTCATTATAACTTTTAAACAAAGCATTTGCGGACCTATGTATATAGGAACTTTTTTGTTCAGAATTAAATTTACTATAAGATCCCTAAGTATCGCCCTCTCGACTTGTTACACTCTGTATACATATATAAATCATCAGGAAATTTGAATCCGGTGTATCTTGTCACTCTGATCATAGTAATGTTATAAAATGTTGATGTTTCAGTGATGAAAAAATATGTCATTTGTTCAATCATAGAAAGCACTCTATAATTACACATATATGTATTTCACTTATGTATATCATTTAATATGACACTATGTCAAACCTTTTACCATCTATAGCATGTTCAGTACCTCCTTTTTCAGACTTAGCCCAATGCCAGTGCATTTGTAAAAATTTATAGCTTCCCCAAAGAGGACCTCCTGAAATAAGGCCACCTTTCACGGAGATTTGAACTAAAAAAAAAACAAAAAAAAAAAACATTAAGGCGTAGTCAAGGTCCACGCCGTAGATTTTCCGTGAAAACGTCGGGATAAAATCATTTTTCATTTTCTTTTCGATGCTGCCGTAGCTCTTGCATTTGCTCGGCACTAGGCTTTTTAGGTTTTTAAAATTCCTTTTGATGCGAGCTTTCTTCTGATTTGAGTTTTCTATAATTCCGCCCATTTTTACGATTCATATGAGACATCTTTAATTTTTTTTGCAATTTTCAATTTAATACCGATTTTTACATATATTTCGGTGAATATTTTTATTGTTTCACTTTGAGTCCTAGTAGTGCTCCTCAAGCTCTTTACAATGACACCCGAATCAACGTTCTTTCTAAACGCGTTATCACGCTACACTAATTTCTAATTTTACACAACGCTAATTCGCAACAATCATCCGCCGGCGCCCACACTAGCCCGATAAAGTCACAGGCAAAACAAACACTACACAACAAACACGTACAGACATGCTCTAAATAGTTGTTATCGCATTATTAGTCTCGTAATTATTATAGATTGTAACACAAGAAAGTTTGACCGGCTATCGTGGTGCTTAACGAGCGAATAGACGTTTTCACGTCAAAATATATACATTATGCTAGATGGATTGTTAGTTACGGACACAAAATAACGAAAAATGAAAGATAGGCTATCATAGTTGTAACAAGTTTCAGCGTCTCAATGTACCGACCATGAACCACAAGATGTTTTGCGGGTACCCGCCAAATTCAAGTTCTGTATAGACACTTATCGTTCTCATTTATTTAAAAAAAGATAATATATATTTTTTTTACCATTAACGCTTGGTAATTCTGTAATTAGAAGACTGAAAAGAGATATTTAAAAAGGCATTAAGAACAATAAAGTAATTTATCGATCAAATATATTTAATATAAAAACAAAATTTTACATTATACAAAATTAAGAACGTTTTATAATACAAGTTTTATAATTCATTATTTCTTTCTTACCTATAGTATAAGGGAATATTATAATCATACAAAAATCCGATTTCGAGGTTTTAACGTATTTTCACGTTTCAAGGTCGCGGGGACCCGGCAAATTCAAATTCTGTATACACATGTGGCCATTATAGATAGGACTCTTTTAAAACAAACCAATTCACTCTCAGGATTACGCTGTACAAAGAAAAAAAAATACCGCCGGCACCAACTCATTACTACTATACACAGTAATGCCAGAATGAAATGATTTTGAGAAGGAGGAAAAGAATAAAATGTATGTGTGGTTTGTACAAGAATGTCCTGTATTGGACCACATCCCATATATGTTTTTAACTATAATAATTCAATTAAAAAGTGGCAATAAATATGCAACTAAAATGTGTTTATTTTCCTTTAAACCTTTGTTACTCGCGTCTATGTTGAAAAGAACAATTTTCTTATACCAACAATATTCTATTGAATCGTCCCAACTCACATCCTAAAGATGAAACACCTATTTTCAACTATTGATCGTATATTAATTATAACATTTTAAAAATAAAGTAGAGCGTCGATTATCCGAACTAATGTTATGTGGGGTGGTTCAGATAATCGAAATTTTTCAGACAGCTAGAACTTGTGATGAATGAAGAGTCATCTCCAAGCTTCATGTTTAATTCCACTGCTTTTTCACACAAAATGGGCCCAGAAGCCCTTTTTTGCAAAAACCAAGGGAAAGCAGCACCTTCCAACAATTCGGATTTCAGTTTTTTCATAGTTTTACGATAAGAAACTGCCCTCCTCCCTGTCAAGAATAAGTGCAAACCTTCTGATTGATGAGAATTATTTTTTATTCCCGTTAAAAGTTGATTTACAAACACCGAACTTGATAGCTAATGCCTGACCCGTTTCACCTTTCTTCAGCCGCATAATAATTTTCATTTTATCTTTTAATGAAAGCACTAAGTACTCGTTTCCTTTTTGTCGACATGTTGTAAGTTTTACTTAAAATATGTGACCACTAACTAATTCAATGTACACCTCACAATGAATGATTTGAAACTGAGAGCATTGACTGGTAACCGATCATACTGAATCCCTTCAGTGGAAAAATTCAATGAACAAATTACATACATAGTCAAACACGTTAGTTCTTAATAAACAAATATTGACTGTCTGCCCCGTCAAACTGAATTCATCGAAAACTGATATCCCTTATACAGTTAAAAACGCTCTTTTTAAGAATTAATTAGGCTTCCCTCTTGGATGAAAAAACTAATTTGATTTTTTTTTCCATGAAGCCAGTTCGGATAATTGAACGTTCCGATAACTGACGTTCGGATAATCGACGCTCTACTGTACTTACCTGTATTTCCATTGTTCATGACTGTTGAGGTTTTGGATAGATTGAAAAAATTATTAAATTTCAGGTTTGCAAACCAGACACTGTTACAATCTTTAGTCTGGATGTCGACAGGAGATTGACCATAGTACTTCGTCGTTCTCAACTGCCATTTGATTCTGTCGTAGTCTATGGACAACACTCCCATCGGAGGCCTTGAAGGTTTTTGCTGTTTGTTCCGTTTTCTTTCGGCATATTGACGCGACATGTGTGATGTATGCACAATAATATATTTTTTTAAATAATTTTTTTTGTCTAATTATCTATAATTTCAAATCTTGATAACTTGTAACCAAAAAGTAGTACAAATTTTAGATAATCATGTGAAAATATTATCGTAAATCACATGAAAAATTAGGGTGATTTGATAACAGACTTCCATTCTCGAGATATAAAATACATATCGATACATTCAACTTTATAATATAAAATTTTAGAGGGCGCCGGTAGCTCAGTGGTATGCGTGCTTGACTTCTGAGCTCAAGGTCGTGGGTTCGTAGCCCGACCGAGGCCCTTAGTTTATTTTATCTGGGAGGTAAAATAAACTTAAGCACGCCGTCCTTCGGATGGGACGTTAAGCGATGGTCCCGAGCCTGTACGATGTCAGGTACTCGTTAAAGACCCCTGCCCTAGGTGAATAAAAATTTAGGGTAGGCAAAATTTAGGACTCCCACAGCAGAGTCGGGCTCATGTCCACCAGAGTGACGATAGAGCGCTCTGATAGTAGGCGATATGACCTCGTAGTTAAAGCCCGGGCATGAGTCATAAAACCTAACCTAACCTAACCTATAAAATTTTATTTGTCATTACAGAGTCAATAATTCAATTTTTAGTTTTTCTCATTTGTTATTTTGTTTAGTTTCTGTTTTAAGAAATAAAAAATTAGTCATAAAACCTAACCTAACCTAAACTTCCTACAGATGATCCTAGGACCACAAAATAAAACAGCACATATGATACTTTTTATTAAAATATAGACATTTTTAACACAACCTTTTTTTCAGTCTAGATTTTTAGTTTACGTACTTGTTCATTTTACATGACCTGAAGTATACATTTTAAAAAAACTTGTTTTTCACAATAAAAACATTTTTTTTAAAAATAAAAATATATTAACTAAAAGGTAAAAAGAACTGATAATACTGATTAGGCGAAACCTCTTTTCTTGGTTACCGACAGAATAGCCAACCGTATGGAAACCGAACTCTTTTCCCGATAGCGGCGATTGCTTTTCATGTTCAAAATTCACGTTTCAGAATTTCGATTGTATTTTCGATTAATCAGTCGTTTAGCAACAAACTATCGATACCATCCGTCTGGTCGACTATCGATAATTTAATAACACTAGATGAAATTCAACTATTTTTTAGCCCATATGGTCGATTGGTTTCGAAGGGAGAACACCTTTGATTAACTCATTCTGGGGAAGTATGTTTCCGGTTGTTCACCGACGTCTATTCTATTCATTGAGTATTGCCCGACTATGAGGTCATATCGCCTACTACCAGAGCAGTGGCGTAGAGGGGGTATCTATCAGCCGCCCGGGTCGGAAGAAAATTTTGCCGCCCTCTTATTTAGACATTTCAATTTAAAAGACTATAATATACAGTAATTCTAAAGAACTTTTCGGCAAGAACAGGTATCATTGTGTATTGTACAGGTTACAAATAAAAAAGTCATAAATACAGTGTAAACTCTATTTAACGCCACTCGATTTAACGACAAACTCCCTAAAACATCGAAATTACTTGAATCTGGTTGGTTTACCTTGTTGTCCATACAATGATACACTCTATGTAGCATCACACCCACTCTAAATAACGACAACAATACGTCATTACTAAGCAATGAACAGTACTTTCAAGTTGCCGAAATTAATAAGAACTGCAGCTGTGTACGGTCTTTTGTTTGTTATTTTGTTGCTTTATTGTCTAGCACGTATTTACCTCGACTGTCGGCATCATACGTACCGAAGATTCTAAGAAATTCGTTCGACAGCCTGGCTACAACAGCTTCACTTACAGATGAAGAAATTCTGGGTTCGATGAGAAAAACTGAGGAACAACAACAAGGGGATGAAGACGATAAGACGGATGATCCTGAGCCTCCACCAAGCACTCGGTGCAGCGAAATTATTAGAAAAAGACTTTTTGTATAACCAAGTTGATCCCACAGTATCCCAAGATATGAATAAAATACATAAGAAAATACAATTAAAATACTGGAGCAGCAAAAAACGTCAGACGAAGATAACACACTATACGCAATAAGCGTTGTTATTTGTATCAATATTAATGTTTGTTGTTTGTAAGTTTTATTCTTTATTAGTAAATACATATTATAATAGTAAAATACTATTAAATGTAATGTAATATGTATTGATTTTTCTTCTCTTCATTCAACGACAACTCTCAATAACGCCATAAAATGCGCAGTCCCTTAAGTGTCGCTATATAGAGTTTACACTGTTTATCCAAACAACATTGCCATCCTGCCAGCTGATAATTAAATAAGTGCAGACCATATGATGTTTTTTTTTCTTTCTTTTGGCTTTATGAACGGAGCATATTAGCCATGTCAATGTGTTATGTATAATTATTTAAGACATCCATGGCCCCGGGAGGGAGTTCTATCTACGAAATAAAACTCACTCCCGGACGGGATTCGAACCCGCAAACCATGGTGAGACCATGCGACCAAAGCCCTACGCTCTAGCCCGCACGGCCACCATGGCCCCCCAATGATGGTTCAAATATTTACAAGATATTATTATTATTATTTATTGTGAAATTTTGCCGCCCCCTAAACATGCCGCCCGGGGCGGGCCACTGTACCAGAGCGCTCTTTAATCGCTCTGGATGACATGAGCCGACTCTATTGTGGTAATTCTAAATTTTGTATACCCTGGTTTAATTACCCATCATTAACGGGTACCTGACATCTTATTACTCTCAGTATTTCGCTTTTTATTTCAATAACTGCAAAAAATGATGGGATAATATGAGGTAAAATAATTTTACAATTTTGTTATACAAATTTATTATGTATGTTATTTACAAATAACGGTGTATGTAATAAAGGTAAATAAGTGATGTGTTTTAAAATCCAAAATGCATTTTAGAGAAAACTAAATAAGCAGATATCATTTATGATACAAATAAGCAAACATTTACAAGCATTTATACATAAGTATATATATCCCATACTATGGGTACAAACAATTTTATCATAACATCCCCATCACAGGGCTTAGTTATATACTTTTTCATCAAATTTATCTGCAAATTTGGAATAATAAATTAATGATAACAAGAAAATATATATATTAAACTAATGGTTCATCTTATCGACGGTCTAATTCTGATAAACCGTATCTAAAAAAAGACAAATTTAAAAGGGTTTTCTTAGTTTTTGTGAGCTCATTTTGCTCAAAATGGTAATGAAAATCCGAATCTGCCATTTTAAGAAAACAAAAACAATTTTGCAGTTTCGAAGTATTTAAATTTGTTTCATTCGGCGCGTAAATCTCATTTAAAATTTTTACATATAACGGGTGTTAGAATCGAACCGTCGATCTTCCAGATTTACAGTTTACTTAAAGCACTTTAATATTTATAAATGTAAACATATACAGTAAAAAAATTAAAATTGTGGACATCCTTGGTACCACAGTTTCGGTCTATTTAGAACCTGTTGTTATTTAAATATTCTAAATGATTTTTTAAAATAGAAGAAGAGATATTAATAGGTTTATCACAAAAATAATATAAAACATAACTAAATGTACCCAGCTTTTTAATTCCCCAGCTGTACGAAGTATAGGGGAAGTCATGTAATCGGTCGGATATTATATATAGGTAAGTCGTTGCGGAGTTTTGAACGGAATTTCATGTTTTCGAACCTCTTGATTCCAAAAAAAAAAAGAAAAAAAGCTGTCTGCATGTGTCTGTGTACACGATAACTCCCGATTTTTTATATACGTAAGAAATAAACACGAAATTTTATATACGTATCAAGAAGTACGACACCTAATGACTTTCAGTCCAATCGGCTAAAGGAAAGGGGGATTAGGGGGGAGGCTTAAAACATAAACTATAACTACGTGTGCAATACATTCTGCTGTTTGCAAAAACTGAATTGAGTCAGTCTAAATTTATTGAATCATACTGTTAATGTGGTCGGTTAACATACAAGTAGTGCATTTGAAATGGGGCATATGAACCGGTTTGTGATCTCTGGATGGAACCGTAGGTTTTTTTTTTTTTTCTTCGCCCGGATTTTTACATTTGAAATCAATGAAGAATTTTGTCTCAATTGATTTCAATGGGGATTTCGTTTTTCGGTGATTATTCCTTCGTGGTATGTTCGATTTCAGATTTTTTTAGTAGTAAACCATCGTCACCGTGTCCACTACCATCGTGGCAAATTTCATTGTGATCGATAAAGGGGTTTAGGAGGAGTACGAGTACAACGAAATACATGAGTCGCCTAAGAAAGAGCTTCGTAAACTTAGCTCAATAATAACTGCCGTTGAAATAAATGTATCGACACAAAATTTCGTATGTAAATTTTAAACCGCATAAGGATATCTATTAATTTTCTGCGGAATCGACAGAATACCCTAATAACTGCCGAAGTAATGAATGTATTGACACATAATTTAGTATGTCAAATAATAAGTTTTAGTCAAAACGGTCGATTGGCTTTGGAGGAAGAGCGAAAACGTAATTGATTCGAGCTGGGGAAGTACATAAACATTCATCATCTACTTTTTTTCGGAGTTACCATTGGATGCTCTTATTTCATGAAGCTCTGTCTATTCTCTAATAATTTCCTGACTGCGACTTTTGCTTATGTCCACTATTTATAAGTGTCCATGAACAGAGGTTACAATTTATAAGTACATATATATATATATTCTATATACATGTTCATTCATATATGAATACATTTATATGCAAAAAATTTCACTTCTTAACTACAATTATTTACTAAAACCGAATTCTCAAGCTTGGTGCATAAAATATATGTTATTAATTTGAATTTTTTTAAAATCGAAAACAATGCATTAAAATGTTACCCATAATCACAGTTTGTGGCAGGAAAATAACAAAATAATATACTCTTATTTATTTATAAGTTCACATATAAATATGAGCCCTCTATTCCCAAATGGTGTGCCATAATTTGAGATGTACACAAGAAATGTTCCAGATGACATATATAAGATTTTTTTAAATACGAAAATGTTATTTTTTGATCAAAATAAAAGTAAAATGACATTTTTGCCATTTTTTTTTAATTTCATGTAAGCATTCAAACGCATACATTGAACTTACACCTCACACCTATGTAACATTATCTAATTGAAGTATTTAATTATTTTATATTTATCTTTTTTAAGTGTCTAAATTATATATGAATTACACTGTTCCCAGGCATAATTACCAAACAAATATTATGAATTGAAATTAAATTTGTGGTTTTAGTTTTAGAAGAATCTGTCTGTCCTTCCACCGATGAGAATCTTTTAATTTTCTTTTGCACCAATGAGAATATCTTCTTTCTCCCACTAGCCAATAAGAATGTCTCCCCCTCGCGCCAATGACACTTCTCCGCACATAAGTTGATAATAAGATGCCAGCATCGTATTAAAAGAATAAATTATTTAAAAATAATTAGTATAATTGTTTGAGCCTGCGCAGAAGCTAATCTTATCTGATGGAGTAACAAATCCTGTCTTCAAAGTAAGGCCATTTCATAATTTTTTATTAATATTAATATCCAGAATCTATCAAACTTTATGAATAAACTTAAAATTAAAACTTCGAAATGGGGTTTTTGAATCTTTACATCCAAGTTATCGTCGAAGGGGAGAGGGGACCGATTCAAATACCCTAACAACGTAGTATGAAGTATGAAGATTCATGAGCCAATATTGACTTCATGGACAAACTAGTTGACAATGCAATTTTTAGTTTTCAGCATCCATTATACGTCTGATTTTGACCAGTAAATTTTGGTTTTGTTGCATCTCAAGTGACTTAAATGCGTTTAGAAATGAATATCTTGAAGATTTGAGGAAAAATCAGATTGTTAGTTTTTAAACATAATTGTAAAATCAACATAGAAAAAAATCTCATAAACGACACCAAGGAATTTTATATATATTTTTTTAATATTCAAAGGAAGGTTCACATTCATACTTTTGGTTGAAATCAGTTCAATAATTAGTTGAAAAATAATAATATAAATAAATGGAGAAGAAATTGACGGATGAGTCAGCTAGTTAATCCTTTTTTAGGAGGAATAATATCGGAGGCAACTATACCAACTGATGGCTTTAATTAATTCATAAAAAATATGTTTATATATATAGCTAACTGGCATTATAACGTACTAAAATTTATTCAAACTTTCAAAAGCCTATGGGAAACTTCCCATACAAGCTTTTCCGCCTGTTCTTATTTTTAAAAATTTGTTTGTGTTTAATTTAATTCTATTGAGAAACTATCAAAAATATCTAGCCATTTCAATGTACCAAACTGTGTAAACAAATTGTTAAACGTAGTAAATAAAATAAAGAACTAACGACAAATACAAAGTACTATTTTTTCAATTTTATTGGAGAAGCAAATTGATGTTGTAATTCTTTTGTGCCCAAATCGACTAAAAAAAATTTAAGTCAAGATACAAAAGACAGACGAAAAAGGATTATTTATTGGAAAAAGATTTTCATTGTTTTTAAACAAGGCATAACTACTTATTATAATATATTTAGGTCATATAGAAAAAAAAAATTGTTTAAAGTTGTTTTTCAAATAAAAATTGTTTATTTTCTGATCTGGACCCTAGAATGTTAACGAAAGTCGAGGGTTCTGTCGTGCGACCCCTCAACATTGTAACGATACTGTTAATTCTGTCAATCATTAATTCCCAGAATGTTTAATTCATACAACACATTTATAGATATGAATTAGAGCTCGTGTATATATAATAGACTGGAACTATATCGATAAGAGTTAAGAGACCAATTATTATTAACGTAATTTTTAGTGAAATGTTTTTTAAATACAAGTTGAGTCAGCTAAATCGTCTTCGTTTTGTCTCGTATTTTTTTAAATATTGTATACTTTGATATTGCCTTTTAGATTTACTCTATTTTGAACATTTCAAATCGAAATTGAACTCGCATGCGCAAAAAACGTTGTTGCCATTATAATAAAAGAAGGCATGAGAGTTGTCATCCGAATGATTTAGGTCGCTGTTGCGGTTCTGTGGGTTGGAAGAGTTTAGCTGACACAAATTTATACATATGCCATACATTAAAATGGTTTTATTAAATAACTTTCATATTTTAACTAGTATTTTTGAGCATTTCTAGACCCTTATTTAAGTTTACGAGTATATTTTTGTAAACATGAATATATCTTTTTCGCTGGTTAACACAACAGCGAAAAAAAAACTTATAGCAACATTTTTCCATAGGAAGTACGATTAGTGACTTTTGCAAGCAAATTTAAAAAAATTAAAATGCCCGCTCATAATCTCAGACCCGTAGGTTAAATATTTGAAGGGAGAAAATTATAAATAAAATAAGAAATTTCAACAGATTTCTTTTCAAGAAATGGACTCAAGTACATTTAGATTAGCAAACACATATACATATTTAGTTTAACACATATATAATTCGTAGGGTAATTTCATGATACAAATCACAATAATCATTTTTTTTTTTTTTTTTTTAAGGAAATGAAAAGTTCTTCGTGGTTGTCATAAATAATATTCATAAACACATATGTAACCACAGCCTTTAAAAACAAAAACTAAAAAAACATGTAATGGCATGTTAGAACTAATGGCTCAATATACGAACACAAGAATAGAGATGAAGATAGAAACATTATGATTATCAAATTTGAATAGAAGAACAAATATTTCTGGTGTGATGGATGCAGATAATCGCCTTGGCGTCATACACTCGTCCATTTTACTTTCACAGCTACTCTATACTTTGAATAAAAGTATAGGGGAAGTTATGTTTTCAGTCAGTAATTCCATGTTGAGTTATCGAAAAAAAAAAAAATCCTGCCTATGAACACAATAATTAAAATAATTATAGGTTAGGTTAGGTTTTATGACTCATGCCCGGGCTTTAACTACGAGGTCATATCGCCTACTACCAGAGCGCTCTTTCGTCACTCTGGTGGACATGAGCCCGACTCTACTGTGGGAGTCCTAAATTTTGCTTACCCTAAATTTTTATTCATCTAGGGTAGGGGTCTTTAACGAGTACCTGACATCGTACAGGCTCGGGACCATCGCTTAACGTCCCATCCGAAGGACGGCGTACTTAAGTTTATTTTACCTCCCAAATAAAATAAACTAAGGGCCTCGGTCGGGCTACGAACCCACGACCTTGAGCTCAGAAGTCAAGCACGCATACCACTGAGCTACCGGCGCCCTCTAAAATAATTATATTTAATGTAGGTATTTTAATAATTCCAAGTTTTGGCCCATTTTGGTCTCATTCTATTTATTTTATTTTCTCTTCATTTAGAAATACAATCTTTCATCCAATAATCCATTTTCAAGTACAAACTGAAAAATATTACATAGATATGAACGTCTAAAAATTAACAATGTTATTTAATATCAAAATCTAAATCTTGTTTCTCTTACTTAGATTATAACATCTTCATTTCTTGTTATGCTATGAAACATTATTTTTTAAAACATAATGTAAGTAAGAGAAACTAGATTTAAATTTGATATTAAACATTGTTAATTTTTAGACGTTCATATTTATGTAATATTTTTCAGTTTGTACTTGAAAATGTCCTGATTGGATGAACTATTGTATTTCTAAATGAAGAGAAAATAAAATGAATAGAATGAGACCAAAATGGGCCAAAACTTGGAATTATTAAAATACCTACATTAAATGAAATTAAGGTCTCTAAAAATCGTATATATTGATACGAATTGTTGAATACTTTTATTAAAAAATTAATGTATCGACATGAAATTTTATATGTGTATGCAGGATACCTAGAAGGACGACACATATTGATTTTCAGGAAAAGTAAAGGGGAGGGGAGGATTAGGGGGCTTTATAACAAAAACTCTTCATACCTGCCGATGTAATGACGCGAAATTTCATTCTGGCAATTGTGCGAAAGTAGGAGAACGCCGGTAGTAGCCTACTGAGTTCAAGATCACGGGTTCGAAACCAAGACCCTTAGGTTTTTATCTGGGAGATGAAAAAAAAACCTTGAACACGCTGTACATCGGATGGGATCTTAAGCGATGGTCCCGAGACTATGCGATGTCTGGATACTCGTTAAAAAACCCCTGAGTACGCAAAATTTAGGATTTCCAGAGTAAAGTGTAGCTCATGTCCAGCAAAGCGACGTAAGGGCGCTCTGGTAGTAGGCGATATGACCCCAATAACAAAGGTACAAAGCATATATTCACACATACTTGACATACCACTATGTTTACCCCTTACGTCCTTGTTCATCAGCAGAGGAGTGTGGAGGAGACAATGTAAAGTCATCGGTGAATCACCGCTAATGTACTTCCCCAGCACGAATTACTCTATTAAATTTTTGCTCTCCTTCCAAAACAAATAGACCATTTGGGATTCAAATTGTTGACTTACGTAGGGACTTCTGAATCCTCATACTAAATTTTGTGTCGATACATTCATTACATCGGCAGTTATTGAAGTTTTTATGTGCCGCCTCCCCCCTATAATCCCCTTTTCTCTTTGGCCGATTTGGCTGAAAATCAATGTGTCGTCGTTATAGGATTCTTGATATTCAAATACATTTTCGAGTTGATACATTCGTTCTAGGAGTTATCGTGTTCACACACAGCATTTTTTTTTCATTTTTGGAATCATGTTGTCGGAAAACATGAAATTCCGTTGAAAACAGCATATAATTTTTGACTGATTACATAAGTTCCCCTATTCGTATCGCTGGGAAAGTAAAAAGCATGTGAGAGGACATCGAATACTTTGGGGAATACCAGCATCTTGAGATAACCCAGTTTATATCTGAAATTATATATCGGTAAGATAAGATTTAATGGTTAAAAAGCAAGGAGGGCGCAATACACCCCTGTGTTTTCAGAGGTGCCACAGATTAAACTAGAAATCAAGAAACACCCCGTTCGCAAAACATTTTACTCTCCAGACATTAACAATTTTCCAAAATGTTTGTCAAAAATAAAAAATGTATGATTATGTGAGTCGAATTAGATGGTTTCTGTAGTTTTAAAATATGTAAGACGTAAGTAAGTAGTATATAATTGCAATGATGGAGACGTGTAAAGAGAAAATTCCTGCGCAGCTCGGTTCAGACATAGGACATTCTGTGACACCTCCCACTCCTGTTTGACATCAACTACAAAGACCGGCTCCCTACCTCTTCATGTACGCATGTTGCCGCACAGTCTTATGCTATATTATCACGTTTTAAAGGTGACTGACATAATACAGAAGAGACCATTCCTCCCACTAAATGTAACCTGAGCAGTACAAATTCACTTGTATTTTTTTAGTTTCAATTAAAATTTTACTGTTTTTTCAGGGAGGTAAATGAGATTTTGTGAGGTAACACGGTTTTTATTCAAATTTCGCTGATAAGCATGCATTTTCATACTTTTTGTTGAAAATTTAGGCAATTAAAATTGTTTGGCATATTTTCGATGTGGCTTATAGCAAGACAATACAAATTTCTAGTCATTTTCAAAATGTCTTCGCTTTTCTCTTGAAAACACACTTACATGCCAACGCTTTACGCCAGCCAAAGAATGTGTATACATATACAAATAAGACAATCACTTCATCACAATCTTTTAACAATTTTTTTTTTTTAAGTTATGAAAAATAAGGGCGACAAATAATTTAATAAATATTAATATACATACAATACAATTAGAAAGTGTATCTATACATTCACGCATACATCTATACAGTCTTCATTATTTATACATAAATATCTATATTACAAGAGTCTTAGCTCAATATTTTTGGTCATGTAGGACTTTGAGAGCGCTACCGCCTACTTGTAGCATTACTTTTTCTTAAATCAACATAGACAAAAAATAAAGCATATAATTTTTAAATGTAGATAAATAAAAAACTTCATACCTAATAATAGTAATATTTTTGCAGGCACAATTTAAAATAACTTATCATTCAATTAATAATATTCACAATTAATTCGATTAAAAAATAATTCTTTAACAATTTTTGTAAAATAAATTACAAATAGTTCTTACTCAAGATGATTAACTAGTGGCTCTTGTTTGAAAGTTAATGGAGAAAATATAAAATATATAAAATATAAAATATATTATATTAATTTATAGTTTTGGTGAAGTGCCATAATTCCCCATAAATCTGTATTCCAAAATAAAAAATTATTTTCCGAAATAAATAATTTTTCAGAATACTTTATGTCGACTAAATCATTGGTAGCTATTGTAACTTATGGCCGGGCTTTAACTACGAGGTCACCACAGGTTACCACCAGAGCGCTCTTTCCTCGCTCTGGTGGACATGAGCCTGACTCTTCCCTGGAAGCAAAATTTTAACGAGTTACATGACGACGCACAGGCTCGGGACCATCGGTTTCGAACCCACGATCTTGAGCTCAGTAGACTAATACGCTACTTCTGAGCTACCGGCGATCTCTAAATCATTAAGTACTCAAGCATTAATCCAGACGAAAAAAATATATGATTTACAAGGGAAAACAAATATTTCACGACCCTAATCAAAATGAATACAACAGAAAGTACTATTCAAATATATACATAGGTACTTACATGTACCACAAAGAAATAAATAAAGCTAAAATATGATAAAAATGTCTAATAATTGTGTTAATTCAACAATTTTTTTAAAGAGGTTTAATTCAATGATGCCTCAATGAATTATTATACAATTACTTTTACTGTTTTACTTAAGGGTTTTTATTTTCTTATTTGAAAAAAAAAAAAAATATATATTAATTTTAATTCAAACTTAGCAATAAGGCTGATTTTGACTACATAATAATCTAAAAGTACATAGGTATGTACTTATGTATATACACCATTCACCTCGAGGTTGACCTGCGTAGACAGGACCAAAATGAGCCAGCAAAGCGCACAGGGACCCGCCCATTCTATTAATAACCAATTTAGACTGTGGCGTTGTCCTCAAAAAACATTCCATTAGTTAAAGGCTAACTCTGTACTCTATTTGAAATTAAAAAAAAAAAAAATATATATATATATATATATATATTTTTACCATTATTGTAAGTTGTGCTACATGAAATTCTTGTAAGTTCATAAATGTATTTTCCCATAACCATAAATCCGTGTGTATATGTTGTAATGGAATTCTCCATCCACTTCCCTAACTGTGCCAACCGAGGTAACTTCCCAATAAATCGAGGTATACGATAAAAAATAATAATAAAAAATCGTGTACATTTGGACTAGATGAAAATGTAAGTTCACTTATTTATGCTTTATATGTATAAAGTACCAAACAAAATTTAATTAGGTGCAGAATATCGAGTTTGAGCTAAAAATCTAGAATTAAATCTAAAAAAAAAAAAAAAAAGAAGTTTTATGAATAAACAAACACTATATATTAATTTTTAAAAAAAATGTTTGTTTCAGGAAAATTATAGTAATAATGTTTCTCTACTGACGCTTGATAACTGATTATTAAAGACATCGAATTTTGTGAGAAAGGGGACTCTAATGAAGCTACAAATGTTTTCATAAAACATGTCAACTACGCCAACAATTTTCAAAATACAATACATCTAAATATATATAATTTCAAATTAGCATAGAAACAATAAATCTGGGATTAAAAACTAACAGATTAGGTCTTATAAAAAAACACTTCATAAATCAATCAACCATAAACAAAAAAATTGGACCACATCATCTCCGATTCACTTAACTTGTTATATACTTATAGAGGTGCCTGATTAATTAAGAAATTCTAATTTCTAGATTGAATTAAGTAATTAGTTAGTTAGGGAGACAAAAAATACAATAAACATTTGTTGTTTTTTCAATTAAATCACATTTTGTATTTTCTTGAAAAATAATTCGTATCTTCAAGCCTTCTCATAATAAAATTTTGAAATAAATTACGATTGTATACAGTTTTGTAATCATGCAACTTCCGTTTATGAATATTGTTTAGTTTCGTCATTACAAAATTGTGAATTCGATATAATTTTTTGTGTTGACATTTATTAAGGGCTTCAAAACTTTTACAAGTATAACTTTTATAATAAGTTGCTTTCCCATTAAAAAAATAAAAATTTCGTTGTTTGGGGGAGCCCAAACTTGCTTCATGTAGAAATGAGAGTAAATACAAAATGGAGGCTTCGCAAGACAATGTTTGAAGATTCTAATTATTTTCATGACATCCGTTCCGATCTAAAACACTAGATATGTCAACATTTTCATAAAGTAATTAACTTTTCAATTTTATTTTTAATATTACAATTTGAATTGTTGTTATATTTCTCAGTCAACCTCTGTCAGCACACCACACTGCTTCTACTTCCCAGCAATTCGAAGTATGTAATCGGTCAAGAATTCGATGCAGAATTTTCAACGGAATTTGATGTTTTGATGTCGACCCCCTGATACCAAAAAAGAAAAATAAAATAAAATTCTGTCTGTCTGTGAACACGATAAATCCCGTTAGAATGAATGTATCAACGAAATTTTATATGTGTGGACTCTTAAGGAGGATACCTATTGATTTTCAGCCAAATCGGTCAAAGGGAATGAGGAGATTAGGGGTGGAGGCTCAACACAAAAACTCTAATAACTGCCGTAGTAATGAATCTATTGACATGAAATTTCATATGTAAATTAAAAACCCTATAAGGACGAACATAACAATTTTCAGCGGAATCAGCCGAAAGGGTGAGGGGGTTCAGAGGGAGGCTCAACTCAAAAATCTCAATAACTGCAAATGTAATGAATGTATCGGCAAAAAATTTAGTACGAGGATACCGAAGCCACTATATAAGTCAAATATTGAATTTTAGCTCAAACGGTCGATTCAATTTGGAGGAAAACTGAAAACTTAATTAATTTGTGCTGGGATTTACCGACTTTTTTTTCTTTAAAAGAAAATATGTTTTGACTTTCCACAGAATTTCGTGTTCCTGGAGTTTCATAAAAGTAGTTCTGTATGAGGACTCATCTTTTCGGCCCGAATTGAATGCATAACGCCACTAACAAAAAAATAAATGGCCTGCTAACAAAGCCCAAGTTGTGTGATACGGTAACTGGAGATAATGTTAATATCTTTAGTATACTAATACGTCATCAAATTAGTTCCACTGTTCCCCAAGGACTTGTGGTGCAGCACATGTCCATTTTTGTGAGAATACAAATGAATGAATTTAACAAGTTGGGAGATACATAAAAAGATAAATCTTTCACATTGTTCTCGAGCCATACACGCTATAAAAAATATAATAAAAAAACATTATAACTGGAAACTTGCTCATTACTCATTAGAGGGAAAAAAATAATTGAGATAATTACAATTATATAGGATGTCTGTAAGACTCCCGGACAGTGATGTCAGGAGGAATCGTCGAGGAAGAAAAACATGGCTCTAAAAACCCTTCCTTAAAAAAGTTCAGCAATTTTTTTTTTGTAGATGAAGACGACGTTCTGCGTTGTGTTATGAAACAATATAGAACAAAGAAAAAAATGTATAAATATTGTCTAACACATGTTACAAGGAGTACTTCCAGCATTGCTAAACCCAAGACGTGTCCGCGAGTATCACATTCATCCTGCATACAAATTTTTTATATACATTTTTTTTTCTTTTAAATATAAAAAACCATCCTAAATAGCATTGAGTGCCCGCCTGGAGGATGCGCGATGGGGTGGAGGTGGATGATAGTCATCAGCATCATGGATATGATCATGGTGGATATGATCCTGGTCCCTGACTGCTGTCTCTCTGGAGGTGGGGGCCGCATGGTAGACCACCTCTCTACTGCTCGAGTTGTGTGCACTATGATGGTACCTGGAACCTGGGGCACCGCTCCCATGGTGGTAGAGCAGCTCCGGTCCTCCCCTCGGGTAGGGCTCACGGGGTGAGTCAAGACTGTACTCTTCGTACTCCACTCGCTCCCTCCGGACTCGTCCATGAGTTGGTTGGTACAGTCCTGAAAAGTCAACATATTTCAATTAAATAACATCATTTATCATCGAAATATACAAATATTACTGAAATGTTTACTTTTTAAAATATTATCGATAGTACTGAAAAATAAAAATGGTCGATGGATTACCGGCAATGTACTTTTTGCTCTCCCTCTAATTTTTTTCTCCTTTTCGGCCAATTTGGTGGAAGCCAATAGATATCTTTACTCAGTAATTCTCAATCATCGTAAATAAAAAGTATGTAATGTAATGTGTTTTTTTAAAACAATACATCCAGAGTTTTAAAAAAAAATATGGATAAGGTATGGATGGATGTCCATATTTTTCCTGTTTTACATCCATATTGTGTGGAAAAAAAAAGAAAATTCAAAAGCTCCCATTTCCAACTAACCTTTTTGAAAATAAAATGAGTGAGTTTTGGATTACCATTATATACGAATAAAACAATAAATAAATAAATGTTGACCATAAATTCTATTATTTTTTTTTGCCGGGGCATATACATAAATAAAGAATGTTAATGTTTAAAAGCTAAAATCGTGCCCTGGTGCATCTCAAGCGTACAGTTAGTGAAATAAATGAACACACATTATGAATTATTTCAAAACGAAGAATACAAAAAAATATCCAACAATTATTCAATTAATTAGTTGAAGAAAAACATTGGAGTTACATGAATGGCTACAAAGGAATTTTGTTTAAACAAAAATGAAGTATCGAAGCGACGTAGCGTAACCTATGTCTTGTCTAATGGGTGCCCTCGGCAACGGCCAATCCCCAACTAGTGTTAACGTATCATATTTTTAAATTTAAAAATCATATTTAGCTTTACCCTTTTTTAATCGCGCACATTCCACCTCCAATCGGATAAGGGGTTATTTAAAACAAATTTAAATACCCCCCTTCCGCGAAGACGTAGTTTATATCAAAATAAAATCAAAATTCAGTTTCATGCTTTTTTGATACATTTTATTGGATATTCTATTCGAATAAAAATAAATAACATTGATTTAAATAGTGGAGGGTAAAAAAAAATTAATGTGGTCTGTGATTTTTCCGGAAAATCTCAATGGAGAATTGACTCTTAAATATAGTTTATTTTCACCCACAAAGTTAATAGTGCCCAAAATCTCAGTTTTTTATTTTTGGGACAGTTCAGAACATAGTTTCATATTCACTTAATAATCCCCTATATGCAAGAATAAAAAATAATTAATTAATCAATGTATTTTGGTTATTACTGTATGTATATCACACAGTTTTAACCAATTTTGGACTGTTTAAGGATATTTTGAATTTATATAATAAAAATGTTCACAGTTTTATCATTCTACCATTTATTTTTTGAACCAATCTAGCAATTATATATGTTTTGGAAAGTACCCCCATCATAAGTATTTAAAAATGTTTTTCATACAAATCAATAAACATAACATTGAAAGATGTTCATAAATAATTGATTAAAAAATTTATATTTTAATTATGCAAACTAACCCATAATTTAGTTGCTGATATTGGCAAACAAATCCTTCATTTAGTTGCTGATATTGGCAAACAAACCCTTCTCATCTTGATCTTATTCCTTTTGCAGAAACTGTGGAACATTTATATTTTTTATAGTTATTATCACTCATAACTGGGCTTTAACTGAGAGCTCTTTCGTCATTATCACTCATGCCTGGGCTTTAACTGAGAGCTCTTTCGTCATTATCACTCATGCCTGGGCTTTAACTGAGAGCTCTTTCGTCATTATCACTCATGCCTGGGCTTTAACTGAGAGCTCTTTCGTCATTATCACTCATGCCTGGGCTTTAACTGAGAGCTCTTTCGTCATTATCACTCATGCCTGGGCTTTAACTGAGAGCTCTTTCGTCACTCGGGTAGTCATGAGCCCGACACTAGTACAGAAGTTCTAAATTTTGCTTACACTAAATTTTTATTCACCTAGGTTACGGGTCTTTAACCAGTATCTGACATCATATAGGCTCAGGATCATCGCTTAACGTTCCATCCGAAGGAAGGCGTGCTTAAGTTTATTTTACCTTCCAGATAAAAAAAAAGGCATTCGGCCGGGTTAAGAACCCGCGATCTTTAGTTCAGTAAGCAAACACGCATACCACTGAGCCACCGACACCTTCTATTTTTATATGTTAATTCACTTCTACTATCGGTACTTAAATCCAATTAACAATATATATTTGGGATCCATATATAAATTTTCTACAGATTCTGCAAAAGGAATAAGATCAATATGAGAAGGGATTGTTTGCAATAAGTATTAGCAAATAAATTATGATATTTAACATTTTTGCAGAGATATTGTGAAACACTTGATAAAAATAAAGAAAATGTATGTTTTTTAAAAAATATTGTCTACTTCACAAATAATATATACTATGGGAGTACTTTCGGTATGGCTACCATCTTCAGCCACGACTTAACAAATACTAAATTGAAGTTCAACTAGGTAGTTTACAATCCAAACGGTAGGTAGGTATCCTTTTTCAGCCCCTACGGGGTTTTTCTATCCCTTCTGTACAGTTAATATTTGAAATATGTAAAAACATAAAAAATGACATTTCGTCCCAAATTGGGATCTTAAAAATAAAAAATTTGAAATAGTATGTGTTGATTAAATGCATATATGAAATGAATTAAAGATAACAATTGTTAATATATGAATAAAAAGTTTTATAAAAATATTTTATATAAAATTAAATATACAGTTTTTTGAGAGAGTAAGTACGTATACACAGATGTAGATTCTGTGTATACGTACTTACTATCTCAAAAAACTGTATATTTTATTTTATAAAACTTTTTATTTTATTTTTATTCATATATTAACAATTGTTATCTTTAATTAATTTCATATATGCATTTAATCAACACATACTATTTCAATTTTTAAGATCCCAATTTGGGACGAAATGTTATTTTTTATGTTTCTACATATTTCAAATATTAACTGTACAGAAGGATACCTACCTACCGTTTGGATTGTGAACTTCAATTGAAGTTGAACTTCCATTTAGTATTTGTAGAGTCGTGGCTGAAGATGGTAGCAATACCGAAAGTACTCCCATATTATATATTATTTGTGAAATAGACAATATTTTTTAAAAAACATACGTTATCTTTATTTTTAAATAAATTATGGGTTAGTTTGTAAAATTGATCGAAAAAATTGACGAATATCTTACTATATTATTTTTATGTTTTATGAAATTTTTTTCAAAGTCGCGCGGGAGTGAACTTCAAAAGTCTATTTGCAAAAACCAAAAAATTAATGGGAGAATTATTAAGCTGCGAAGATATATAATATAGTTTTAATTTTCTTAAATTAGTCAATTACGGTATGAGACGAGTGAAGAAAAACAAAAATAAACCAAAGTAAAAAGATAGGTAAAAAAAATAATATAAAACAAATTTCAAAGGATTGATTATGATTAGTAATGATTAGCTGAAACACAAGCAAAGCTGAAGAAAAAAATGCATTATAATTCCGTCTGTTCATACCCCGTGTAATAATTTCCAGTAATTGCAGGACGTTCCGCTTCTTTGAAGATTGAAGATAAATGAAAAAACAAATTGACAATAAATAAAAATAAATAGATAAAAAAAACATATTCAAATAAAAGAAGAAAAAGAAAGAAAATAAAAAGATGGTAACTAAAACCAAAACATTTAAACTTTTAAATATTTTTTAAAGAATTTAAAAAAAAGATAAAAATGTGTTAAGAATAATAAATATATATAACCTCTGACTTTAATAAAAAATAGAAACAACCGAAATCAGTGCTAACCTGAGGAAGAGAGATAATCTTAGATATTTTCACACACATATTTCACAACATATTTTGTAAAATTATGTTTAGCTCAGACGCTAAATATACATTTCACCATTCTAATCCGATTAACAAATGAAATATTCGAAACACTGAAGCCTTTGAATATTACTCGGTTCTGTTCAACTAATGGGTAGGTACATTTTCATGAATTTGGAGGCAATGTATAACAAAAAATGTTTTACAAAAATTACGTTTGATTATTTTTTTATTAAAGTCGTTTGATTGATAATGTAAATATTACCAACCTCTGGAGTCGTGTGGGTAGCCGTAGTCATCAGCCGCTCCTGAGAAAAAAGCAAAAAAGGAAAACATCATAAAAACAGATGCGTAATAAACAAGAATATTATTTTATATTTTAAAATTAAACTCAAATTTAGAAAAGGTCCTTACTATAGTTAGTATACTATATCGAGGAGCTTAGTTCCAAAAGGAGGTATAAGTATTTTTTTCTCACAAAAAAATATACCGAGCTCTCCGTGGTGATTTGGTGGCAGCCATGAAGAATTATCTGTTCTGTCAGGATATGAATTCAATATTAAATTCTAAATATAATTCCCTCTACCGATTGGTCAGTGCTTTAAGGTCTCAAGAAAACTATCTTTCAATAAACTGCCATATCGAAAAACTCCGACTGCTAGCTCAAATTCGTCTCCACAATAGCAATAGACATTTTAGGATATTACTTGGAGGGTTTAGATATGAGCTTTGTCCTGAACGTGCCTGCAGGCTCTGTACCCTAGAAGAAAAGGACGACCTCGTACACTTTTTGTTCCACAATTATCTCCCTAAATAAATAAAACAAACTTATTTTTGAAATATTGTCTATTCCACTAAAGATATATACATATATAACTACCGGTTTCGGCTTTATACCATCGTCAGGTCTAGTTATGAACTTAACTAGTTATATATGTATATATGATGAACTTAACTAGTTATATATGTATATATCTTTAGTGGAATAGACAATATTTCAAAAATAAGTTTGTTTTATTTATTTATTACAAGTTTCCACAATATGTCCGCGTTTCTCAACTTAGAAATTATCTCCCTAACAGACCAGAATTCGACTCAGAACCAATAGTCAGAACCACATAGATGTTAGAAAAATTAACTATTTATTTTTATTTTTTACTGTCAGCTTGAACATTAAGAATACTATAATGTAATTTATTGCTTGTAAGATATACATATGTATATGTATACGTATGCTTGTAAGATATACCTATGTATATGTATACATATGTAATTATACATGTAGATATTTTTTCTTTTATTTTATTTTCTATAACTATAAGAATATGTATTTTGTAAAACAAAAACACTCATTGCTATAAAGGTTGTTTACTTAGTTCAATAAAAGGTTTATCTATCTATATACCAAGCTGGCTCACAAACCTCTTCCATTCCGACTGCCTGGGGGGTGTTTTCTCTTCATTTTATTTATTTGTTCTTTTTTGGGCGTGCTTCTCTTTAGGCTAAATATATTATAACTCATCCCACCCTTATATCCATATCTTCTCAAACTTCATGTCTTTTTTTTATTAGCTCATTTGAAGGCTGTTGGTGTATAGTGCCGAGATAGTTACCTGAGGGTGACATAGTAACGGGGGCCTGATCCTGGCCCTGAGGTGACTGAAGGGGAGAGGAGTGATGAGCAGACCTTTGAGGCAGACCGCTGACCGAAGATGGAGGTTGAGGTGGAAGTGGAGGATGGGTGGCTCGCCAATAGGCCTCCAGGTACTCGGCAATGTGCTCACACGCCTCCTCCAGTTGGTTCTCGTCAAGGATCACGTCGAACATCTCCGGAGGACACTGGGCCAGCTTCTCTGCTGCCACCATCTGCACGTTCAGGTGCCGCGCCTGCGACTTCCCCCGCGACTTTATCAGTCGCTGAAGAACCTGCACCAGCAAAAAGAAAAATGCAATTAAAAATCTGCAGGGAATCGTGTCATTACTCGCTATTCTTTGATACCATTTTAATTTCCTGATGATAAGAATATATTTCTTCCTTTGGACTGTCAGAGAGCGGGGTGTGTAGCCCATTTTTATTTTGGTACCAGGGGCGGGCTACATCATTACCGGGGTTATTTACAAAAAACTATGACGAATTCCCAGAACGAGATTCGAACCCGCAACCTTTGTAAGGGACAGGAAAATCAAAATTGAATTACTAGAAGAACGGGCTCTCTACAGGTTGCTTTACTTTTCCAATTTAAAGCAACAGTAATGTTACGTTGTATACACTGAATTATAAATTAAGTTAATCTGTTATATGTATGAGGAAGAAACAAGTGGAACAACAAAGAAACTCAAAACGAAGTTCGACAAAACTTTCAGACATAGTTGGCTTTCCAGGAAGTTTTATAAACAGTGAAAAACTATTTCCAGGACTGTAAACCTTTCACAAATACAAGAAGAAAAAGAAAATTATCGAGTCAAAAATTAATTATGGTAATTTTTAATATTGTACATATTACATTAAAATATGAACAATTCAATTTACAATTAATGTCATCATATAGAATATAAAAGAAAGCATAAAAACTGAATAAAATGGTATATTAAAGTAATGCAGAACAGTGCTTACCTTAGGTGATGATATCTTTAGGTAGACGATGGTGGGAGACAGGGACGTTTTGGCCAACTGAGACGGATGGTTTATTGTATCGCAATCCAAAACAACCAACTGGAATTGAACACAAATAATGTAGTTATTGAAATAAATATGCCAGTGTTAGGGAAAATAACTCCCCAATCACCTTGTGTATATAGAGTGGATACTTAAGGTAACTCGAGCAAAATACTAATAACTAAAAAACAAATAAAATCAACAAACTTTAATAACATTTATAATATTACTGTTTAATTCCACAAAAATATATATAAAAATATGTAACGGTTTCGGCTTATGACATCATCAACTCAAAGTTCAACAGTATCATTTAAGTTTAAGTTGGCATATTTACACAGTTCTGAGGCTATCAGAGGATGTGACACCCCTTTTCCAAGATAAGCCCCACGGAGGAGCGTACTGTGTACTTTATTATGAATACCATTCCTTTAGTTTATTTGAATTTTTTTGGTATTATTTTTGAAGTTAATGCTATCTTAACAGAAAATACTGAGAAAATATTTGGGTTTAAACATACATAAATTTCAAAAAATAATAGCGAGAAATTCAAATAAACTAGAGAAATGGTATACATAATAAAGTACTATATAAATAAATATACATATAATAAATAAATGAAATGTATGTACGAGAGCGGTATGCTATATGGAATATTTGTTTCTGGAATTAAGTTTGCTTTTATTTTGTTATAATTAGTTTTTTTTTTACTATATCGACACAAATCATAAAAATATAATTGGGCATAACAGTAATAACTGTATATTCTTTACAATACTTCCATGAAGACAAATACTGTAATTCAACTTCTTTCAACGCAAGTTCTACTACAATTCCAGCAAGTAGTTGTCAGTAGTAGTATACAACAATTAATTCACTGTCACTTCAGGCTAATTAGAAAGGGATCACGAACACTTAAATAATAAATATTATTATTATGTGAAGGCCGTCTCCTTGGAGACAGAGCGGAGGCTCATTGGCCCATTGTCACTCGGAGTCCAAAATTTTATCCAGGTTTAATTACCTGAGATAATTGTCTTTTTATGTGTATCTAACATCGCACGTACTCAAGAGGTCCAAAGGATGCCGAGCTCAAGGTTTTCTACTCTCCTTGTCGCACACTACCCTCCATGCTACCCCCCTCCTGTCTACTGATCTCTTTCAATATGACAAACAGAAGTTGGAGTCAAATAAATAAAAACAAATGTGATAAGAAACCTGCAAGGTTCGAGCCAGTTCAAATATCCTCTCTATTTCGGACTGGACCTCGGCCAGACAAGCAGACCTTGAATTGCCCTTCTCCATTAGAACAGCTCGTTTGTTGGGGTTGTTTAGCAGGGATCGTTTCGCTAGGGAGATGTCCGCCATCACTCTCGTTATGATAATTCTGAAAAAAAAAAAAAAAAAAAACATAATATATATAAATACATTTGGCCATTTGTAGGAAATATATTCAATCATAAAATAATCAAAATTCTTCAATTACGATCTTCATGTCCTTCATACAAATTGTAAAAACAGTTTGTAAAAAAAAAGTCCTGTGTAATCTAGACTTTAGCCTTCTGAGGTGTGTAGGCTCCCCTGGAAGCAAGTGGGCTGCTTAGAACTTCATTTTGAAAAGTCTGTAATCGGGTTGTGAGGTTCCATAGGTTAATAATGCATTCAAACGTCTTTTATATATAAATAAAGCAATCGATGCATGTCCGGGCATCGCATGAAAATACGAGGGTAGTCCCATAAGTACCCGACCTGACATATAGATGGCGGTTGTTGTTTGAAAAATTAGTATGGTACAAAGTACGAATCTTATGAAGCTTAAGTTTGAAGGTTGAAGACGCTACGTTGTTGAGTATTTGTTTTGTAGCCATCAGTAGTGAACGCTCTCAGTGAATTTGTAAACATGGAAAAAATTGGTCATCCATATGTGATACAATACTTTCATTTGAAAGGTCTCAGTCCAACCGATGTGGCAGAACTCAAAAACCCCAATAACTGCAGATGTAATGAATTTACAACATGAAATTTCATATTTAAACTCAAAAGCCCAAAAGGAACACATATTAAGTTTCCGCAGAATGAGTCGAAGGGTAGAGGGAGATAAGAAGAGGAGGCTCGACTCAAAAACCCTGAGAACTGGAGATGTAATGAATATATTAACACAAATATTAGTATGAGGATTCAGAAGCCACTATGTAAGTCAACTATTAATTTTTAGCCCAAACAGCCTTCTGGGGAAGTAAATTTCCGATGATCCACTGACTTTTTGTTTATTTTATCTGAGAGAGTAAAAATTATATTGGGTACTGAAGGAAGAGTAGAATCTGTTGATTTAACAGGTCGATGATGAAGGGAAAAAAGAGATCTAAAGGACAAAAAGATATCTCCTACCTTCCTTCAAATCGGTGTTTCAGAAAGTCAAAGAGGGCCTTCTGCATCATGTCCGTGACTTCGTAGCCCTTGAGAGAGGGTCCCACCAGAACGACGGGCCTCATGGACGGCACCACGTCGTAGGGGGTAGTGTTCTCCTGCTTCTTGAAGAACGGTTTCCGTTTCTCTTTGGCAGGCGGGGTTTGTAGAGTCACCTTTCCTTGAAGTCTTGAATTACCCAACGAGTCTGTGTCATCACCTGAACACCACACATCACCAATCTACTTTCAAGTTAATGCTATGTGTTAACTTTTCAAAAAGGTGTGTTTATACTGAATAGGTTATATTTACAAACGTACACAAATAATCCGTTTTTTAGGATTTTTTTTGACAGTTTTCAAATACATTTTTGTTAGTTTATGTTATTGGCTTTAACTAAGAGGTCATATCGCCTACTATCAGAGCACTCTTTCGTCGCTCTGACGTGAGCCTAACTCTACAGTGGGAGCCCTGAATTTTGCCTACCCAGGTTTAGTTACCTGTCATCGTACAGGCTCGGGACCATCGCATAACGTCCCATTCAAAGGAAGGCCTACTCAAGGTTTTTTTGCCTCAGATAAAAAACCTAAGGGCTTCGAACCCGCGAACCTCTTAGCTACCGGCGCCCTCTAATACATTTTTGTGATCTGTGTCGATATAGTAGAAAAACTAATAAAAATGAATAAGATTTTTTTTTTTTTTTTTTTTTAATTTTATTCTATTTGCAATCTATATACAATATATACATAATAAGCAAATATGTGGTAAAAGAAAAATATAACGTCACTTGATGGGAGAAGCCAGCCAGCGCTGACACTCCCTCGAAAGTTAATTGTCATTATTCACTATCCTCCGAGAGAAGATCGCGAGGCCACCTCCTGTTCAAGCGGCGGGGAGGATTGTCAGGATGGGAATGAGAGGAAAGGTCTTGTGCGAGAGGATTTGAATGGGAAGAAAGGTTTCGGTGGAATGATTGGAATCGGGATTTGATTAATTCATTTACAGTGGGAATACTGAGATCTCTGTGTAGGACTTTATTGGTGACATAGAAAGGAGCATTGACAATTCGTCGGAGGAGTTTGGACTGGAATGATTGGATACGATTGATGTTGGATTGTTTAGCTGTACCCCAAAGTTCGAGTCCGTAAATCCAAATTGGACGTATAATGGTCTTGTAAATCGTAAGTTTGTTGTTAGTCGTCAGTTTCGATTTTGGTCCAAGTAGTCGACGTAACAGTCCGTATCTTCGATTCAGTTCTTGTCGTTTAAGTCGTGTATGTGGGTTCCACGTAAATCTACTGTCTAGGTAAAACCCGAGATAGCGGACTTGGTTTGAAGAGGGAATCAGGATGTTGTTAATGATGACGGGAGGACAGGATTGAGGGCGTAGGGTAAATGTGACTTGAACACATTTGTGCTCATTTAATTTAATTCTCCAGAGGTTGCACCACCTCTCTATTTCAGTGAGGTGCTCCTGGAGGATGAGTGAGGCTACAGCAGGATCAGGATTGGTGGAAAGGATTGCTGTGTCGTCAGCGTAAGTCGTCAGTAATGTCTGAGGATGTGAATAAGATTTAAGAACTTGTTTAAGTATTATAGGTTAGGTTAGGTTAGGTTTTATGACTCATGCCCGGGCTTTAACTACGAGGTCATATCGCCTACTACCAGAGCGCTCTTTCGTCACTCTGGTGGACATGAGCCCGACTCTACTGTGGGAGTCCTAAATTTTGCCTACCCTAAATTTTAATTCATCTAGGGTAGGGGTCTTTAACGAGTACCTGACATCGTACAGGCTCGGGACCATCGCTTAACGTCCCATCCGAAGGACGGCGTGCTGAAGTTTATTTTACCTCCCAGATAAAATAAACTAAGGGCCTCGGTCGGGCTACGAACCCACGACCTTGAGCTCAGAAGTCAAGCACGCATACCACTGAGCTACCGGCGCCCTCTTTAAGTATTATATTTTCTAATGTTACAAAAATATATAGGTAAATATAGTGTACCGGTTTCGGCTTACGCTATCGTCAACACAAATTCAACAGTTGAATTTAAGCCGAAACCGGTACACTATGTGCCTATATTTAGTGGGATTAGACAGTATAAACAAGTTCTTTGCTTTTATTTATATTTATTTGACAGTTTGGCTGAGGTTACCAGCGCCGCAACGCCCCAACTGTTATTCAGTAAGAGGAAATTAGTGTCGCTCAATGTTTTGATAAAATAGCTCCGTTAATCGGGAGACCATAAACGAAACCCTTATAGTTCTTCTCACATATTCAGCGCTTCAAGTGTACCCACTTCCAAAACAGTTCACTTATTTGATATTTTGAAGGTATTCGCGTGAAAAATTTCTATTGTAAGCTCGAACCACATTCGACATGGGCAATGATAAACTTTTTTTTTTTTTGCTCTTGAATTCCAAACATCATTCACTGACCAATAATATCTTGTACATTTTCCTCTGTTCGATTACTGAATTAGATTGGATGGTACGTGAATTAGCGGATGAAAAATGAAAAACAGTTTAAATTACATACCAATTACTCCCATTAAAATTATACAAATTTAGGCAAGACCCCAAAAAGAAATTAAATAAAGGAAAATGCTTTTAAAATCTCATCTTTAAACCAGAATGTATAAAAGCATAAATGTGAAAAGGCTCCCACTAGAAAATATTGAAATAAAGTAAGTAATATTGAAAAACCCCGAATATTACTTTAATTTTTTAGGAAACCTTAATAAAGTATTATTACAATTCTAAAGGAAGGCAAAAAGACATATTTAAAACATTCAATATTAGTGAATGAATATCTAAACTTTGAATGACAAATCTCTATACTATGTAATTATTTGTTTGTACATGTACAAGTAAGTCAGCGAAAACACATCTTAAAAAGAAAACTGTTATATAAAAAGTAATCACAATCAAACCATGCTATTTTTCATAAAATTAATCGTTCAAGAATTAATGTTTTATAAGTGAAACATCAAACAAATGGCTAAGGGTTTAGTGTGTAAGTGGGAATCAAGTAGCAAAAACTGTCACAAATCTAAATAAAATTCAGTGTTTTATTCAAGAGGCAATGGTGTACATATTCGGTTGTATTTTTAAATTCTTCGTTGTATGTTATTTAGATCTCAGGTTACAAATTTTTTTTTTTACTTGTTCAGCGTATTACATGCTATGCTAGTTGGTATAAGTATAGACAAAATAAAATAATAGATTGGTGTCGTCTCATCTTGAGAAAATATATAAAAAAAAAAGATGACTCCGAGAATGGCTAACATTGAGGAACATACAAATATGAGAAAAGTAAACTTCAACACTTGGTCTCTATGTTAGTTATTATGACTCATGTTCGGGCTTTAACTGAGTCGCCTACTACCAGAGCCACGAAAGAACCCAGAGGACTATACTGTGAGAGTCCTAAATTTTGACTACCCAGATTTATTCACCGAGGGTAGGGGTCTTTTACTATGGTGGCCAGTCCAAGGTTTTTTCTGGGTTTGGAACCCTCGATCTTGAACTCAGAAGACAAACACACTACCTCTCAGCTGCCGACGTCCTCAAAGGGAGGATATGTTCACGGAGCCATGGCTTGAGTAGTCCCCCTTGTACTACGCTGGATCTGAAAGAATGTAGAAACTTCTTGGTAGCTTCCTTTACGAAGTCTTCATCATGAAGCTCCTTGTTCCTCAAGAACCTTTTACTCCTGTGTGTAAAACTTTATTTTGTAGTTTCTGGAACCCTTCCAAGTTTTTTTCTTCCCTCAGACCGAGCACGCCTAGGTGTATAGAGGCCGAATGATTGTAAAGAAGGGTGCATCTTGTCTTTAGTCTGGAACTCTTGTTAATAAGCGGATACAAGATGGAGAGGCCTGGTTTAACTTCTTGTTGGTGTATAGATTCCAGGGAGGGGTTTGTCCAACTTCACTTCCAGTTATTTGACGCTCTTGTCTTCAGGATTCCACGGCACCTCCATACCTTCGGTGGAGTTAACGTTAAAAATAAGACATTATTAAAATAATTAATGTTAAAAATAAATATATTTTGTTACTGCTGTACAAGCAGAATTTTTTGACATGATAACCTTTGGCATGATGTATAACTTCATGTAATACGTTTTTAAACGTGTTAGAACAAATATCAAGACTCAACCATATAAAAACTAATAATTTCTGGGCTCGTCTGTAATGCTCTCATAATACGAAGCATCATCCTTGTATAATTCCGATTTACAGTTGTTTTCTGAGAGATCATAAATTATTATATATAAGAAGCTCGTGTACAGGTCTCTTAGCTATTTGTTGAACCGTATCTCTCAGAAGTAGGGCCGTATATCTTCCTCGACCACGTATTGAACAAGACTTTGTTCCTCCTAGTCAGAACTCACGTTTCAGTTGCATGTGTGACGATCCTGACCTCATTGGCATGAAGACATAGTTTCCTGGACTTCTCTTCAGACTCCGCCAATATAACTTTGTTCTGCTACAATCAAATTCATGACAAACGCCAGCAATTTAGGAAGCTGTCAAAAACTCGTATGAGACGCTGAACTTCCTTTACACGGGGTACATCGCTTGGCTGTAAGTATAGCTTATACAGGTAAATTTAACCATCTTGATAAATTGTAAATAAGTGAAGTGGTTATACAATAGATAGCTTTGAAGTGCTCCAATATAGCCAGATCATTTTTTTTCACAGAAACTCCATATCAAATAAATCATGTTTTTACCAGATATATTTTGAGATTTCATGATGCCAATCTAATGAATGAAAGCAGAGTACCAGTTGTACACTTCACAATGCTCTAACCAGCGGAATCGATAGTGTGAGTAGAAATAAAGTGACTAATACATTATGTTTTCATGCATTGGTTTTAATTCCTCATCAATTGTATTATAGTTATAATTTCTTGAGTAATTACTTACTCCACGGCACATTATCCAATGAAGGACCTTAACAACATTCATCCAGTTACGTTATTGAGACTCATGTCCGGGCGTTAACCAGCTCGGTCAACTTGAAGTTGTCTATTTTCGTCTCACATGAAGCTCGTTATGCCCTCCACATCAGGGTTACTCCTGAAGATCCTTGACCTCCCAGAAAACATTCGTCTAGACTTCTCTAACTTCCGCCATTCACCTTCCTTGGTCATACTTCCCATCCTCTGTATACTGGGTTACTCCAACTTAATCTATGAAAATTATATTTTCCTCATACACATTGATCCCTCACAAACTTACAAAATATGACAACACGATATTTCCCTATGGTCGTTAATAACTAAAGACACACAATTATTGGCAATTTAAATGATTATAATACATAATAACGGATGTGTAAAATAGATTGGCAACCTTGCAAAAACCAAAATTTTATTTAAAAAATTACAGAAAAATGATTTAATTATATTTCGTCAAAATGTAATTCCGTATGTACACCAATGTCGAATTGAATGTGAATAATGGTTGCTAAGATTTTCTAGATCACAATTTTAAACGTAACTTTTGGTCTAATTTCTACAAGAAAAAAAAAAGCAGTTGGTTTTTTTTTTTTGGTAGGGAGTGCTATGAAAGGATGTGTGGAAGGGGGAAATGTGCACAATGAATAAAGAACTAAATAGAACCCACGATTTTGAAATGAATAAAGTGAAAATAATAACGAATAAATCAGCCAATAGGCATTAATAAAAATGAAATTTTAAATTAGTTATATACAATTATTTTTATTGTAAATAAGCACGCGTGATCAATTAGATGACAGCATTAGATTTGATACGTCGATATGTAAAATAAAAAACACCAAAGCAATGCATAAAATAAATAGTTAAACAAATAAAATGGACGACACCAAAAAATCCACAACAACGACAAACAGAAAGAAAAAAAAAGAAAAGAAAAAGAAATTGTGAAAAAAAGTGTGAGGGTTTACCGCCAGGGGAAGGAGGGGTTGAGCCACGTGAGTTGGCGCTCTTTGTAGAAGAGAGTACATCATTTGCAAGCGCACCTAAGTTACTTGAGGAAGAGGTTTTGGAGGAATAAAGCTTGGAGTTCCTGGCCTGAGCCTGCTGAAGTCGAAGGTTCTCTAATTTGACAGGGGAAGGGATGAAACCAACGTCACAACCTTCTTTCACCAGTCGACCGATCCACCAGTTGTTGTCGTACTTCTCCTGGAAAAATGCATAACAATAACATGATACACTATTTTTAGCAGAGCTATTGTGAAAAACTTAATAAAAAAAATTGTGGCCATTACAGAACTGTCTTTTACCAACCACGTTTACAGATCACTCTCTTTCCTTCGCCCTTCTCAAAATTATTTTTAGGGTATAAGAATGTCTACTCTCAAGATTACGCTGTACAAAGAGACAAAATGAAATGATTTTGCGAGGGGGAGGGGAGAGAGAGAGTGATCTGTAAGCGTTGTTGGTATAGGAAAGTCCACATCACATATATTTTTCTTAATTTTTATAATTAAAAAAAAAATACCAATATATAAACCATATTTTAACTAAAAATTACTTACAATTAGATATATTCCATATAGACATTTAGTTTACATTCTACGGGGCGCAATAACGTTTGTCGTATTGATCCTATCTCAAATCTAAGCACCTATTAGCGAAACATCGACTTTACCAGCTGACACCTCTCCTCAAGAACTCTCAGCTCCCCCTCCATCTCAAGAGGCTCGTCTTCGTCTATACGATGCTCATCAGGCCCATGTGGCTTTATGGCTGCGCTATCTGGGGTTCTGCCTCGGATTCTCAAATCAAACGTATTCAGACATTCCAGAATCGGGCCTTAAGAATAATCACCAGTGCGCCCTGGTTTGTCTGTAACAAAACTATACACGATGATCTTGAGATCCCTGAGGTGAAAAAATGTCTGCCTATTTGCTACGCCAGTCTGCTGCGGACCATGCAAGATCATCAAAATCCTCTGCTACGTGCCATCCCTCTCCACCTGCCTCCGCCAAGACCAGAACGTCGTCTGAAGAGGAAGCACCATAGCGACCTTAATCAAGAAGACTGACGCTGGTCAGGGGCCTCATTCAAGTGCCAGATGTTTTGTTTTTATTTGATTTTAGCACAATTGAATGTACATTGTACAAAAATTACCAATAAATGAAAAAAAAAAAAAAAAAAAAAACCTATTAGCGATTGGAAATTTTATAAGGAACATTTTTGGTAAGAATAAATTTTTCGATAGGACTAACCGTTTTCGGGTAAACCGAGAAAACACCTAAAAATGAGTGTTTCAAAACTATATTTCAATATGGTTTTCTGCCTAACAGAAAATTCTGACTGCTTCTTAAAAATGAGGCTCAAGCTAATTTAGAAGCTTTGGCCTCTCAATTCTCTGCAACTCTAAAGACCAGGCTGTGCGCTATTTTGGAGTACAACTAGACGCATGGAAACTACACATTAACCCAAAACGACATCAAGAATATTCACGACTTAACACCCTTTACCCTCTTACAAACACACACCACTTAAACTTTGTCGATGTGGGTATTGTGCCTATTGCGTTTCTCTTTAGCTAAGGTACCTGGTAGCCTGGTTCTGTTATCACAGATCACTTGGCCGCTATCTACTGCCATCGTTGTTACAAAATAAAGGTTTCTAGTTGAATAAGTGGTGGTAAAGTACTCGAGAATTACTTATTACTGAGAATCGACTACCTGGAGCAAAAAAGTACTCGAACACTTTACCTCCTCAAATACCCATTTCGAGTACGGATTACTTCCCAGCTCTGCTAAGAATACAATAGATCCTTACAAAATAATTTTAAATTCAACTATTAAATTTGTATGCAACGATAAGATACTTTTTACTGTTACCACAAAAGAGAGAGAAAATATTTAAAATGAACCTTAATGTGTAAGAAGTCTTTGATATCAAAAGAAACAGCGCTTCCGTGGACAGGAGAGTCGTCATCCAGTGAGCCATCGTAACATACGTTGGTCCTCACAGCAAACGCTACCGGCTTGCTCTAAAAACAAAAAAAAACAATTGTAAACAAAATATTGTTACATACAATATATACAACTATTTTATTGAGTTGTATAAAGACATTTTGAATTCACAATAATATATTTTTGGCAGATATATTATTCTCCCATTTATTTTTTGATTGAAAAACATATTAATCCATCAGGAAGTACTCCCGTCTTCAATATTTCAAATTAATTTGTAATGTCTGTAATTTTTATGTAAATTTATGTTGTTGGTTCATTATTTTATTTGTGGGGTCTTATTTTATGAGTCGACACATTTGATAGTCTAGACCAGGTATGGGCAAGTTTTATTATAGGTGATGTTATAACCTCAACAATGTTTACCTGTTTACTTCATAAGTTGTTTACTAGAGGTTATGGACTCACCTTTCCAACCAGACTATTCTACTGTGTTCATGTTACATTTTCTATCCAGATTAAAGTGAAAGAACAAATGATTTATGGTTTCCAGATTTACTTTGTGAAGCTCCATTCTAGGAATAGATAATTAAAATACACAATTTCTTTGTCAAACTTCACTATATATTCTCAAATACTCAACTAGTTTCGCCGTGTTAAGGCATTATCAAGAGTCACTTACAAACTGACAGAATTGGTTGACAGGGTAGAAGGTACAGTTATGGAGGGGGTTTTTAGGTAATGACGGGGAATCCCTTGTTTTTGTTACTCTATACATTCCAATAAACAGATATTTACAAGATAATAATAAATATAAAATAAAAAGAAGAAAGAAAAAAAAATATATATATAAAATCTAATAAAGCGAATCTAACAGAAAAGTGTTGGTACTTATATAGGTATGACTCATGAATTATATAAATGTAACATATAATAAATATTAAAGTAAATAAAAACAAATACATAGAATTTAAAGGCAAATTGAAACATCAAATGAAAATTATAGTATTCTCTGAATGTCAGTTGGCAAAAACAATTCTATGTATTTGTTTTTATTCATTTTAATATTTTACATTTATATAATTCATGAGTCATACCTATATAAATACCAACACTTTACTGTTAGATTCGCTTTATTAGATTTTATATATATATTTTTTTTCTTTCTTCTTTTTATTTTATATTTATTATTATCTTGTAAATATGTGTTTATTGGAATGTATAGAGTAACAAAAACAAGGGATTCCCCGTCATTACCTAAAAACCCCCTCCATAACTGTACCTTCTACCCTGTCAACCAATTCTGTCAGTTTGTAAGTGACTCTTGATAATGCCTTAACACGGCGAAACTAGTTGAGTATTTGAGAATATATAGTGAAGTTTGACAAAGAAATTGTGTATTTTAATTATCTATTCAAAGAACAAATGCGTGCTTATATTATACTTCCCTGTTTTCAAATAGTAGACCTAAATAGACACAAGATTTGGCGACGATTAAACAACATTCCGTAACTGTAAGAGACACAATAGGTGACGACCAGATAAGAAAATTCAAAAGCTATGCGGGCGAAACTATATATGTAGATATATATCGCCATAAACAAGTTTAACGATCATGAAGAACTTATTTTAAGTTTACGGCTGATTTACGCAGAAGATATTGTAGTAAAGTACAATGTAAAAACATAACATTGTTATTAAGATAATATTTTAGGAAAGGAACGATAAAATACAGCACCAAAAATAGAATTTATTTAATATATATTTTTTTTCTTTTTTCAAATTTGTGCCACTCAAATAACTAAAAAAAGTCAAATCGAAAGTTTTAGCAAATTTCGTTTGAGGAAAGTTGAGAAAAATGTTTTACCTTACTCTCATGAAAATACAGGACCGTGAATTTTTATACAATTTCAAATAACAAAATATATAATAATATAAAAACAAGTTTTTCAAAAATATAACTATACTTAATTATAGTATACTGAAAAGTAGAAAATTACTTTTTTTTAATTTCGATCGATATTAGGTGAGAATATGAGTAATAGACATTAAACAAATAAATTCCGACATAGAATGTGTTGCATTAAGTTGCAGAAACTTTATCAGACAGTTATACATCAATGCAACGTGCAATAAAATTTTTATTTATTGCGAGAACATATTTCATGAATGTTGGTAGAGCCCACAATTAAAGGGGCACTTTTAAAATTTTTGTTCAGATAGAATCTTTACGCTATAAGTGTACAGTTAATGACTGATTCTTTATTCTCTTTAGAATAAACAATACAAAGAAAAAAAAAAAAAAAAACTTGTAGGTTTTCAAACATTTGAATCCTTCCAAGGGCAGCCACGCGGCGGGCCATAGTTTGCCCATCTCTAGCGCCTAAATAGAATGGTTATCAAATGTGTCGACTCATAAAATAATGGACCAATAACATAAATTTCAATAAAAATATAGATACTAAAAATTAATTTACAAAACGCCTATGAATTAGTCCTGAAACCAAAACATAAATGGGGAAAATATCTGCTGAAAATATGTTATTCTGATACAATATGCAAACATCTCTATTAATAAAAATGATAACAATAAATATCTATAAGACCAAAAATAAATAAAATAAAATAAATGATAACTTCTTATCGTATTATGATATCATTCTTTAATGAAGAAACAGAAAATATAGAAATAAAATTGATGGGTGTCCAAATGTTGAATATATTGACAAATGAAATGGCATGTATTTTCCAAAACGAAACCAAAAAAACCTTGCACTGTTAAAAAAATTAGACTGATTATTGTAACTAGTCGCGTGGGAGAATTAATCCATCTCGGAGTCTATTTATAAGATTTCCATTGATTTTTGTCAAAGAAAATGTGCAGGGATAAGTATTTTTAGAGGAAAAATCATAGAAATATCGCATATTGATGTCCAAAAACAGTTGAAAATACGTCGAAACTATTTAAATATATGTATATATACACATATATATAAAGTAAGTTTTTCGATCACCTATTGCAATCCAAATTACATTTTACATCCCCAGTTATGAGAAATTCATATAATGAGTTTTCACCGGGATTTCATATTTTCCGAAAATTAAAAGAAACAATTTTCCTGTGTGTGTATAATTAAACTTAATAATTGCCAATAGAATGAATATATATATACATGCAATTTTACTATGTATACTAAATTATACATATAAAATATGTAAACGATGTTAGCGGAAAACATAGTACAAACTTGAAATATTTGGGTAGGGAATACAAATATTACGCAATTTCTTAAATACTTTTTATAGGTTAGGTTAGGTTTTATGACATGCCCGGGCTTTAACTAGGAGGTCATATCGCCTACTACCAGAGCGCTCTTTCGCCACACTGGTGGACATGAGCCCGACTCTACTATGGGAGTCCTAAATTTTGCCTACCCTAAATTTTTATTCACCTAGGGTAGTAGGGGTCTTTAACGACTACCTGACATCGTACAAGCTCGGGACCATCGCTTAACGTCCCTTCCGGAGGACGGCGTGCTTAAGTTTATTTTACCTCCCAGAAAAAGTAAACTAAGGGCCTCGGTCGGGTTTCGAACCCACGTTCTTGAGCTCAGAAGGTAAGCACGCATACCACTGAGCTACCGGCGCCCCCTGTGTAAAAATAAATTATCTATGAATTAAGAGCCTTCTTAACAAAAAATAAATAATATTTATTGATTTATGATAGATAATTTATATTTTTCCCGGTTTCCCAGTTCCTGGACACCCTGTAGTAACAATTGTCATATGTTAGTAAATTTTTTTGTTACCCTAGCTTTTTCCAGCTGACTGAGGGCCTGCCTCTCCTTCTCACGTCGAAGCGTTTCTTTTTCTTCGTCCAGCGACAAGTCTGAAGATGGATGTGAATAATTCGAATCTGCTGAGCCCTGTCAAAAAATTAAAAAAAATTATCAATTTACGTAGATAAGGAAGCAATAATAAAAAGCCTATTCATTAAACACTGCTAAAACTTTATTTGATTTGTTGAAAAATATTTGAGGAAACAAAACAATTCTTGTGTTGTTGGCGAAATCGTTCATTTATGTCTATATTCATAATTTAAATAAATTTAAAGAAATGTATTCAAGGAATAGATAATTAAAATGCACAATTTCTTTGTCAAACTTCACTATATATTCTCAAATACTCAACTAGTTTCGCCGTGTTAAGGCATTATCAAGAGTCACTTACAAACTGACAGAATTGGTTGACAGGGTAGAAGGTACAGTTATGGAGGGGGATTTTAGGTAATGACGGGGAATCCCTTGTTTTTGTTACTCTATACATTCCAATAAACAGATATTTACAAGATAATAATAAATATAAAATAAAAAAGAAAGAAAAAATATATATATATAAAATCTAATAAAGCGAATCTAACAGTAAAGTGTTGGTATTTATATAGGTATGACTCATGAATTATATAAATGTAACATATAATAAACATTAAAGTGAATAAAAACAAATACAAAGAATTTAAAGGCAAATTAAAACATCAAATGAAAATTATAGTATTCTCTGAACGTCAGTTGGCAAAACATTTCCACAATCATCAGACTCTTAGCTACTTGATATTTAAATTAAGAAGGGGGGAATGGATTCCCCCCTTCTTAATTTAAATATCCAGTAACTAAGTAGAAGTAGAGTAAATATCAAGTAGCTAAGAGTCTGATGATTGTGGAAATGTTTTGCCAACTGACGTTCAGAGAATACTATAATTTTCATTTGATGTTTTAATTTGCCTTTAAATTCTATGTATTTGTTTTTATTCACTTTAATATTTATTATATTTTACATTTATATAATTCATGAGTCATACCTATATAAATACCAACACTTTTCTGTTAGATTCGCTTTATTAGATTTTATATATATATATTTTTTCTTTCTTTTTTATTTTATATTTATTATTATCTTGTAAATATCTGTTTATTGGAATGTATAGAGTAACAAAAACAAGGGATTCCCCGTCATTACCTAAAAACCCCCTCCATAACTGTACCTTCTACCCTGTCAACCAATTCTGTCAGTTTGTAAGTGACTCTTGATAATGCCTTAACACGGCGAAACTAGTTCAGTATTTGAGAATATATAGTGAAGTTTGACAAATAAATTGTGTATTTTAATTATCTATTCCTAGAATGGAGCTTCACAAAGTAAATCTGGAAACCATAAATTAAATGTATTCAATGTTTTGCAGTATTTTCAGGTTTCTCTTTATATTTATACTAAGGCCCCATAGTACTAAATTTGATGTCACCAGATTAAAGAGCGTGAACGCAAAGGTTTATAAACAGATTTTCACTATTGTTAGCCAACATGAAAACTACAGAAAAGCTAATCAGGATGAAATATATTTGATACTAATTAAATGTTTAGTAAACTTATTTTAATGTTTAAATTTCATTGTATAATATTTGGTTATTTAACACAAGAGATTCGAAATCGAAAGTACGCAACGATTCCATTATAAACCCAGCATTGTTCGGAATTTTCCAATGATCATTGGATGAATGTAAGAATTAAATTATAATATTTATGAGGGTTATTTAAATAATTCATTAGGTTATAGAAAATGGTTACTTGTAACGTTTATTTAAGGAACTTCCCTGTCTCTCTTCCTCTAAAATACTTCTCACTATAAGATGTTTAACAGGCCAAGGTTGTCACGAGTAACCAAAAAAATTTATCTCATGTTTATTTTTAAAATATATTGTAAAACTATAGGGCTATATGACTAAAAAAACTAGGTAGTCTAAATTTGGCCATCGACTAGTTCCTTTGTAAGAAATAAAATAATTTTTACTTTTTTATACGTAATCTTGGAAAATCAGAGATTGAGTTATCAACGGATTTTTACGTTTCAAAGTCTGTGTGTGTGATTGAAACATTGTGCTATGAACTTGAAATGAAGAAGTCACATGTGCTAACTTAGATTAGATTTCGGCCGAAATTTACTTGGGGGAAAATACAAAATGTACAGAAAACTCGAAGGTAAATTTTGTATGGAATACTATTTTTTGCAGGTTGCTTGGTTTGCGAAATATATGTCGAAAACCGTCCTTGAAGGTCGTTTTGCATATAGCATAGGAAATATTACAAAGTAACGTTTACTAGATTTACGCGAAAATGGTCAGTCCTATCGAAAAATAGGTTACTACCAAAAATGTTCCTATTAAATTTCCAATAGCTAATTTCTTCTCAGATTTTAGATAGGACTAATATGACTAACGTTATAGCACAGGAAATATTACAAAGTAATGATTAAATTTTATCGTGTAGCAACGAATCAGAAAGGACCTCAGCAAAACCACGGAAGAATACATACTGAATTGAGGGGCGGGAGGTAATCCCCAGGCTCTTCAGTACCATGCCAAGATGTCGTGAGCAAAGTTGAAACGAGCCTATATGGAGTGTCGCCTTTCGAAGAAAATATAGTAACTGGCCAAGATGTCAAGTTAACAAAAGAAATGTTAATCTTGAATGTTTTATATAAGAAAAACGACTGAAAAAAGCTAGGCCGTCTAATTTTAACAAGCGAGTGAGTCTGTAAAAAAAAAAATAAAAATATAAGTATACGAGTATATGTTCAAATTTATAATTAGTGGCAATTCCTGTTACAACACGATAAATAAACACTTTCAAAAGACGCTTTAAAAAAAAAACTTGAAATGAAATATATATCTTACTTTGTTCAATTTGTTACATACGAAAATTTTAAAGTACTGGGTTTATAATAAGATCGAACCAGAAAATACAAACTATGAGAAAATTCTGGTAACAAAGTGCATATGATAATTAAAAATGAACAAGAATATTCAAAAAACTTGTCACAAATTTAATGCATAATTGTCAAGAGCACTTAAATAGTATTTTTTACAAAAAGGAAAGCACTAAAAAAGTTTAGACAGACTTTTTTATCTTCCTATGAGATTTCCTAGCAGTTTATACACCTAATATACATTAGAGACTAAGCTGAATGGAGTAACAACTAAAATAAAAAAAAAGTGCGGATCTTTATTGCAATGGTGAATAAAAAGGACCGCTAGTTGCTTGAGTTGTTAAGCCACTCACTAATACATATTCTACGCCTTAAGAATGAAACTTACTAAAAATACAATTATATATACCTATTTTTCATATTATGTGATATAGTAGGCTTCAACTATTAAGAAAAGTATTTAATAAGTATGAATGCTAACTGAAACCAACGTTTGTTTGTTCATCTTAACATTTGTAACAAGCAGAGGCCATGGAAAATCATGAATCTTAATAACAATTACATTTAGTAAGACAGTAGTGACCTTTTGGTGGGTGGTTTTATTTCTGGAGGAAAATCAGGAAAGGTTATATTATTCTATTACTTACCACTGGGTCTTTCTACATTCAACTTATAGGCTTATATAAGGATATGTAAGATAGTATACGAGTATTACGTTCGGACACAAGAGAAGAGTACAGAATAGTACAGTTCTTCTATAACAAAGCAGATTTTCAGTTTCAAATGTATTCAGAAAATGGTCAATGGTCGACGCCCGATATTCGATGTATTTACCATCGATGGTTCTGTATCAATGTTTTCTGCCATCGATGGTTTCGAAGCAATACTTCATTGAAATTTAGTTGAATAATTGATAAAACTATATTTACTCTCCTTCTTAATGATTCCTTCAATAACTTCAACAAACAAATATATAAAGGTTTACAAAAAGTGTTGTAGAACTTAAGTTTAGGTAGGTCTAAGGATAACATCAAGGCATTTGGCAACAATGCGTTAGTAATATTGTTCTCAAAAGTTGGAATTCGCAAATCGTAATTTACTTTAATTGTTTCCAGGGCTAATTAGTTTGTATTAACCTAATCTTTATGTAGTTCATACTTTTTGTATTCTTTTCCGTTTATTATAATTTGTTTAATAATAATGTTTAATATCATAAAATAAATCAGTAATAAAATAAAATTAACAATCCAAGGATCAGTGCTTATTGAAAACATTACACAAAATTACCGGACGAATGTGTCAAGTGCAGCTACGTACTTTGGCAAAGTTTTAAACGCTTCAGGAACACCTCGAATCTAAAATGTCATTTCGAGAGTTAATATAAAAACTTGGTGCAAAAGAAGGCTACGAAACGTCCCGTTATAGCCACACTCTCATCTTTATGAAGATTGTATAAAATAAATATTGTTTGATTTTTACTTTTTCTCTCGATTTCATATTGATATTGAACCATCGATGTTTCAATCATCGCTGAAATAAGGTCGATGTTTTACGACTCTCGATGGTCTGCCTCGATATCATATTCGATGGTTCTATTTCGATGCTCATCTCTAACTTTATTGATGTGAAACGATATTTGCTCCCGATGGACTCAAAGAGGCAGGAACCATACCCGAAAATTAGACCTTTTTCCATTAATTTTTTGAAACTTTTACAGTTTGTCCCTCATACATATTTTTCTCTCTCTCGATATTTCGAACTTTTAAGTTATTATCATTCATTTATGTTTTTTTTTTCTCACTTCAGATAATATAAAACAAGTTATGTGTTTTTGGGGAGTAAATTATCTGATCGCCTGATTGGTCTGATAGTGAATTCTTTGAATGGGTTTTGTAATTTAAAACTCCCACACTCTTCTAGAACTTGTGTTAAGTGTGAAAACCCGATGAAGCAGCGAATTCCCAGTGGCAATTGTAAATATGGAGCGTGGAGAGGAAATAATTTGAAGATTTTAACAGATTTCTATGCAAATTTTTTCGAAGGCATCTACACCCATGTCAATTAAAAGGGGTAAAATAATTAAAATGTACACTTTTTTAATTTTTAATATTCTGTATTTGCCCATACTTACACGTTAGAAAGCAAAGCTCCTGGCAAAAGTCCAAGCAGACAGTTGGGAAACTCGGACATATTGTGGAAACTTGTAATAAATAAATGAAACAAACTTATTTTTTGAAATATTGTTTATGCCACATAAAAAAAAAAAATACATAAAACTACCGGTTTCGGCATCACACCACCATCATTAGATTTATTTATAAACTTCCGTACAGACCTTTTTTCTTATTTTATTTATTTTTTATTAAATACAAACTATATAATTCAAAGCAATTGTAAACATTTCAAACTCTCCAGTACAAAATGGTATAATTAATATGTTTGTTCTTAAGAATGAAATTGTAGGGAGCGAAATATCAATTTGAAAGTGCAGGCCCACATGAAAGTAAACTTCGGCCTTGTTTCTTTGTTTGAATAAATAAAACAAACTTCGTTTTTTGAAATATTGTCTATTCCACCAGAAAATGTATATACACACAAACAAGACAAGTTTGCTGAGTGCGAACCGTTCTTATAGGTAAATCAGGTAGGTAAGGAAAGGATTGGAATTTTAACGAAGAAATCCCAATGGTTTTACAGTTAAAAATTTGTTTGTTCTAATGTTTTGACTTAGTACATTTAAAAACGGTTCACACTCAGCAAACTTGTCTTGTTTGTGTGTGTATACATTTTCTGGTGGAATAGACAATATTTCAAAAAACGAAGTTTGTTTTATTTATTCAAACAAAGAAACAAGGCCGAAGTTTACTTTCATGTGGGCCTGCTCTTTCAAATTGATATTTCGCTCCCTACAATTTCATTCTTAAGAACAAACATATTAATTATACCATTTTGTAGTGGAGAGTTTGAAATTTTTACAATTGCTTTGAATTATATAGTTTGTATTTAATAAAAAATAAGAAAAAAGGTCTGTACGGAAGTTTAGTCTTAGGATCAAAGTTGCGTATGGGATCCTCCAATGGGTGAATGTTCTCATTGAATTGTATTAGTCGATATCAGTATTTTTCAATTCATCAAACACCACTTTATAATAATTATGTTAACCAGTGGCGTAGCGATGCCAATGCAAACAATGCGTTCGCATTGGGGCCCTTGCCTTTGGTGGCCCTTTCCAATTCAGTACTCTAAGGATTCATCCGAATCCTTATTTCACGAGTTACTGCTTTTCGTGAAAACTTTAAGGCCCGAAATTTTGAAGATCAGCACCATCAGAGAATTGGCTGAACTGGCAATAGTCAAGTTCTACGATATGACAAGTAACTATCCCGAGGTTTGTTCGCTATTGGTTTTGTTTTTGACGATCCCGGTGACGGTGGCAACAGCAGAGAGAAGTTTTTCGAAGTTGAAAATTATTAAAAATTATCTTCGAAATTCCATGAGTCAAAAACGACTGTCCAACTTAGGCTCTTTTTAGTATTGAAGCCAGAAGGGCGGAACATATGGATGTTTCCAAACTGATAGATGTATTTGCTTCAGCAAAATCGAGAAAGAAAAAATTTTAATTTCAAACTTTTCTAGTTTTTCTTTTTTCCACCTGTAATGTGTAGTAAATTTTCATGTTTTAAATGTAAACAATTAAATTCAGGGGAGGGGGCCCTCTACCAACGCTTGCATTGGGGCCCAAATTCTCTAGCTACGCTACTGTGCTAAACCTCTTTATTTTATACCTACATACATTTTTGAAAGTGAAAAAAAGTGTGAAAGTTTGTGTCTTGATCAAGGTTTGGTTATGCAGATTCCTCGTTGTACTGTACAACGAGGTAAATGCAATGAACTGCCATAAAAAGACAATTTTGAATAAATGGGCACATATGGAAGTATACTTTAAGGCCGAATATGATAGTGCGGGATCACTTTTTACATATTATATCGAGTAACATCTATTTGAAAATTCTTTTTTGGCTCAGATATTTTATCATGGTCTAAAATTGCTAAAATTTATGTTTGTGAAAGATAATTTGAATATATTATTGAATAAATGTTTGTAAAATCGAAAAAAAAGTATGGACAATAAATTGTAATGTGTCGATATAGTAGAAAGCTTATAAAATAGATAAAAACAAAGATCTTGCTTAACTTTTATATTGTCTAATTCCACAAAATGTACATAAGGTGTACCAGTTTCAGCTTACTCCATCATCAGTACAAAGTTGAAGTTACATTTGAGTTACCTGAGATTACCTTAACTTCTGTTAAGGCAGTACCTCCCACCCCACGTATACTTCCCTAGGGGACAAGGTGTTACAGCCTTAGGTAATCTTAGATAACCTGTATAAATATGACAACCTAGCAAACTTAAATGTCACTTTTGAACTTTGTTCTAGTAAAGTTCTAGTACTATCAGTACACAATATGTATATATATTTTTCGAACTATACAATATACATGTTAAACAAGTTCGTTTTTATTTATTAAAATATGAAAGTTCAAATATTTTTTCTGACACAATTATATCAACTAATATAATACTCCAATTGTCTGTTCTTCTTTCCCATTGGGAGACTGTAAAGACGCCGAATGGAAATAACGTAAACGACAAACGTTGGTTTCAACTTTCGAACTATGATGAGAAAAACTACTATCAACATGAACTACATCTACTGTAGTCGTAGTTTAATAGATATCTGTAAGTAGGAGAAAATGACAGCCAAAATACTGATTAAGGATTTATTGCATGCAATGGTACTCACAAATATGCCTACGGGGTCATGCTTATTTTTTTTTTTTATTATTTATTTGTTCTGTTTGTTCTTTAAATATTTCTTACCAGTGATGTATATTTGGACATATGTTACAGTTCACACGGAGAACTTTTGTGTGCAGCATGCGAGACAATAATAGTATAAACACTTATGGACATAAAGAACAAACATAGAAGGGAATAAATTAATGGTATAACAATTATTTATAAAATGGAATACAAGAGACAGGAAAAGGATTATTTGAAGACATTTGATGCAATATTTTGAAAGTTAAGACTTTTTAAAATAGACTATTATGAAAAATAAAGATACTGGATACTTCTACTTATCAAGTTTCAATTATTATTGTTAAATCAATAAGTTGTGTTAAAACACTCCAATTTTTCTCTATATTTTCTCAGATTGTATTCAAGAACTAAGGATCTATATAACAATTGACTTACTTTAGTATGAATAGAAAGTATTTAATACACGTTTTCAATATATATATATTTTCTTATTAATATGTCATCTATTGTATATAGCTGAAAAATAAATTATTATTTGGGGATTTTGGAGATTAGTCATGTCATAAAACGTTATTATAGCATAGGCAGAGATAGAAGTTTGAAGTTGTGGTGCTGAAGACCCCTCGGGGGAATTAAAATTTGCAAGAGGAAGGGATGTGAAGGGTGTCCAGGGGCTCATTCCCTCAGAAATGTTATGAAATTCATGAATCTCATGTGCCAATTTTAGCACACGTGTTATGTATATATAGCACCAAAACATGACTGAATATTTTGGTAAAAAATTACATTAAAAATGAAATTAGCTGCGAAAACAAACTTTTACGCCTCAAAACGTTTTTTTTTTTTTTTTTAATTTTATAAGTGGCAGAAAAGTAATAACTAATGAGTGGAGCAGGACCACCTATAACTCTTTCATTTGGCCTGCTCCTTGGCCAATTTTATCAACAAGGTGGCGTCACAGGAACTCTTATTTTTTTTTCAAAAATTAAATAATTGGGGGGCTTAACCCTCCCCTCCCCCCCCCCCCCCCTCCTATCTCCTCCAATATATAACAGTAAGCGATGCAGATTGCTAGACCAGGGGTCGGTAAGCAATTTTAAAGTGCCCGCCGTTCAAATATCTAAATTCTAAATTTTAGATATTTGAACAACTCGTAGTTTTAATGAATAATTTTAGTAAAAATTCTTATTTTATCTTCGCCATTTTAACAATTGTTGAGAAAATTTGTGAGATGGAAATGCTACCACCCATCAATTTGAAAAACATTTTGATTCCTTATTGGAAGAATTTAATACAAGCTTTGAAGAACTCTACGAATTGGAGACATTCTTAAGGTTTTTTAATAATCCTTTCTCTCATACAGAGGACCTTGTGACTAATCAAATCGCAACATATTTCGATATTTCCAATAAGAAAGAATTAGAAATTATAAATATAACAAATGACATTGAATTAAAATCACATCATAACGAAGAAAAATACTGTAATTTAGTGAATGGAAATAGCTTCCCATTGTTGAGAAAATGTGCTCTAAGATTTAACTCTGCGCGTCGACATATGCTTTTGAATGTTTGTTTTCCAATATGATATACTTAAGATCAAACCGATCAAGTCTCAATGACTCATTTGGACCGATGCCTGAGAACGGGGAATTCAAGTTACTTACTCGTTTGTGCCACATTACAACGAGTTGGCCGCAGATTTGCAATGTCAAATATCGCATTAATTATCAATTTTAAGATTATGTTTTTCAATTTGAATTTATTTATTAAAAATTTATGTTGCATTAATATTTTCATGTTTAAATATTACCCCTCCCTCCTCTTCATCCCACGGTGCCCGCCGAACTCCCTCATTTCTGAAATATGCCATCCTTAAAAAAAACTATGGGATACCTCTAGTAATAATGAATTTATTTGCTCATTAATTTTTTTTATGTAGTACAAATGCGCAAGCACACACAGCAAGTCTGAGCTTTTGTATAATTCTTTTTAAATATTCGCTTCGAGTCAGATATCGAAGAATTCTCTGGTCTGTTGCGCTTGCGCAGAAGCACTACTAGAAGTATTTCTAGTTATCTTTCATGAAAGTACAAATTTAGGATAATTTGTTTAAAAAATAGATTAGTCGATTATGAGTAAATCGATTTTACATGTGCAGACTCCGTAATCACTCTGAAAATAGTTAGACAAATTACCACTTTTTAATAAAAAAAAAAATGATCACTTTGTCAGGCTCATTATCGAATTCGATTGACTAATACGACTTCTGTTCGATTGAGAGAGTCCACAAAGGATCGAATAAGCTCTACTTAAAGGCCTTGCTCTGCCAGAAACACTCAAATTGAGCCCAACAAAATTAATTATACCTTTAACTATTTGTCTCAATAAAATTAATATATAATTTCACAGCTTTATTCTTCTTCCAATTTGTTTATTGGTCTTTAGTATCTGTCAAATAGACAATTTGGGGACAACTATCATCAATATCTACAAGTGTTACAATTAAAAATAACATCGTGTGATGTTCATCAATAATTCATTACAGAAATAACATTTCAATTATTCGATTAAAAAAAAATTATAACACTATTAGAGCAGATAAATTAAAGCTCGTATATTAAAGTTATGATAAAATAATGTATTTGAAAAATTGATATGTTATTTGTGTAATGAATTATTGACGAACATCATACTATGATATTTTCATTGATTGTACACTTCTAGATACTGATGATTGGAGTTGGAAACTTATAATTGGTAGGTTGTAAAGTCCAAAAAATAATTTGTATAAATATATATGTACTTATAAATTCAGAATTTCCTTACACAACCCTAAAGTGATAAAATTAATGATTTTCCGGGATGAAGGTTCATTCATTAGTTGACACAGACATTGTTAGTTATTGTGACATGCCCTGGCTTTAACTGCGAGATCATATCGCGCTCTTTCGTCGCTCTGATGGTTATGAACCCGATTCTACTTTGGGAGTCCTAAATTTTGTCGATCCTAAATTTTTATACTAGTGTAGAGGGGTCTTTAACGAGTACCTGACACTGTACAGACTCGGGGCCTAAGGGCCTCGGCCGGGTTTCGAACCCGTGATCTTGAGTTCAGTAGGCTACCGGCTCTCCTACAGACAGTGTTGCCCCAGGCTAACAACACAGTTGCCAATGTAAATTTACCAAAATACAACATTAAGTTTAACAGAAACTCAAATTAACTAGGCAGTGTCTTTTATTACAGTTGGAACACTATAAACGAATGAGCCATCTGTTTTCCGTCCATTGTAACAATTGCAATACATAAGTTTTACCAGGAGAGAAAAACAAAAAAAAAAAAAAACAGACCTTGTTGAAACTAACGTAAGATCTTTCCTTGTGAGATGCCAAACCCAAAAATAGACAAGGGAACGGCCAAAAAACTCCGGACCGCATAGTTAGCGTATCTAGTCATCTGAATCTGTGCCTCTTTGAGTGGGATAGCCTTGGGGGCAGGGTTGGCGAATCACGGGTTCGAAACCCGGGCGAGGCCCTTAGTTTTTTTTATCTGGGAGGTGAAAAAACTTTGAGCACGCCATCCTTCAGATGGGAACTTAAGCGATGGTCTCGAGCATGCACTATGTCAGGTACTCGTAAAAGACCCCTACCCTAAGTGAATAAACCTAGGTAGATAAAATTGAAGACTTCCACAATAGACTCGGGCTCTTGTTCAACAGAGCGACGAAAGAGCGCTTTGGTAGTAGGCGATATGACTTCATAGTTAAAGCCCAAGCATGAGTCACAATAACGAGTTTTCGAGAGATTTTCACATTTCAAAGTCCTCAGAACACGTTTTGACCATTTTCACGATGATGACTGTGAGTGTTTATGTAAATGGTACTTTGGGAGCGGTTTAACTCGCAAATGATTGTAGCTAAGAACATAAAATTTGAAATGAAGATGTCACATGTGCTAACATAAATCTGATTGAATTTAGACCGACTTTACTTAAGAGCCTAACTGACCGATCAAAAATATCTTCAAATAATAGTTGTAAAAAAAACTGAAAGGCACAAAAAACACATTTTTTTTGCTCGATTTACGCGAAAACGGTAAGTCCTATCGAAATATTGGTACTATCCATAAATGTTTCTAATTAAATTTCAAATTGTTGTTGTGCCCTTAGATTAAAAAAAAAGAAGACAAATAATAGAACAATAGGTATATGTGATGTGATCATTACAGGATTTTCTTATACCAACCAGTTTTGTATAGATCACTCACTTTTTCAAATTCATTTCTTACTGCATATGAAAGTCACTCAGAATTACTCTGTACAATAATTTCATATATCCAGTATTGTTAATATGAAATGACTTTATGAGGGATGGAGAGTGATTCAAAAGTGGTTGCTATAAGAAAGTCCTGTAATGACCACATTATATTATATGTATATATATATATATATATATATATATATATATATATAATATATATACATATATATATATATATATATACATATATATATATATATATATATATATATATATATATACATATATATATATATATATATATATATATATATATATATATATATATATATATATATATATATATTTGATTATTGCTCTTTGCTCGGAAACGACTATATTAAATATAGTATGTATGTAATATGTAAATTTTACAGTGTAGGACATTGGTATGTTACAGAGATTAATGAGAAAGAATATTTTTTCCATCGTCATAAATAAATAAGTAAATGTTTACAATAATTTGTCTAGAATGAACGAGATATTGTTAGTTTTAATGTTATTGAGGAGAGAGAGAGAACGAGTGGACGGGGGCAGAGGACCTTTGAAAAGTCGATACTTGGTTGCAGAGGAGTGCGGCTCTTCTAGTTTCCTCCTCCACTGGCACTGTTCTAAGTCACTTGACAAGTTATAGCCACTGGGCCAAGTCAGTGTACAACTGTGGGTATACTACCCATCAACTGGTTATAAGGGTCTCCTGTATGGCCTGCTACTTGAGCAAGCCTAACAAGAGAACGAGTGGACGGGGGCAGGGGACCTTTGAAAAGTCGATACTTGGTTGCAGAGGAGTGCGGCTCTTCTAGTTTCCTCCTCCACTGGCACTGTTCTAAGTCACTTGACAAGTTATATCCACTGGGCCAAGTCACTGTACAACTGTGTTATACTCCCCAAGATATACAGCTCATCAAGTCGTTACAAGAGTCTCCTATATGGCCTGCTACTTGAGCAAGTCTAACAAGAGAACGAGTGGACGGGGGTTGGGGACCTTTGAAAAGTCGATACTTAGTTGCAGAGGAGTGCGGCTCTTCTAGTTTCCTCCTCCACTGGCACTGTTCTAAGTCACAAGTTATAGCCACTGGGCCCGGTCAATGTACTACTGTGGTATACTCCCCAAGATATACAGCTCATCAAGTCGTTACAAGAGTCTCCTATATGGCCTGTTACTTGAGCAAGCCTAACAAGAAATACTGAAATGAACACAGAATGAACTAATGGCAAACTTTGAATTTATTTGTGGACACAACTCTCAATAGAATATCGACACCATTCGGTTTTCAGTCAAATCTAACAAAATTAAGAGATGAATAAGAGGGGTGACCTAATTCAAAATCTACATAATTGCCACTATACGGATTTTTGTATGAATACTGAGAAGCCTCTGAGTAGACACTTTTTGAATTTGAGTCAAAGGACTGAAGATGAGAGTTTAGATTGGGGGTGGTGCATTGGTGATGTATCGCCGACGATTTTTCTATCTTTTTTCCATTCCAGTTCGAGCCTGAAGAATATAATTCTCGTTCTCATAACATACTCTTCATAGTAATAATTAAAGATCAAATCCCAATCCAAATTGGAGCTGGTACGATTGAGACATGTTCAAATAGTTGCTGGGTCAGTGAACTGGCCTTATTAATAGAAATCAAAGCTTCCTTCTATGAAGTTACAATTAAAATTAGATTCACTCCTCTTTCCCCTTAGCTGCCACCCAGTCTCTCCAAGTCTCAAATGCTAATGATAAATGATAGTAATATAAATAAATAAATGGTTATAAATAAAGTTAACAATAAAAATACTTTTTTTTATCTAGGTCAAGAGATGGGGTGCTGCACAGCTCAGAGGTGACAAGTGAAGTTGGGGTTTTCCGGACACCAAATAAGTCACGAGATGTTTGGTATACCCTAGAGGCGACAGGGAATTTTGGGTACATCGGACCGCAAATACCTTAAGTCGAACTAGGGTATGCAATCCCAGACCAATTTTTCAATCCGGTATCCGATGATTGAAAATACTTGGATTTAATGTATAACCTAACTAATTATGTAACCTACGGGGTCGGGGAGGTAAAAAAACTGTATGTCATGAAGCGATGGTCCTGAGTCTGGGCATTATCAGGTTCTTCTTAAAAACCCTAATTAAACCTGTTTATGCAACACAGACCAATCGGGCTCATGCGGCGAAAAGCGCTCTAATAGAAGGTTATATGTCCATGCTTCAAAAACGAACAACATTAGTGTAATTCATTCTCTTGCATTATAATTTATTTTTAGGTTTATTAGTTCACAGCATTCATTGTGAATACTATGTTTTCATTATGTACCGAAAGATATGTGCGCAATCATTATATTTTTTTAAATGCGAATTGTAGTATATTTTTTGGAGCATAAGAATTATTTTTAGTGTTAGAGATATTATTTATAAAAAAAAACAATATTAATTATAATTTGAAAAAAAATTGATTCATTATGACTAGTGGATGGAATCAGAAAACCTGTGGAAGTCAATTAAACTGTGGTAAGGTCATTCAAAGGAACTGGCGTTGTAATAAATGTATCGAAATAAATTTCATATGAAAATTCAAAATCAAATAAGGACGACACATATCAATTATCCGCAGAATCGGCTGAAAGGAAGGGAAAGCCTTTATGTAAGTCAATATTGATTTCAAGCAAATCGGTAAATTGGTTTCAGCGGGAGAGCTAATTCGTTCTGGGGAAGTACATAGCCATGAATACTTTATAGGAAGGTAGCTATCATTCTTTCTGAAATTCTTATTTCCACTCAGACTTTATAAGCTAAAACATTTAAATTGAACGGCTTGCTTTTGCGAGAGAATACGTTTAATAAGCCCCCTAGTTTTTGGGAAAATATTATATTTTCTGACGAAAGCAAGCTTAATTTGTTTGGCTCGGATGGCAAGAAGACGATTTGGCGTAGTCTGTAGGAGGAGTTGAAGAGGCAAAATGTTTCTGTGGCAGTGAAACATGGCGGTGGACTTGTTATAGTGTGGGGGTGTGTATCATACCATGAAGTGAGAAATTTAGGATCGATTGAGAGTAACTTGAGCGCCGAAGGTTATGTGAACATAATCTGAAGGCATATGAAAATGGGGATCCAGGACGACTATGTCTTTCAGCAAGACAACAAAACTAAGGATTGTCTGATATTGCTAGGCAGGTGCACAGTTCTCCCCAGTCACCTGACATCAACATCATTGAAAATGTATGGCATGTCCTTGATCAGAAGGTAAGGACGCACCACATTACGGGACGAAAACATCTTGGTTTAATAAAAAACCTGGTCCATTCTATGTCAAGACGTCTACGAGCCGTCATAGATGCTACAGGACTGTCTACTAAACATTAAATGTTATTTGTAAAAACCTAGTTGTGCAAATACTTTATTCCAAGGAATTTTTCAATTTATTTTTTATTTTTCTTGGTGGTTAACGTTTTATTATTGTCTTTATATGAGAATTTGTTTCTTTTTTAATGTATTTTTTATTTTTTTAAAGAAGATTGAAGTTTTTATTTATTCGGATTAAAATATTTAAAAAATTGAGTATGTGAAAATACCTTTTATAGCCACTGAATATCTCAAGAGTATAATAATCCTCTATAACCTCAACAATGATTTTTGTGTTAACCCCCCTTTCCTTCAATTTATTTTGGCCGATTTGGCTGAAAATCATTAGATGTTGTCCTTATTGGGTCCTGGATATACATATAAAATTTGGTGTTCATACATTCATTCTATCGGGAGTTATCGTGTTCAAGACCATATTATATAAGGGGATTGGAAAGCATGATTGCGTTGAAAACTCCTCATCTCTTACTGATTACACAACTTTCTCTATACTTAATTTAGCTGAGGAACTAAATTCACTATGATAAGAACCGATAACGGATAATGGATTTTAATATAATTCAATCATCTCCTAGTAATGTTAAAACGTACTAATATATAACTATCTATTCATAATAGATAAATAATAATAACTGGATGAAGTAACAATATGAAATATATATTTCCATTAAAGCTGGGGGGGGGGGGGAGGGGGGGGTGGGGGGTGGAGGTGATGGAGAAAACCGGGGTATGCATGACTAACCGGGTCACGCGACCAACTTTCCAGGTACATGCATTTGTGAAATTATATCAAGTAAAAATTAGATCCATCAAATAAATCGAGGGGGGGGGGAATAATTCCTGGGTCAAATGTATGGAAAATTTCACTACCATCATCCCTCCTCCCCCCTCCCTAACTACTAAATTTCACATCCCTTACTATATTGTACTTTTCCATGTTGTATAGTTATGTAATCTGTCAGAAATTCAATGTGCTGAAACCAGAATTTCACTTTTAGTGGAAAACGTTGGAGAATCACCCGCAATGTACTTCCCCAGCAAAAATTATTTAATTACAGTAAAATCCGGTTATAACGATATTCATGGGACCAAGAAAAATACATCGTTATATCCGGAACCAAACTGTTATAAGAAGTGCGTCTTCTAGATCTTGATGTTAGCTGCTTCTAAGTTTCTTTTTTTTTTGTCTCTGGATTTCCAGATTGTTGATATCGTAGACTGGTAAATTCGAAGCTCCGACACTAAGTTTTTGATTGTTTCTCCATTCTCAATCCTATTTATGATTTTCACTTTTTTTTCAATAGAAAATGCGCGACATTTGTTCGAAGTCATTTTCAATTCAATTTTTACGCCGTCACGATCCCTACGGAGGCAAAGGAAAGACTAATCTGAAACTAAGAATATAAGCACTAGAAGGGAAGAAGGGAGTTGGAAGAAAATTCGACAAGGGGGAAATGGTATGTTTGGAGATGGAATGACTCCTTGCGCTCGGAAAGAGTAAACAAGAACCGTGATTAAAACCCTTTTCTATAATGTTCGTATTTTCATCCGTTCAAAACTCCTACTGTTTTACCCAATTATGTACGTATGTGCTTATATACATACATATTATATCGTTATAACCGGAATTTTCCAAACTTTTTCTTATGTTTTAGATCGTTTTATACGGAATATCGTTATACCTAACATCGTTATCCGGATTTATTTCTTCACTTTTAAATAGCAAACCAAACTAGATACGGGTTTTACATCGTTATATCAGGAATCGTTATAAAAGGATTTTACTGTAATCAAATAAATTTTCGCTCTCCTTCTGAAACCAATTTACCGATTTGTTTAAAAATCAATATTTGACTTACATGAAGGCTTCTGAATCCTGATATTAAATTTTAAACCAATACATGCATTACATCAACAATTATAGGCGTTTTTGAGTTGAGCTCAAAAGCCGATTCTGCGGATGATTCACAGGTGTCGACATTATTTGGTTTTGAATTTTCATGTGAAATTTTGTTTCGATACATTTATTACAACGTCAGTTATTGAAGTTTTTAAGGTTTTTCTGAATCATAAAAATTTTATGTTGATAAAATCGTTACATCGACAATTATAGGGTTTAGTTAGACCCCTCTCCTCTGATCAACCACTTTTCCTATGGCCGATTAGACTGAAAATTGATAGGTATCGTTCTTATAGGGTTTTGGATTCACATATAAAATAACGTGTTGATACATTTACTTACATTAGACAAGTTATTGTTGTTAAGAAGAATTAAGAAATCAGAATAATTCGTCATATTTTGGAGTGGTGGGCTCGTGAGGGCCCAGGTTAGTAGATAGAGGTGAAGAAATATTTATTATTCTGACACATATTCAAAGCGTCAAAAAGAAAATAATAACAGAAAACAGTAGTTAGTTATTATGACTCATGCCCGGGCTTTAACTATGACGTCATATCGCCTACTACCAGAGCGCTCTTTCGTCACTCTGGTGGACAAGAGCCCGACTCTACTCTGGGAGTCCTAAATTTTTATTCACCTAGGGCAGGGGTCTTTAACGAGTACCTGATATCGCACAGGCTCGGGATCCTCGCTTAACGTCCCATTCGAAGGACGGCGTGCTTACGTTTATTAATAAATAAGATAAAATAAACTAAGGGCCTCAGACGGGTTTTGAACCCACGACCTTGAGCTCAGAAAGCAAGCATGCATACCACTGAGCTACCGGCGCCCTCGAAAACAGTAATTGTCGTCCACAAAAGAGAAGAAAACTAGAGAACAACCGAAAAAAATGTAAAATAACATGAAATTAAAAAAATTAAGAAATACATACTATAGAATAATCAAATATTCTCTAGATCATCAAAAAATATTAACTACAAATAAGAATCATTAGCTACAAACTACAAATAGAATTATAGATAAATACAGTAGATATATAAGAAATAATATGAATACTACCAGAGCGCTCTTTGGTGGACATGAGCCCCGACTCTACAATGGGAGTCCTAAATTTTGCCCATCCTAAATTTTTATTGATTCAGGGAGGGGTATCTAACAACCAGATATAAAAACTTAACGACCGGGGTTCGAACCCGCGATTTTGAGTTAAGTAAGCAAGTACGCAGACCACTGAGCGTCCCGGAACTAATATGAATATACCGCATACCCACTAGAATAACAAAAAATAAACTTAGACTCAAAAATAAATAAATAAATAATATAAAATTATTTTTTATATAATTAATATGACTCCGTATCCTTTTCGTTTCCAAGGTCTTGACAAAGGAAGTTCAAATAAATATTAATGGATTGTGATGTATAAAAATACACACATTCAAATTATTAATATTATAAAAATTAATTATATTTATTTTTCTATAAAAAAAAAGAAAGTAGGAAGTAACTAAATTAGTAAATAAATATATGAATACCTATTCTTTTAAAACAACCCATGAATAAAAAAACAAAACAGGACCATCAGCTGTTTTTAATTAGTCGAAGTCGAAGGTTGAAAAGTCTGAGTTGAGATGGAGTGAGTTTTTAGGCTTAAGGTGTGGAGAACTAAGTTGTAGTGAATTGATTGTGATTAATTGGTGTTTTAATTGAAATAGATGCACAAAGGAGGTACATCAATTTATTTATATGTTTTATATGCCCTAAAATAACTTAAATTTGAAGAATGGCCAGTATTTAGAAAGAAAAGAGACTAAACATAAATGTAAAAATTAGGTTGTAAGATTTATTTGTGTAGATAATTTGATTTTTTTTTATCTCTTAGTTATTAATTTTATTATGTAGTTAAGTAAATAAACCCAATTATTTGTTCTCGTAATTCTATGCTATTCATTTTCCCTGTTGGCCCAGTAAGATAATTTAAAAACCTTTGGATTAGTTTTAATATTTTTGCAAAATTTAGAAAAACAATATGGTATCTCTCTAGAAATCCAAATGAAAAGTTGGTTAATTGATTTTTTTTAAAGACGTTAATTCTTAAAAATTCCACGTATTGAACTTTTGATATTTTTTTAAGGCCCTTTTCGGAAATTACTGTAGAAATGAAAATTTAGTAGAAGACCAGAGATATAATTTCTACAGGAAATGTGGTAATTTTATTATTTAATTATTATTAATTTTACTTATATTTTTTGATTTATTTTAACTTTACATAATTTCCTTTATCACAGAATCAATAAAACAAACTTATTTTACTTCCCTAAACGAAGTAAAGGGGAAATTTTGTAATCGGTCAAACATTTGATGCGGAGTTTTCAAATTTCATGTTTTCCGACCACCGGATTCTAAATGTGAAAAAAAAAAAGTCTGTGTGTTTGTGAACACGATAACTCCCGTGTGATGTAAACAATTTACACACATGAAAATTATCATTATATTATAAAATCAATTATTATTATTTGTATAAAAACAGCTGTTAGGAGTGAAGTGACTTAATTAGTGAATAAATATACAAAAATGAACTAATCGCATTTTGTTTAAAAACGAATGGAGATCAAAAGATGACGTTCAGCTGCATGAAATAGTCAAGGAACAGTCTAAGGAGAGATGTAGAGGTGGACAGTCTAGAGAGTGTTGTTTTAAGGCTTGGTGAACCATGTAGGAGTGAAAATAACCGTGAAGGAGATGCGCAAAGGTACTTTTATTTATTTGCATGTTTATATGCCCAAAATAACATTGACTTAAAGAATGTCTACAATATTTAAAAAGTAAAGAGACTAAAGTAGATGTAGAAATTAATTTGTAAGATTTTTATTGTAATTTGATTTTTTATTTGATATTGATATTTTGATTTTATTTATAATGTAGATTTAGATTTAAAAAAAAACAATATTTGTTTTCTTATTCTAAGCTATCATTTCCCTGTGAACCCAGTAAGATAATTTATACCTTTGGATTAGTTTGAACATTTTTGCAAATTTAGGAAAACAATATGGCATCTTATTATTATATTTAGAAGAAATCCAAATGAAATAATTATTAATTGAAATTTTTTATAATATACTTTCTTCAATGTTCGTCTTGAACTTTCGATATTTTTTTAAAGCCCTTTTCGGAAATTAGTGTAGAAATCAAAATTCAGTAGAATACCACATATTTGAAGTCAAAATGAGGACATTATCTGTCAAATTTAAGCGATATCGACCAAAGGGAAGAGGGGATTCAGGGGAAGGGCTCAATTCAAAAACCCTAATAACTGCCGATGTAATGAATTTATCTACAGAAAACTTAGTTTGAGGATTTAGGAGCCCCTATTGAATATTAGCGCAATCGAAAAGTTAATAAATGAATTCGTTCTGAGGAAGTACAATGCTGGTGATTCACAGAAAACATGTTTTTGAAATATTGTCTATTCGACAAAAAAGTTATACATAAACTAAAGGTTTTTGCATTACGGCATCGTCAGATTTAGTTATAAACTAAGATAAGTTTACTAAGTGCCAACCGTTCTTATAGGTAAATAAATATTTGAGGCTTGATTTTATTGTGGGATACGTATTCCCAGACAGAACTCTCTCACCTGATACAGTAGAAACGGACCCTGCCTATGATTTCAACATATAATTCGTTTTATAAATTCATCTTTAAAGCCTCTTACAATGAAACTGAGAACGCAGAGGTTCAATAAGCTGCCATATTGGTTTTCAAATTAAATTTTCTAGAACTCTGCTGGGGTGCAAGTTTGACACTTCACTGGATTGTTTTCAAACATTTTTTATAATTAGATCTCTCAAAATAATATATACTTTCCTTCTGGAAGACAATGTTTGAAGGCAATTTATATCTTCCTGGCATCGGCAAGTATAGTTAAAGCTCGGGCATGAGTCACAATAACTAACGAATATATAATTAAGAGAATTTTACTAATTATTGGAAATTAAATTGTATAAACAAATAAAATAGTAAATACAAATTATTAATTTCTGGTATGAACCGTTCTATCTGGCAATAATTTTATCTATTCTTTGTTTGTTATTTCATATTAATATTTGCAAATTGACCTCTGGTTTTCTGAGCTTTATAATCGAAGAATAATTATAAATAGAAAGTAACTTTATAACAAATTAAATTAAAATTATATTATTTTTTTTTTATTGTTTTTACAGGATTGAATTTTTGATTTTGCCCTGTACAGTACTTACTCTCTTGATCAACCACAATTTTGAACCAATTGAGGTGAAAAATTTTTTTTTTATAGTGTTCCTCTGAGGGAAGACCGTTTACGAAACCCTGATGAGTGTTTGACCTATGTTTGTCTGTGCAAAGAAATAGTAATAAAATAAAGCAATAAACAAGAAAGAACATTGTAATAAAAATATTCATATTCACGAGAAAGATAGAAAAACACGGAACATTCATCCTTAAGGGAGCTTCCTTCATTATTTGGTAATCTGCATTTCGATATATTTTACATTTCTTAAAATTTTTAATTCATGTGTTTGTCAATGTTTTGATACATTTTTAGCGGGTTTCTATAAGAATATATATAATATATTTTATCAATTAAATATTCACATTGCCACACACACTCTCCAATCAGCTGTCTCCATCATCTCAACTTGGTTTTCTAACTGGAAGTTAAAATTAAATCCTTTGAAATCATCAGCCAAAATTTTTTCTCTCCGCCGAATACGCCAAACCAACAACATCCAAATTGACAATACTGATATTCCCTGGAATACTTCACAACAAACATTAAAATATCTCGGTTTACACATGGACACAAGACTTACATGGCACACCCACATCTCAACAAAACTAACACAAGCATATCAAAGACTCTCACAACTTTATCCACTCATTAACCGCAACACTCCACTCCGCCCAAAGTGCATCAAAATCTTGTACACATCACTATTACGTCCACTACTAACATATGCTTGCCCAATATGGTACAGTGCAAGCAAAACAGTAAAACGAAAATTACAATCATTCCAAAACAAAACCCTCCGCATAGGTCTCAACGTACCGTGGTTCGTGAGAGGCAGTATAATTCATAAAGAACTGGACATAGCTCCCATGGACACCGTCCTGCGATCTCTGACTGAGACGTTCCTCCAGAACCTGCCCCTCAGCCCTGGAGCCCACTTCAATATTGGACAGCCCACTGCACATCGCCGACTGCGACCCAGACTCCCACAGGACATTTTAACTTAGATTTTAGTTTTATTTATCACTATTTATTTTTTTTTTTTTATTTTTTTTTTTTCTGTATTTTGTCATTTTTGTGAAAGGCACTTGAATGCCGGCCCAAATAAATTTCTTTCTTTCTATCAATTATGTTCGGTGATGTCAAATCTGCCGATCGCCTTTTTTACTCACTTCTAATACGTAGATAAAAAGCTGAAATACAATACATTATATCAAAACTTCAGCCAGATCAGATGAGCGGTTCACCATCTATCAGTTGCACATCATATATCATGTCATAAAGGAAAACCTCAACAGATACAATAAGTGTGCATCTATTGCAGTCATTTCGATACAGCAGGGGCGTAGCTACCGCTGTAGCAGTTGTAGCAATGATACAGGGACCCCAAGCTAGAGCCCCAACACCCTCAAGCGAAAAATCGTAAAATGTTATTCATAGTCATATTGATAAAAGCCAAGCCTAAATTTCTAAATTAATTAAATTATCTTAGAACTTCTATGGGACAAGATCGGCTATCGGCCCATAGAAGCTATGTATGATATAATAAATACGTCCGCAAAAAAAATGACTAGAAAAGTACCTATTTAATCACTAGAATATTTTTTTAAGAGTGTTTTAATATGTTTTTGTTATTTTCAAATATATTTTGTTTATGCGTGTGTTTTTATTTATTTTTCGAAAAAGCCCAAGAAATTTTGATACAGGGCCCTCTCAGGGCTAAGTACCGCCACTGAGATGCAGACAAACGAAATGTAAGGGAAGTTATATAATTGGTAAGAAATTCGAAGTTGGATTTTCACCCGAATATAATTTTTTGGAAGAACTCAGACATCTAGAGGCAATGATTGAATAATATACAAAATAATTAAAAAAGAAACGAAAGGTGTTCGATTCTTAGCTTAAACAAAAGATGAACTGAAAAGAAAATTTAAGTTATGTACATTTTCATTACCCCAGATATTATCTTGTATTTCCTCAGCTTAACGAGGAAGAGGGTAAATTATGAAATCGGTCAGAAATTCGATTTTGAGTTTTTACCGGAATTTCCGAACCGATTACAAAAATGATAAAAAAATGTCCTGTCTGTCGGTGTATACGAACACAGATAACTCCTGATAGAATGAATGTATCCATATACATTTTTATATGTATCCAGAATCCCATAAGGATGACATTTATCAATTTTCAGCAAAGAGAAGGGGTGGGAGAGGGCTTAACAAAATAAAGTTAAGAAGTGTCCATGTAATAAATATAGCGACTCGAAATTTGATTTGTAGAATCAAAACTACATAAGGACAACAAATATTAATTTTCCGCGAAATCGACCCGAAGGGGGTGGGGAGGGGGGGGGGGGGGGGCTCAACTCAAAAACTCCCAAAACTATCGATATAATGAATGTATCAACAAGATTGCACTTACGTAAATTACAAACCGATGAGGAGTCCCTGTGTAAGTCAACTGTTGATTAAAATAATCGTCTGGTGTTTGAAGGGACAGCGATATTTTCAGGTTATGGCATATGTTATAGCTCTGGTGTTTGGGCAAAAGGGCTTAAGTCAGAATAAGTCTTGTGATCCAAAGGACAAGTGCATTTAAATATTTTTACCAAATGTAACTGAATGTTGGAATATTTTACTTTATTTATATTTAATACTTTTATTGAAATAATATTTCAAGTAACGTAAATGTGTTTCACCTGATTTGCAGGAATTTTTCAAATCTTCAAAAATTCCCCTCATAAAATTCAGATTTGCTAACTTAAGCCCTTTTGCCCAAACACCCGAGATATATGATGGTGCTTTAGGAATTCCGAAAGATTACATAAAGACATGCTTCAAAAAACATTTACATTCAATAGTTTTGTACAACGAACTAATTTTAGATATGACACAGTTTTTATGATTTCCCAACTCTGAACTAGCAGAGTACTCTAATGTTGGAATTAGGAACTCAGAGCCATAACGAGATTTGAAACCATGCAATCATCTGATTTTCATGGTTCAATGAAATATATTTCAAAACATAATTATTAAATCAGTATTAATTAATATAACAACGCAATGTTCCCCAATGGAAGATTTCACCTCATCACTCTTCTTTGTAATAATATGTTATTTCCCAAACTATACGTTGTATAGGGGAATTTATGTAATCTGTAAGAAATTCGAAGTTGAGTTATCACAGAAATTTTATGTTTTCCGACACCCTGATTTCAAAGATGAAAAAAAAATTGGTATGGAATGAAGCATTAGCCAAATAGGTCCAAGCAATTTTTAATATTCTTTACGTTTCGGCTTCTTATGGGCCATTATCACTGAAATGAAATGAACGGACATTAATATAACATTGTATTCCAAAAATTGCAATCTAAACTATTTGTTTACACTTTAATTCTGGAAATTGTCATCTAAATTACTTATTATTTTAATTGTTTTTTATGTATTAAAAATTGCTTGGACCTATTTAGCTAATGTTTCATTCCATACCACTATGAATATAAGGTCCCAACCAAAAGAAACATTTTAAAAAAAATTCAGTCTGTCTGTGAGTGTACGAACACTATTACTCCCGATAGAATGAATCGACACGAAATTTTATATGTGTATACCCCTTAAGGACGACACTTATTGATTTTTAGCTAAGTCGGTCAAAGGGATGGGGGATTAACTGCCGATGTAATGAATCTATCGACTGAAATTTAGTATGATTCAGAAGTCCCAATGTAAGTTAACAATTGATTAAAATTGTAGATTGTGAGTGAAAACAGCTCATTGATTCGCGCTGGGGAAGTACATTGCCAGTGATTCACACAAAACATTTTTACGTCCCCAACCATACAAAGTATATGGAATGTTATACAATCGGTCAAAAATTCCGGAGTTTGCAATGGAATTTAATGTTTTCCGACCACCTGATTCCAAAAATGAAAAAAAAGTCTCTATGTTTGTGAACATGATAACTCCCGATAGACTGAATGTATTGACATAAAATGTTATATGTGTATCCAGAACTCTCTGAGGATGACATATTGTTTTTCAGGAAAGACTTCACACAAAAACTTGAGTAACTGCCATTGTAATGAATGTATTGACATAAAATTTTATATGTGTATCCAGAACTCTCCAAGGACGACCTATTGTTTTTCAGGAGAGACTTCACACCAAAACTTTTATAACTGCCATTGTAATGAATGTATTGACATAAAATTGTATATGTGTATCCAGAACTCTCTAAGGACGACCTATTGTTTTTCAGGAGTGACTTCATACAAAAACTATAATAACTGCCATTGTAATGAATGTATTGACATAAAATTTTATATGTGTATCCAGAACTCTCTAAGGACGACCTATTGTTTTTTAGGAAATACTTCACACAAAAACTTTAATAACTGCCATTGTAATGAATGTATTGACATAAAATTTTATATGTGAATTCAAAGCCCTATAAGGACGACACCTCTTAATCTTTAGTTGAATCAGCCGAAGGGGAGGGGGGTTTAGAGGGAGCTTAACTAATAATTGACAACATTTTATACACATTCCTAATATTAAATTGCAATAATATGAAATTCAAATATGAAATAAATAAAGAACTAAATCTATTTGCTCTCTATGCAAACATAGATGTTATGATCGTATTATTTCAGTAAATAAGTACAAAAAACAAAGGATGGTTAAATGAAATTGTAAATAATTGAGCTGAGTTTACGAAGCTCGTTCTTAGGCGACTCATGTATTTCGTTGTACTCGTATTCCTCCTAAACCCCTTTACCGATCACATTGAAATTTGCCACGATGGTAGTGGACACGGTGACGATGGTTTACTACTAAAAAAATCTGAAATTGAACATACCACGGAGGAATAATTACTGAAAAACGAAATCTCCATTGAAATCAATTGAGAGACAAAATTCTCGCGCAAAATAGAATTTTTCGATTTCAAATGTAAAAATCCGGGCGAAGCCCTTTTCAGTTTACCATCGGACACCACTTTTTTTGAGCAGTTTTTTTCAGTGTTCTAACGTACAAACTTCGACTTTTTTTCAATAAAAACATTTTTCAACAGAGAGTTGTGAGTATTTTATTCAGAAAAAGTTCCGGTAAAAGTGCGCAAACTTGAAAACCCTAAGGTTCCATCCAGTGATCACTAACCGGTTCATGTGCCCCATTTCAAATGCACTACTTGTATGTTAACCGACCACATTAACAGTATGTTTCAATAAATTTATACTGACTCAGCTCAGTTTTTGCAAACAGCAGAATGCACACCTAATTTAATATTCTTTATGAAGTATGCATGAATTCATAGTTTTTGTGAAAATATAAACAGAACGTTTCTTTTAATACAATAATGTATGATTTTTAATTTGAATTGTTAAGCAATAATGAAGCTAACCGCATTAAAAGAGTAACTCACTACCATTATTATTATTATTGTTAATATTTAAATTTCTATAATTATTATTAAAAAAAAAGAAATTAGTTACCTAAATTTTCCATTAGATATATTATACTTTTATAATATATAAATATATATTGCTGAATAATTCTGTCTTAATTGTCATATAATGAAAAAAAAAACTGGATTAGTCAAAAGTTTGATTTTTCGGCAAATTATCTTTATATTTTCTTACAGGGGGTACTTGTAAACTGTAATATATTATAAGTTTAATTAAAAAATTTCTCTCCACTTGCAAAAACATACAATTTCCATCAGCTGAGATTCTTGTAAAATCGAGTTCTACAATGGATTATAATATGAAAATATGGTTTTTGGAGCTAACCTGGTCTGTGCTAACAAGCCTTCACTTGATATATTCTTAAGCCAAGCATAAGCGATTTTTTTTTTGTACAAAGCATAAAAGATTGTGTGTGCATGACTGGAAGGTTTTTGCTGTAAGCTTATATACTTTTTATTGAGTTCGTTTGTTTTTATATACATAGAGTAACAGTGATATTTTAATAAAGTTAAAAATAACTGTATTGATTGTAAATTAAGAGTGAGGACAAACCGTATGTCTACATGGCAAGGTTAGTTTTGTGGTGTCAGAAGTGGGATTGATATTCAGAAAACTTTTAGATATAAGGCCTACCTGAGTAAACAGTTTATTGTATCCCTGGTTGGAGCCAATCATGTTGCGACATGATCCTGAGTGAGGATTTGTGTCGCGTTGCTGCAGTGAAAAAAAAAACAACAACAAAAAAAAAACTAAGAGAAACCTATGGTGTTTGGCTAGCTCGAAGGGCCAGCCATCCCTGGTACAGGGCTGGGGTTGGTTCAGCTAGGCAGGCGAGAGTGTTGGCAGGCTGAGTGGTGAAGGCGCAAGCGCTCCTATCGATCTGAACTGAGAGGAGGCCACCTCTGCGTACACTCCACTCCAACCCCCAGGCCATAGAGAGGACAGAGGAGTCTGTCAGGAGAGTGACCACATTGTAAACATCCAAATCTACACATACGGACTATCATGTCTTTGTCTTAACGCATACGCATTTCTCGCAACTTGTCTTCGCACAACGCTACAGACAGTTAACAAGTTGGCGTAAAGGAAAGTGAGGAAAGGGCTGTTTTATGAAATAAAATCTAATATAAAATGAAAGTAATTAGTTGGCGTCAACTGTTTTCTTAGTTTCACAAAGCGTAATACTGAGGGTGACTTTCATATATTGCCATTTTGAAGAGAATTAGAGTGGGGGAGGAAGGGTGATCTATACAAAAGTAGTTTGTATAAGAAACTCCTGTTATGACCAAATTTGTTTTCTTTATTTTAATATTTTTTAATTAGAGAATTACCAATAATAAAATGTTGTGTACAACTCAGCGAGGGAACGAACACTCAAAATGCTAGACCCTGTCCATCATTCCGGACTGAGACTTGCCATTGGAGCTTTCTATACCAGCCCAGTGACTAGCATTCTTAGTGAAGTAGGCGAGCTCCCTCTGAGCGACAGAAGAAAGTACCTCACTCTGAAACACGCTGCTAAATTAGCTTCAAAGTCTGATACTCATGACGTCTTCACAGCTGCTCGTCCTCCAATAAACAACCAGTTTGCTCCTTTCTGCTCAAGAGTACGAAAATACTTGGTACATTTTAACATAGCGACCCGGAACAAAGTGGAAAAAAGAATGCAGAGCGGGGACCCGCCTTGGATGTGGAGCCCTGTGAACACAAACATGGAACTACACAAACACAAGAAAACAGATACACCGGCACAATACTTTATACAGAAACACAATGACATATGCAGGAGACACATGGACTACACCAGGATCTACACAGACGCATCCAAGATGGAGGAGGGTGTGGGATGTGCAGTAGTCACCCCAGATTCGAACTGGACGTTCAAAATCAATCCAGAATGCAGCATTTTCACAGGAGAACTTTTCACGTTACTGCAAGCTTTTATATTCACATCCCAATCACAAAATTCCAAATTTCTTATTTTCACAGATTCTCTTAGCTCGATTCTGGCGATTCAAAATCTTTGGTCGGTTGACAAAAGCATTCAAGAAATTCACTCATGGCATTCAAAATTAATTAAAAAACAAAAAAAATTAAAACTAATTTGGATCCCGTCCCATGTTGGCATTTCTGGGAACGAAAAAGCAGACATTGCTGCAAAAGACGCTGCACTCTCCTCCTTACTGCCGCAACAAACAGTTAACACAGCACAAGACCTTTCAACCTACTTCAAAAACAAAATTGAACAACACTGGAACAATCAATGGACTCAGACGACTGACAACAAACTCAGAAAAATAAAAGACGAAAACAAGCCATGGAAACCTCCAAGCAACATGAACAGACGAGACACGGTAGTCATCACAAGACTAAGACTTGGACATACGAAACTGACACATTCCTACTTACTTCTTGGACTTGAACACCCGACATGCTCCTGCAACCAAGACTATACAGAGCTCACAGTACAACATATACTGACTAACTGCACAAACTACACCGCATTAAGAAAGAAATACAAACTACCGACTGACATGAAAAAACTACTTCAAACACCCACCGACGAATACAACGGACTCATCCAGTTCCTTCAAGACACAAACTTCTACGAAGACATATAGAAGCAATAGTCGTCGCTAATGGCCCTGCAGTCGATGCGACGTTAAATAAAAACTAAGAAAAAAAAAAAAAAAAAAAAAAAAAAAAAAAAAAAAAAAATAATAAAATGATATTTTACAATTAATTATACATTAATTATATTTTATAATATTATTTTTATAATTATATTCTATTCCTTTAAATATTTTTATTTGGATTCTTATTATTATATTATTATTTTTTTTTTATGTATGTATATATTTTTTTAACCTAATTTTTTTATATTCATATTATTATTTTGTTTTTAAAATATTTTTTATTAAAATCGTTGTAATTATTTTCTCATTGTATGCATAGTTATTATTTTGTACATATTCTTCTACTAGCAGTAATACCCGGCGTTGCCCGGGGAACTTTGACTTTTCTACTAATATCTCCTAAAAGTCTTTTAAATTCTTCAACAGTACATTCATGATGTTATAATTTTCAATTATTCATACGGAATAAGGCTTATAGTCCTTCAACGTCAAACACCCCAGCTAGTAAGTTTTTAGGACCCCTGGGCATCACAGCTAGTATGCGTCTTTCAACGGCGGAAACCACAGATAGTGAATACTTAGCATCGCTGGACATCCTAGCCAGTGCGTACTTAAGAACGCTATTGACCGCAGCTAGTAAATGCCTTGCAACAGCGGACCCCACAGCGAATACATAGTTACTACTACTACATGTGAAATTCATGCCAATCCGCTTACCCTTTAACAGTACATTCATGATGTTATAATTTTCAATTATTCATACGGAATAAGGCTTATAGTCCTTCAACTATAGCAACGCTAGTAAGTTTATAGGACCCCCGGGCACCACAGCTAGTATGCGCCTTTCAACGGCGGAAACCACAGCTAGTGAAGACTTAGCTTCGCTGGACGTCCTAGCCAGTGCGAACTTAAGAACGTTTGTGACCACAGCTAATATATGCCTTGCAACGCTGGGCACCACAGCTAGTACGTAGTTAGGAACGCTGGGCACCAGAGGTAGTATATGCCTTGCAACGGCGGATCCCACAGCTAGTACGTAGTTAGAACGCTGGTCACCGCAGCTAGTATGTGCCTCGCAAGAGCGGACCCCACAGCTAGTACGAAGTTAGGAACGCTGGGCATCACAGCTAGTAAGTGCCTTGCAACAGCGGACCCCACAGCTAGTACGTAGTTAGAACCACTGGGCATCACAGCTAGTATGTGTTTTGCAACGGCGGACCCCACAGCTAGTACGTAGTTAGAAACGCTGAGCATCACAGCTAGTATGCTTTTGCAACGACGGACCCCACAGCTAGTACGTTTTTAGGAACGCTGGGCCCTACAGGTAGTAGGTGCCTTGCAACTGCGGACCCCACAGATAGTATGTAGTTAGAACCACAGGGCATCATAGCCAGTATGAGTTTTGCAACGGCGGACCCCACAGCTAGTACCTACGTAGTTAAATACGCTGGGCCACACTGCTAGCGCCTTGCAACAGCAGACCCCACAGCTAGCACGTAATTAGGAACGCTGGGCATCACAGCTAGTAAATGTCTTGTAGGTGCCTTGCAACAGCGAACTCCACAGCCAGTACATAGTTAGGAACGCTGGGGCTGAGCACTACAGTTAGTAAGTGCCTTGCAACAGCGGACCCCTCAGCTAGTACGATATTAGGAAAGCTGGGCATCACAGCTAGTAAATGTCTTGCAACAGTGAACCCCACAGCGAATACATAGTTACTACTACTACATGTGAAATTCATGACAATCCGATTACCCTTCAATGATTCAGCATTATTTTTTTGCTTAGCCCCCCTCCCAAATTTTTAAAATGTCACATAGTGTATTTTTTTATTTGACCATCAAGAATACTACATGTGAAATTTCGTGACAATCCGATCCTCCGTTAATGACCTATCACTATCTTCAAATTTAGGCCTACCCCCATAACCCCCCACCCGTTCACAATTTTTTGACGTCACACACCCTATTTTTCTATTTGGCCTCCAGGAATACTACATGTGAAATTTCGTGACAATCCGATCATCCGTTAATGACTTATCACTATACTTATACTTAGGCCCCCATCAACCCACCCTCCCGTTCAAAATTTTGTGACATATACACCCTATATTTCTATTTGGCTTTTAAGAATACTACATGTGAAATTCCATGACAATACGACCAACCGTTATTGAGCTAGCACCATATTTATACTTAGGTCCCCCCGCCACTACCCCCCCTCCCGTACAACATTTTGAGCCGTTACACCGCCTATTTTTTTATTTGGTCTTCAGGAATACTACATGTGAAACTTTGTGACAATTCGATCAACCGTTAATGAGCTAGCTCTATATTTATACTTAGGCCCCCCCACAACCCCCCGTCCCGTTCAAAACTTTGGGACGCCACACACCTTATTTTTCTATTTGGCCTTCAGGAATACTCCATGTGAAATTTCGTGACAATCCGACCAACCGTTAAAGAATTAGCTCTATATTTATACTTAGGCCCCCCCACAACCCCCCCTCCCGTTCAAAACTTTGGGACGCCACACACCTTTTTTTCCTATTTGGCTTTTAAGAATACTACATGTGAAATTCCATGACAATACGACCAACCGTTAATGAGCTAGCACTAGATTTATACTTAGGCCCCCCCGCCACAACCCCCCCTTCCGTAAACAATTTTGAGCCGTCACACCGCCTGTTTTTCTATTTGGCCTCCAGCAATACTACATGTGAAATTTCGTGACAATCCGATCATCCGTTAATGACTTATCACTATACTTATACTTAGGCCCCCATCAACCCACCCTCCCGTTCAAAATTTTGTGACATATACACCCTATATTTCTATTTGGCTTTTAAGAATACTACATGTGAAATTCCATGACAATACGACCAACCGTTATTGAGCTAGCACCATATTTATACTTAGGTCCCCCCGCCACTACCCCCCCTCCCGTACAAAATTTTGAGCCGTTACACCGCCTATTTTTTTATTTGGTCTTCAGGAATACTACATGTGAAACTTTGTGACAATTCGATCAACCGTTAATGAGCTAGCTCTATATTTATACTTAGGCCCCCCCACAACCCCCCGTCCCGTTCAAAACTTTGGGACGCCACACACCTTATTTTTCTATTTGGCCTTCAGGAATACTCCATGTGAAATTTCGTGACAATCCGACCAACCGTTAAAGAATTAGCTCTATATTTATACTTAGGCCCCCCCACAACCCCCCCTCCCGTTCAAAACTTTGGGACGCCACACACCTTTTTTTCCTATTTGGCTTTTAAGAATACTACATGTGAAATTCCATGACAATACGACCAACCGTTAATGAGCTAGCACTAGATTTATACTTAGGCCCCCCCGCCACAACCCCCCCTTCCGTAAACAATTTTGAGCCGTCACACCGCCTGTTTTTCTATTTGGCCTCCAGCAATACTACATGTGAAATTTCGTGACAATCCGATCATCCGTTAATGACTTATCACTATACTTATACTTAGGCCCCCATCAACCCACCCTCCCGTTCAAAATTTTGTGACATATACACCCTATATTTCTATTTGGCATTTAAGAATACTACATGTGAAATTCCATGACAATACGACCAACCGTTATTGAGCTAGCACCATATTTATACTTAGGTCCCCCCGCCACTACCCCCCCTCCCGTACAAAATTTTGAGCCGTTACACCGCCTATTTTTTTATTTGGTCTTCAGGAATACTACATGTGAAACTTTGTGACAATTCGATCAACCGTTAATGAGCTAGCTCTATATTTATACTTAGGCCCCCCCCACAACCCCCCCTCCCGTTCAAAACTTTGGGACGCCACACATCTTATATTTCTATTAGGATTTAAAAAATACTACATGTGAAATTTTGTGACAATCCGACCAATCTTTGAAGAGTTAGCACTATATTTATACTTAGGCCTACCCCCCCCCCCTCCCCCCGTTCAAATTTTTGGGACGCCACACACCTTTTTTTTTATTTGGTCTTCAGGAATACTACATGTGAAACTTCGTGGCAATGCGACCAACCGTTAATGAGCTAGCTCTATATTTATACTTAGGCCCCCCTCAACCCCCCCTCCCGTTCAAAACTTTAGAACGCCACACACCTTATTTTTTTATTTGGCCTTCAGGAATACTCCATGTGAAATTTCGTGACAATCCGACCAACCGTTAAAGAGTTAGCTCTATATTTATACTTAGGCCCCCCCACAACCCCCCCTCCCGTTCAAAACTTTGGGACGCCACACACCTTTTTTTCCTTCTTGACTTTTAAAAATACTACATGTGAAATTTCATGACGATTCGTCCATTAGTTAATGAGTTAGCTCTATATTTATACTTAGGCCCCCCCACAACCCTCCCTCCCGTTCAAAACTTTGGGACGCCACACACCTTTTTTTCCTATTTGGCTTTTAAAAATACTACATGTGAAATTTCATGACGATTCGCCCATTAGTTAATGAGTTAGCTCTATATTTATACTTAGGCCCCCCCCCCCACAACCCCCCCTCCCGTACTAAATTTTGAGCCGTCACACCGCCTATTTTTTTATTTGGCCTTCAGGAATACTACCTGTGAAATTTCGTGACAATTCGCCCATTAGTTAATGAGCTAGCACTATATTTATACTTAGGCCCTCCCCCCCCACAGCCCCCCCTCCCGTACTAAATTTTGAGCCGTCACACCGCCTATTTTTTTATTTGGCTTTCAGGAATACTATATGTGAAATTTCGTGACAATTCGTCCATTAGTTAATGAGTTAGCTCTATATTTATACTTAGGCCCCCCCACAACCCTCCCTCCCGTTCAAAACTTTGGGACGCCACACACCTTTTTTTCCTATTTGGCTTTTAAAAATACTACATGTGAAATTTCATGACGATTCGCCCATTAGTTAATGAGTTAGCTCTATATTTATACTTAGGCCCCCCCCCCCCACAACCCCCCCTCCCGTACTAAATTTTGAGCCGTCACACCGCCTATTTTTTTATTTGGCCTTCAGGAATACTACCTGTGAAATTTCGTGACAATTCGCCCATTAGTTAATGAGCTAGCACTATATTTATACTTAGGCCCTCCCCCCCCACAGCCCCCCCTCCCGTACTAAATTTTGAGCCGTCACACCGCCTATTTTTTTATTTGGCTTTCAGGAATACTACATGTGAAATTTCGTGACAATTCGACCATTAATTAATGAGTTAGCTCTATATTTATACTTAGGCCCCCCCACAACCCCCCCTCCCGTTCAAAACTTTGGGACGCCACACACCTTTTTTTCCTACTTGGCTTCGAAAAATACTACATTTGAAATTTCATGACAATTCGCCCATTAGTTAATGAGTTAGCTCTATATTTATACTTAGGCCCCGCCCACAACCCCCCCTCCCATTTAAAACTTTGGGACGCCACATAGCCTATTATTCAATCGGGCTCAAAAGAATGCTACATGTGAAGTTTCATGAAGATCCGTCCAGCCGTTTGGGCGTGATGCTGGAACAAACATACAAACAAACAAACCCCTTTTCAGCTTTATTAATATAGACTAGCAGTAATACCCGGCGTTGCCCGGGGAACTTTGACTTTTCTCCCAATATCTCCTATAAGGCTATTCAGTTCCTCGACAGTACATTCATGGTGTTATAATTTTTAATTATTCATACGGAATTCAACTGTAGTAACGCTAGTAATTTTTTAGGACCCCTGGGCACCACAGCTAGTATGCGCCTTTCAACTGCGGAAACGACAGCTAGTGAATACTTAGCATCGCTGGGCGTCCTAGCCAGTGCGTACTTAAGAACGTTTTGACCACAGCTAGTATGTGCCTTGCAACGCTGGGCACCACAGCTAGTACGTAGTTAGGAACGCTGGGCACCACAGGTAGTATATGCCTTGCAACGGCGGACCCCACAGCTAGTAGGTAGTTGGGAATGCTGGGCATCACAGCTAGTATGTGCCTTGCGACGGCGGACCCCACAGCTAGTACGTAGTTAGGAACGCTGGTCACCACAGCTAGTATGTGCCTCGCAACAGCGGACCCCACAGCTAGTACGAAGTTAGGAACGTTGGGCATCACAGCTAGTAAGTGCCTTGCAACAGCGGACCCCACAGCTAGTATGTAGTTAGAACCACTGGGCATCACAGCTAGTCCGTAGTTAGGAACGCTGGGCACCACAGGTAGTACATGCCTTGCAACAGGTAGTACACGCCTAGCCAGTGCGTACTTAAGAACGCCATTGACCGCAGCTAGGAAGTACCTTGCAACAGCGGACCCCACAGCTAGTACGATATTAGGAACGTTGGGCATCACACCTAGTAAATGCCTTGCAACAGCGGACCCCACAGCGAATACATAGTTACTACTACTACATGTGAAATTCATGCCAATCCGCTTACCCTTTAACAGTACATTCATGATGTTATAATTTTCAATTATTCATACGGAATAAGGCTTATAGTCCTTCAACTATAGCAACGCTAGTAAGTTTTTAGGACCCCCGGGCACCACAGCTAGTATGCGCCTTTCAACGGCGGAAACCACAGCTAGTGAATACTTAGCTTCGCTGGACGTCCTAGCCAGTGCGAACTTAAGAACGTTTGTGACCACAGCTAATATATGCCTTGCAACGCTGGGCACCACAGCTAGTACGTAGTTAGGAACGCTGGGCACCAGAGGTAGTATATGCCTTGCAACGCTGGGCACCACAGCTAGTACGTAGTTAGGAACGCTGGGCACCAGAGGTAGTATATGCCTTGCAACGGCGGACCCCACAGCTAGTACGTAGTTAGAACGCTGGTCACCGCAGCTAGTATGTGCCTCGCAAGAGCGGACCCCACAGCTAGTACGAAGTTAGGAACGCTGGGCATCACAGCTAGTATGTGTTTTGCAACGGCGGACCCCACAGCTAGTACGTAGTTAGAAACGCTGGGCATCACAGCTAGTATGCTTTATCAACGACGGACCCCACAGTTAGTACGTTTTTAGGAACGCTGGGCCCTACAGGTAGTAGGTGCCTTGCAACTGCGGACCCCACAGATAGTATGTAGTTAGAACCACAGGGCATCACAGCTAGTATGAGTTTTGCAACGGTGGACCCCACAGCTAGTACCTACGTAGTTAAATACGCTGGGCCACACTGCTAGCGCCTTGCAACAGCAGACCCCACAGCTAGTAAGTAATTAGGAACGCTGGGCATCACAGCTAGTAAATGTCTTGCAACAGTGAACCCCACAGCGAATACATAGTTACTACTACTACTACATGTGAAATTCATGACAATCCGATTCATGACAATACGATCAACCGTTAATGAGCTAGCTCTATATTTATACTTATTCCCCCCCCCCCCCCCCCCCCCTCAACCCCGCCACCCGTTCAAAACTTCGGGACGCCACACACCTTATTTTTCTATTTGGCCTTCAGGAATAATATATGCGAAATTTCGTGACAATACGACCAACCGTTAATGAGCTAACTCTATATGTTTATTTAGCCCCCCCCCCCCACAACCCTCCTTCCTGTTCAAAATTTTGGGCCGTCACACACCTAATATTTCTATTTGACATTTAGGAATATTACATGTGAAATTTCATGACGATTCGCCCATTAGTTAATAAGTTAGCTCTATATTTATACTTAGGCCCCCCCACTACCCCCCCTCCCGTAAAAACTTTTGAGCCGTCACACCGCCTATTTTTTTATTTGGTCTTCAGGAATACTACATGTGAAACTTCGTGACAATCCGACCAACTGTTAAAGAGTTAGCTCTATATTTATACTTAGGCCACCCTTACAACCCCCCCTCCCGATCAAAATTTTGGGACGCCACATAGCCTATTATTCAATCGGGCTCAAAAGAATGCTACATGGGAAGTTTCATAAAAATCCGTCCAGCCGTTTGGGCGTGATGCTGGAACAAACATACATTCATACATACAAACAAACAAACCCCGTTTCAGCTTTATTAATATAGATTAAAAAAAAAATGTATTTAATGTTTAATGTCTAGTGATGGCTGATGTGCGCTGTTCATAAAGCCAGAAAAGGGGAGGAAAAAAAAAAAAAAAAAAAAGTTCAATGTCATTCATCAAATTTACTTATAGTTTATACTGATTGTAAATACTCAAAATTTAAAGAATATATATAGTGTTTTCAGCAGTGTTAAATGTTTTGCAATCTCAAATTATTCCAAAAATGTTTTTAATAAAATCCATGAATCAATTTACTTTCACAGGGAATTAAACAATTTTTTAAAACCAATCAACCGTTTGGTTTAAAAATGAACATTTGGCTTCTGAATCTTCATTTTAAATTTAGTATCGATACATTTATTACTTTGGTTGTTATTGGAATTTTTGATTTGACTCCCTCCACCCGATCCTACTTTTCCCTTCGACTGATTTAGCTGAAAATCAATAGGTGTCGTCCTTATGATTCTGGATGCACATATAAAATTATAGTGTTCATACAGAGTCAGACAGACATTTTTTTTTTTTCGTTTTTGAAATTAGGTGGTCGGAAAACATGAAATTTCAGTGAAAACTCAACATTCGATTACATAACTTCCCCAATACTTTGTATAGGTTAGGAAGTTCCTGCCCGTCTGTGTGTCGACTATGTGTGATCGTGAACACAATAACTCCCGATGGAATGAAGTTATCAACAACAAATTTTGTATATGTATCCAGATCTCCATACGACTTTTTTTTTTTTTTTTTTCAGTCAAATAGACCATAGCATAACTGTCGATGCAATAAATGTATCGTCACGACATTCACCATGTTTTTCCAGAATCCCATAAGTCTGTTAATTCTCAGCCAAATCGGTCAAATGGAAGGGATGTGAATAGGAGAGGGTCTTAACATGAAAAATTCCAATGAATGTATCGACCAGAAATTTCATATATAAATTCAAACCCCCATCAAAATAGTATCTAATTCTTAGCCGACTTCTGCCAAAAGGAAATAGGGCATCAACAGAGGGATCTGAACCCAAAAATCCTAATAAATGTCAATGTTACGAATGTATCAATTGGAAATATAGTATGATGATTCAGAAGTATGAGTAAGATTATTGGTGTCACCATATTTAAAGTCAGTCTGAACGTTGTGCTGACGTTGGCATAATCCGAAACCAGCACACTCTATGGCTCTGTCAGTTAACAAATATTAAATCTATAAACCGTTGAAAAGCAAGAAATTTGAAGAATGGAGTCTACCGAGCTCAGGATCGCCACTTAGAAATCTAGCTGAGGCACTTAGGTCAGATGTTTTAATCGGGAAGTTAAAAATAACTTTGAGCACTTCGTCCTTCGGATGGGACATTAAGCGATGATCCAGGGCTTTTTCGAATGTGAGGTACTCGATAATGAGACGTATGTTATGTAAATAAACCTGGGTAGGTCAATTTCCACTTAGGTTGAAAGCCTTGAGCACGTCGTCCTTCGGATGGGACTTTCCGGATATATCTGAATCTGTAGTATCAGTTTTAACAATTATTAAGCCTATAAACCGTTAAATAGCGCAAATTTTTTGAAAAACGTTTTCATTTTGATTTTTGTGTGGGGTTCAGATAATCCGGTCGTTCTCTATCAGTTTTAACAAATATTTAATCTATAAACCGTTAAAAAGCGAGAAATTTGAAGAATGGAGTCTACCGAGCTCAGGATCGCCACTTAGAAATCTAGCTGAGGCACTTAGGTCAGATGTTTCAATCGGGAAGTTAAAAAACACTTTGAGCACGTCGTCCTTCGGATGGGACTTTAAGCGATGATCCAGGGCTTTTTCGAATGTGAGGTACTCGATAATGAGACGTATGTTATGTAAATAAACCTGGTTAGGTGAAATTTCGCTTAGGTTGAAAATAGCCTTGAGCACGTCGTCCGTCGGATGGGACTTTTCGGATATATCTGATTCTGTCGTATCAGTTTTAACAGTTATTAAGCCTATAAACCGTTAAATAGCGCAAATTTTTTGAAAAACATTTTTATTTTGATTTTTGTGTAGGATTCAGACAATCCGGTCGTTCTCTATCAGTTTTAACAAATATTAAATCTATAAACCGTTAAAAAGCGATAAATTTCAAGAATGGAGTCTACCGAGCTCAGGATCGCCACTTAGAAATCTAGCTGAGGCACTTAGGTCAGATGTTTCAATCGGGAAGTTAAAAAACACTTTGAGCACGTCGTCCTTCGGATGGGACTTTAAGCGATGATCCAGGGCTTTTTCGAATGTGAGGTACTCGATAATGAGACGTATGTTATGTAAATAAACCTGGTTAGGTGAAATTTCACTTAGGTTGAAAATAGCCTTGAGCACGTCGTCCGTCGGATGGGACTTTTCGGATATATCTGATTCTGTCGTATCAGTTTTAACAGTTATTAAGCCTATAAACCGTTAAATACCGCAAATTTTTTGAAAAACATTTTTATTTTGATTTTTGTGTAGGATTCAGACAATCCGGTCGTTCTCTATCAGTTTTAACAAATATTAAATCTATAAACCGTTAAAAAGCGATAAATTTCAAGAATGGAGTCTACCGAGCTCAGGATCGCCACTTAGAAATCTAGTTGAGGCACTTAGGTCAGATGTTTTAATCGGGAAGCTAAAAATAACTTTGAGCACGTCGTCCTTCGGATGGGACATTAAGCAATGATCCAGGGCTTTTTCGAATGTGAGGTACTCGATAATGAGACGTATGTTATGTAAATAAACCTGGGTAGGTCAATTTCTACTTAGGTTGAAAGCCTTGAGCACGTCGTCTTTCAGATGGGACTTTCCGGATAAATCTGAATCTGTCGTATCAGTTTTAACAATTATTAAGCCTATAAACCGTTAAATAGCGTGAATTTTTTGAAAAACATTTTTATTTTGATTTTTGTGTAGGATTCAGATAATCCGGTCGTTCTCTATCAGTTTTAACAAATATTTAATCTATAAACCGTTAAAAAGCCAGAAATTTGAAGAATGGAGTCTACCGAGCTCAGGATCGCCACTTAGAAATCTAGCTGAGGCACTTAGGTCAGATGTTTTAATCGGGAAGTGAAAAATAACTATGAGCACGTCGTCCTTCGGATGGGACTTTAAGCGATGTTCCAGGACTTTTTCGAATGTGAGGTACTCGATAATGAGACGTATGTTATGTAAATAAACCTGGGTAGATGAAATATCACTTAGGTTGAAAATAGCCTTGAGCACGTCGTCCTTCGGATGGGACTTTCCGGATAAATCTGAATCTCTCGTATCAGTTTTAACCATTATTAAGCCTATAAACCGTTAAATTGCGCAAATTTTTTGAAAAACATTTTTATTTTGATTTTTGTGTAGGATTCAGATAATCCGGTCGTTCTCTATCAGTTTTAACAAATATTAAATCTATAGCAGTTATACCCGGCGTTGCCCGGGGAACTTTGATTTTTCTCCCAATATCTTCTATAACGCTATTCAGTTCCTCGACAGTACATTCATGATGTTATAATTTTCAATTATTCATACGGAATAAGGCTTATAGTCCTTCAGCTGTTGTAACGCTAGTAAGTTTTTAGGACTCCTGGGCACCACAGCTAGTATGCGCCTTTCAACGGCGGAAGCCACACCTAGTGTATACTTAGCATCGCTGGACGTCCTAGTCAGTGCGTACTTAAGAACGTTTGTGACCACAGCTAGTATGTGGCTTGCAACGCTGAGCACCACAGCTAGTACGTAGTAAGGAATGCTGGGCATCATAGCTAGTATGTGCCTTGCGACGGCGGACCCAACAGCTAGTACGTAGTTAGGAACGCTGGTCACCACAGCTAGTATGTGCCTCGCAACAGCGGACCCCACAGCTAGTACGAAGTTAGGAACGCTGGGCATCACAGCTATAAAGTGCCTTGCAACAGCGGACCCCACAGCTAGTATGTAGTTAAATACGCTGGGCATTACAGTTAGTAAGTGCTTTGCAACAGCGAACTTCACAGCTAGTACATAGTTAGGAACGCTGGGCACTACAGCTAGTAAATGCCTTACAACAACGGACCCCACAGCTAGTACGAAGTTAGGAACGCTGGGCACTACAGCTAGTAAATGCCTTGCAACAACGGACCCCACAGCTAGTACGATATTAGGAACCCTGGGCATCACAGCTAGTATGCTTTTGCAACGACGGACCCCACAGCTAGTACGTAATTAGGAACGCTGGGCCCTACAGGTAGTAGGTGCCTTGCAACTGCGAACCCCACAGATAGTATGTAGTTAGAACCACAGGGCATCACAGCTAGTATGAGTTTTGCAACGGCGGACCCCACAGCTAGTACCTACGAGTGAAATACGCTGGGCCACACTGCTAGCGCCTTGCAACAGCAGACCCCACAGCCAGTACATAGTTAGGAACGCTGGGGCTGAGCACTACAGCTAGTAAGTACCTTGCAACAGCGGACCCCACAGCTAGTACGATATTAGGAACGCTGGACATCACAGCTAGTAAATGTCTTGCAACAGTGAACCCCACAGCGAATACATAGTTACTACTACTACATGTGAAATTCATGACAATCCGATTCATGACAATACGACCAACCGTTAATGAGCTAACTCTATATGTATATTTAGCCCCCCCCACAACCCTCCTTCCTGTTCAAAATTTTTGGCCGTCACACACCTAATATTTCTATTTGACCTTTAGGAATACTACATGTGAAATTTCATGACAATTCGACCATTAGTTAATGAGTTAGCACTATTTATATACGTAGGCCCCCCTTACAACCCCCCCTCCCGATCAAAACTTTGGAACGCCACACACCTTATTTTTCTTTTTGGCCTTCAGGAATACTCCATGTGAAATTTCGTGACAATCCGACCAACCGTTAAAGAATTAGCTCTATATTTATACTTAGGCCCCCCACAACCCCCCCTCCCGTTTAAAACTTTGGGACGCCACACACCTTTTTTTCCTATTTGGCTTTTAAAAATACTATATGTGAAATTTCATGACGATTCGCCCATTAGTTAATGAGTTAGCTCTATATTTATACTTAGGCCCCCCAACTACCCCCCCCTCCCGTAAAAAATTTTGAGCCGTCACACCGCCTATTTTCCTATTTGGTCTTCAGGAATACTCCATGTGAAATTTCGTGACAATCCGACCAACCGTTAAAGAGTTAGCTCTATATTTATACTTAGGCCCCCCCACAACCCCCCCTCCCGTTCAAAACTTTGGGACGCCACACACCTTTTTTTCCTATTTGGCTTTTAAAAATACTACATGTGAAATTTCATGACGATTCGATCATTAGTTAATGAGTTAGCTCTATATTTATACTTAGGCCCCCCCACTACCCCCTCTCCCGTAAAAAAGTTTGAGCCGTCACACCGCCTATTTTTTTATTTGGTCTTCAGGAATACTACATGTGAAACTTCGTGACAATGCGACCAACTGTTAAAGAGTTAGCTCTATATTTATACTTAGGCCCCCCCCACAACCCCCCCTCCCGTTCAAAACTTTGGGACGCCACACACCTTATTTTTCTATTTGGCCTTCAGGAATACTCCATGTGAAATTTCGTGACAATCCGACCAACCGTTAAAGAATTAGCTCTATATTTCTACTTAGGCCCCCCTTACAACCCCCCCTCCCGTTCAAGACTTTGGGACACCACACACCTTTTTTTTCTATTTGGCTTTTAAAAATACTGCGTGTAATTTCATGACGATTCGCCCATTAGTTAATGAGTTAGCTCTATATTTATACTTAGGCCCCCCCACTACCCCCCCCCCTCCCGTAAAAAATTTTGAGCCGTCACACCGCCTATTTTTCTATTTGGTCTTCAGGAATACTCCATGTGAAATTTCGTGACAATCCGACCAACCGTTAAAGAGTTAGCTCTATATTTATACTTAGGCCCCCCCACAACCCTCCCTCCCGTTCAAAACTTTGGGACGCCACACACCTTTTTTTCCTATTTGGCTTTTCATGACGATTCGCCCATTAGTTAATGAGTTAGCTCTATATTTATACTTAGGCCCCCCCACTACCCCCCTCCCGTAAAAAATTTTGAGCCGTCACACCGCCTATTTTTTTTATTTGGTCTTCAGGAATACTACATGTGAAACTTCGTGACAATCCGACCAACTGTTAAAGAGTTAGCTCTATATTTATACTTAGTGCCCCCCCACAACCCCCCCTCCCGTTCAAAACTTTGGGACGCCACACACCATTTTTTCATATTTGGCTTTTAAAAATACTACATGTGAAATTTCATGACGATTCGCCCATTAGTTCATGAGTTAGCTCTATATTTATACTTAGGCCCCCCCACAACCCCCCCTCCCGTTCAAAACTTTGGGACGCCACACACCTTTTTTTCCTGTTTGGCTTTTAAAAAGACTACGTGTGAAATTTCATGACAATTTGACCATTAGTTAATGAGTTAGCACTATTTATATACTTAGGCCCCCCTTACAACCCCCCCTCCCGATCAAAATTCTGGGACGCCACATAGCCTATTATTCAATCGGGCTCAAAAGAATGCTACATGGGAAGTTTCATAAAAATCCGTCCAGCGGTTTGGGCGTGATGCTGGAACAAACATACATACAAACAAACAAACAAACCCCGTTTCAGCTTTATTAATATAGATTATATCACAATGTAAACAAGTTTTAATTTGTGTTCATATCTATACATACATTTTTTTTTTTTTGGCATTTTTCTTCCATAGTGGATCGGTGTCACCATATTTAAAGTCAGTCTGAACGTTGTGCTGACGTTGGCATAATCCGAAACCAGCACACTCTATGGCTCTGTCAGTTAACAAATATTAAATCTATAAACCGTTGAAAAGCAAGAAATTTGAAGAATGGAGTCTACCGAGCTCAGGATCGCCACTTAGAAATCTAGCTGAGGCACTTAGGTCAGATGTTTTAATCGGGAAGTTAAAAATAACTTTGAGCACTTCGTCCTTCGGATGGGACATTAAGCGATGATCCAGGGCTTTTTCGAATGTGAGGTACTCGATAATGAGACGTATGTTATGTAAATAAACCTGGGTAGGTCAATTTCCACTTAGGTTGAAAGCCTTGAGCACGTCGTCCTTCGGATGGGACTTTCCGGATATATCTGAATCTGTAGTATCAGTTTTAACAATTATTAAGCCTATAAACCGTTAAATAGCGCGAATTTTTTGAAAAACGTTTTCAATTTGATTTTTGTGTGGGGTTCAGATAATCCGGTCGTTCTCTATCAGTTTTAACAAATATTTAATCTATAAACCGTTAAAAAGCGAGAAATTTCAAGAATGGAGTCTACCGAGCTCAGGATCGCCACTTAGAAATCTAGCTGAGGCACTTAGGTCAGATGTTTCAATCGGGAAGTTAAAAAACACTTTGAGCACGTCGTCCTTCGGATGGGGCTTTAAGCGATGATCGAGGGCTTTTTCGAATGTGAGGTACTCGATAATGAGACGTATGTTATGTAAATAAACCTGGGTAGGTGAAATATCACTTAGGTTGAAAATAGCCTTGAGCACGTCGTCCTTCGGATGGGACTTTCCGGATAAATCTGAATCTCTCGTATCAGTTTTAACAATTATTAAGCCTATAAACCGTTAAATAGCGAAAATTTTTTGAAAAACATTTTTATTTTGATTTTTGTGTAGGATTCAGATAATCCGGTCGTTCTCTATCAGTTTTAACAAATATTAAATCTATAAACCGTTGAAAAGCAAGAAATTTGAAGAATGGAGTCTACCGAGCTCAGGATCGCCACTTAGAAATCTAGCTGAGGCACTTAGGTCAGATGTTTTAATCGGGAAGTTAAAAATAACTTTGAGCACTTCGTCCTTCGGATGGGACATTAAGCGATGATCCAGGGCTTTTTCGAATGTGAGGTACTCGATAATGAGACGTATGTTATGTAAATAAACCTGGGTAGGTCAATTTCCACTTAGGTTGAAAGCCTTGAGCACGTCGTCCTTCGGATGGGACTTTCCGGATAAATCTGAATCTGTCGTATCAGTTTTAACAATTATTAAGCCTATAAACCGTTAAATAGCGCAAATTTTTTGAAAAACATTTTTATTTTGATTTTTGTGTAGGATTCAGATAATCCGGTCGTTCTCTATCAGTTTTAACAAATATTAAATCTATAAACCGTTAAAAAGCGAGAAATTTGAAGAATGGAGTCTACCGAGCTCAGGATCGCCACTTAGAAATCTAGCTGAGGCACTTAGGTCAGATGTTTCAATCGGGAAGTTAAAAAACACTTTGAGCACGTCGTCCTTCGGATGGGACTTTAAGCGATGATCCAGGGCTTTTTCGAATGTGAGGTACTCGATAATGAGACGTATGTTATGTAAATAAACCTGGTTAGGTGAAATTTCACTTAGGTTGAAAATAGCCTTGAGCACGTCGTCCGTCGGATGGGACTTTTCGGATATATCTGATTCTGTCGTATCAGTTTTAACAATTATTAAGCCTATAAACCGTTAAATAGCGTGAATTTTTTGAAAAACATTTTTATTTTGATTTTTGTGTAGGATTCAGATAATCCGGTCGTTCTCTATCAGTTTTAACAAATATTAAATCTATAGCAGTTAAACCCGGCGTTGCCCGGGGAACTTTGATTTTTCTCCCAATATCTTCTATAACGCTATTCAGTTCCTCGACAGTACATTCATGATGTTATAATTTTCAATTATTCATACGGAATAAGGCTTATAGTCCTTCAGCTGTTGTAACGCTAGTAAGTTTTTAGGACTCCTGGGCACCACAGCTAGTATGCGCCTTTCAACGGCGGAAGCCACACCTAGTGAATACTTAGCATCGCTGGACGTCCTAGTCAGTGCGTACTTAAGAACGTTTGTGACCACATCTCGTATGTGGCTTGCAACGCTGAGCACCACAGCTAGTACGTAGTTAGGAACGCTGGGCACCAGAGGTAGTATATGCCTTGCAACGGCGGATACCACAGCTAGTACGTAGTTAGGAACGCTGGTCACCACAGCTAGTATGTGCCTCGCAACAGCGGACCCCACAGCTAGTACGAAGTTAGGAACGCTGGGCATCACAGCTATTAAGTGCCTTGCAACAGCGGACCCCACAGCTAGTATGTAGTTAAATACGCTGGGCATTACAGTTAGTAAGTGCTTTGCAACAGCGAACTTCACAGCTAGTACATAGTTAGGAACGCTGGGCACTACAGCTAGTAAATGCCTTACAACAACGGACCCCACAGCTAGTACGAAGTTAGGAACGCTGGGCACTACAGCTAGTAAATGCCTTGCAACTGCGAACCCCACAGATAGTATGTAGTTAGAACCACAGGGCATCACAGCTAGTATGAGTTTTGCAACGGCGGACCCCACAGCTAGTACCTACGAGTGAAATACGCTGGGCCACACTGCTAGCGCCTTGCAAAAGCAGACCCCACAGCTAGTACGTAATTAGAAACGCTGGGCATTACAGCTAGTAAATGTCTTATAGGTGCCTTGCAACAGCGAACCCCACAGCCAGTACATAGTTAGGAACGCTGGGGCTGAGCACTACAGCTAGTAAGTACCTTGCAACAGCGGACCCCACAGCTAGTACGATATTAGGAACGCTGGACATCACAGCTAGTAAATGTCTTGCAACAGTGAACCCCACAGCGAATACATAGTTACTACTACTACATGTGAAATTCATGACAATCCGATTCATGACAATACGACCAACCGTTAATGAGCTAACTCTATATGTATATTTAGCCCCCCCCACAACCCTCCTTCCTGTTCAAAATTTTTGGCCGTCACACACCTAATATTTCTATTTGACCTTTAGGAATACTACATGTGAAATTTCATGACAATTCGACCATTAGTTAATGAGTTAGCACTATTTATATACGTAGGCCCCCCTTACAACCCCCCCTCCCGATCAAAACTTTGGAACGCCACACACCTTATTTTTCTTTTTGGCCTTCAGGAATACTCCATGTGAAATTTCGTGACAATCCGACCAACCGTTAAAGAGATAGCTCTATATTTATACTTAGGCCCCCCACAACCCCCCCTCCCGTTCAAAACTTTGGGACGCCACAAACCTTTTTTTCCTATTTGGCTTTTAAAAATACTACATGTGAAATTTCATGACGATTCGCCCATTAGTTAATGAGTTAGCTCTATATTTATACTTAGGCCCCCCAACTACCCCCCCTCCCGTAAAAAATTTTGAGCCGTCACACCGCCTATTTTTTTATTTGGTCTTCAGGAATACTACATGTGAAACTTCGTGACAATGCGACCAACTGTTAAAGAGTTGGCTCTATATTTATACTTAGGCCCCCCCACAACCCCCCCTCCCGTTCAAAACTTTGGGACACCACACACCTTTTTTTCCTATTTGGCTTTTAAAAATACTACGTGAAATTTCATGACGATTCGCCCATTAGTTAATGAGTTAGCTCTATATTTATACTTAGGCCCCCCCACAACCCCCCCTCCCGTTCAAAACTTTGGGACGCCACACACCTTTTTTTCCTATTTGGCTTTTAAAAATACTACGTGAAATTTCATGACGATTCGCCCATTAGTTAATGAGTTAGCTCTATATTTATACTTAGGCCCCCCCACAACCCCCCCTCCCGTTCAAAACTTTGGGACGCCACACACCTTTTTTTCCTATTTGGCTTTTAAAAATACTACGTGAAATTTCATGACGATTCGCCCATTAGTTAATGAGTTAGCTCTATATTTATACTTAGGCCCCCCCACAACCCCCCCCTCCCGTTCAAAACTTTGGGACACCACACACCTTTTTTTCCTATTTGGCTTTTAAAAATACTACGTGAAATTTCATGACGATTCGCCCATTAGTTAATGAGTTAGCTCTATATTTATACTTAGGCCCCCCCACAACCCCCCCTCCCGTTCAAAACTTTGGGACGCCACACACCTTTTTTTCCTATTTGGCTTTTAAAAATACTACGTGAAATTTCATGACGATTCGCCCATTAGTTAATGAGTTAGCTCTATATTTATACTTAGGCCCCCCCACAACCCCCCCTCCCGTTCAAAACTTTGGGACGCCACACACCTTTTTTTCCTATTTGGCTTTTAAAAATACTACGTGAAATTTCATGACGATTCGCCCATTAGTTAATGAGTTAGCTCTATATTTATACTTAGGCCCCCCCACAACCCCCCCTCCCGTTCAAAACTTTGGGACGCCACACACCTTATTTTTCTATTTGGCCTTCAGGAATACTCCATGTGAAATTTCGTGACAATCCGACCAACCGTTAAAGAATTAGCTCTATATTTATACTTAGGCCCCCCCACAACCCCCCCTCCCGTTCAAAACTTTGGGACGCCACACACCTTTTTTTCCTATTTGGCTTTTAAAAATACTACGTGAAATTTCATGACGATTCGCCCATTAGTTAATGAGTTAGCTCTATATTTATACTTAGGCCCCCCCACAACCCCCCCTCCCGTTCAAAACTTTGGGACGCCACACACCTTATTTTTCTATTTGGCCTTCAGGAATACTCCATGTGAAATTTCGTGACAATCCGACCAACCGTTAAAGAATTAGCTCTATATTTATACTTAGGCCCCCCCACAACCCCCCCTCCCGTTCAAAACTTTGGGACGCCACACACCTTTTTTTCCTATTTGGCTTTTAAAAATACTACGTGAAATTTCATGACGATTCGCCCATTAGTTAATGAGTTAGCTCTATATTTATACTTAGGCCCCCCCACAACCCCCCCTCCCGTTCAAAACTTTGGGACGCCACACACCTTTTTTTCCTAATTGGCTTTTAAAAATACTACGTGAAATTTCATGACGATTCGCCCATTAGTTAATGAGTTAGCTCTATATTTATACTTAGGCCCCCCCACAACCCCCCCTCCCGTTCAAAACTTTGGGACGCCACACACCTTTTTTTCCTATTTGGCTTTTAAAAATACTACGTGAAATTTCATGACGATTCGCCCATTAGTTAATGAGTTAGCTCTATATTTATACTTAGGCCCCCCCACAACCCCCCCTCCCGTTCAAAACTTTGGGACGCCACACACCTTATTTTTCTATTTGGCCTTCAGGAATACTCCATGTGAAATTTCGTGACAATCCGACCAACCGTTAAAGAATTAGCTCTATATTTATACTTAGGCCCCCCCACAACCCCCCCTCCCGTTCAAAACTTTGGGACGCCACACACCTTTTTTTCCTATTTGGCTTTTAAAAATACTACGTGAAATTTCATGACGATTCGCCCATTAGTTAATGAGTTAGCTCTATATTTATACTTAGGCCCCCCCACAACCCCCCCTCCCGTTCAAAACTTTGGGACGCCACACACCTTATTTTTCTATTTGGCCTTCAGGAATACTCCATGTGAAATTTCGTGACAATCCGACCAACCGTTAAAGAATTAGCTCTATATTTATACTTAGGCCCCCCCACAACCCCCCCTCCCGTTCAAAACTTTGGGACGCCACACACCTTTTTTTCCTATTTGGCTTTTAAAAATACTACGTGAAATTTCATGACGATTCGCCCATTAGTTAATGAGTTAGCTCTATATTTATACTTAGGCCCCCCCACAACCCCCCCTCCCGTACAAAACTTTGGGACGCCACACACCTTTTTTTCCTACTTGGCTTTTAAAAAGACTACGTGTGAAATTTCATGACAATTCGCCCATTAGTTAATGAGTTAGCTCTATATTTATACTTAGGCCCCCCTTACAACCCCCCCTCCCGATCAAAACTTTGGGACGCCACACACCTTTTTTTCCTACTTGGCTTTTAAAAAGACTACCTGTAAAATTTCATGACAATTCGCCCATTAGTTAATGAGTTAGCACTATTCATATACTTAGGCCCCCCTTACAACCCCCCTCCCGATCAAAATTTTGGGACGCCACATAGCCTATTATTCAATCGGGCTTAAAAGAATGCTACATGGGCAGTTTCATAAAAATCCGTCCAGCGGTTTGGGCGTGATGCTGGAACAAACATACATACAAACAAACAAACAAACCCCGTTTCAGCTTTATTAATATAGATAACACTTGTGGGGAATACTGAAACGATCTGTAGCGGATTCTGCCAGGGAAATCTCTAACTTCGACCAACTTTGGGAAAAAGCACAAATTGAATGGGACCTTATTGATTCAGAACAATGCAGAAATCTTGTCAGAAGTATGCCAAAAAGGATTGAAGCAGACAAAATATTAATGGAAAAAGAATTACCAGTCATATAACTGTTCCCATGAGAAATTTCTTTTATTAAAAAAAATAATGTGTTAGAGTTTCAATTATAATTTTGTTTATTGATTATGTCTTATTCAGATGAATAAAATAATATAAAAAAAATGCGTTGAGTCCCTAAAATTTTTAATGAAGTAAATCATCAAAATACTCAAATTACTCAATGGTGTGAACGAATTTGTGAGTCTATGTATATATATACATCCTATATACTTATATATATATATATATAAGTATATAGGTATATATATATATATATATATATATATATATATATATATATATATATATATAAGTTTAGTGAAGGTTCTGATGAATGGAGGTTTCTCAGTATGACATTGAACTTGGTATTTCAAGAAAAGCTCTCAGAGGAGGAAATTGGAGCACGAGTAGAGAGAGGCTTTTCTTGGGAGAGGGATAAATATAATATTTTCTTTGGAATTCAGATCAAAGCTTATTACTTTCTTCTTCACCTTTCACTGGAGTTTCAAAGAGTTTTCATTTATTGAAGACAGAAAAGAGAACAGGGCCGTGCCTAAAACTGGCAGCCATCACGAAAGTATTATTTCATTACGGTTGAGTAGAGCGGCTAATGTACACATTAACTGGTCAATGTGCAAATGTCCCCTAGTTATTTGGTGAAAGTGAGTAACAACGATGTTTTACGAATGAAATACATTTATAAATTAGATTTTCAAATATACAGTTACAAATATAAATACAGTTCGAAACCCGGCCGAGGCCCTTATCTGGGAGATAAAATAAACTTAAGCACGCAGTCCTTCGGATGTGATGTTAAGCGATGGTCCTGAGGCTGTACTATGTCAGGTAGTCGTTAAAGATCCCTACCCTGGGTGAATAAAAATTTAGGGTAATTTACGACTCCCATAGTAGACTCATGTCCACCAGAGTGACGAAAGAGCGCTCTGGTAGTAGGCGATATGACCTCGAAGTTAAGGTTAAATGTCCCTGTTTTAGTTCTCAGCTCGGCCACCACATTGTGCTCTAAATTTAATGAAAATTATTAATGTTATTTTGGCTGAATGGCTTAACTTTTTATTTTTTTTCTTCCTTTGTACTCGAAATTAATGTAGAATTGATATGACACTCCGTTTTTTTCGAAAATTTTTAATAACATTTTTTATATATTTTTTTACATGTTATCGTTTTCCTTTTTAAAAAATTACGGGTAGGGCGATGAAAGTAGACGTTTGAAAGAGTCAAATCATTTTTCAGAATCAAAATTGAATGAAAAGATGAAACGGAAACAGAAAAATACGAAATATGTACTGGGGATCCGGGCGTGGGGCGGATTGAACACAATATTTTTCCGGTATTTCAAGGTCGTTGCTCCACAAGCAGTGTACACTTGAAAACTCGGAGATAATAAACATAAAAAAAGAAAGAAGACACTGACAACTCTGACTACCTTTCACCTTTGTGAAGTTAGCACACAACTTTCAAAAATCGAACTTTTCTTTTTATTTCGACAGAACTCGTTAGGACCTCAAACCAAAAAAAAGATATGTCGTCCGAAAGAAATTGTCTAGAAATACCGTTTAATTGGAGAGTAAACTGACCTGTCCACCATAATATTATTCACGAATGGACTTTAACAAGGGCAACAAACAACTTGATGATGACAACAAACAAAAAATAATGTTTATGAAAAAAAATTAGAATGCTGCTAAAACAGAAGTGGGCTAAAAAAAAATCAAAGACGGCCAATCCTCGCAAAAACACGTGGTTTGCAAAATCAAACGCCGTCTTAGCCTATTGCAAATTGAATATAAACTTTTCAAAAATATTTATTACTTAGAGAATCTAATGTGGACGTTTCAACAACCAATATTTGTGTTTGTACCTCAAATAAAAAAAACATAAAAAATTACTAATACGATAAAGGTTGGAAAAGGACGCTAAACATCGATCGTCTAAACTCTAATTACGGCCGCCTGAGAATTGATAATTTTTTTAGAAACTTTTTCATTCAGCGTATATACATATAAGAATGGTTCACACTAAGAAAACATAGGTATCTTAAAAAAATAAAGAAAAACGTATTTAAAAAAAAATATTGATATATGGGAGTACTTTTCAGTATTGCTACCATCTTCAGCCACGACTTAACAAATATTAACTGGAAGTTCAACAAGTTTACATTTCGTCCGTTTTTCACCCTCCACGGGGTTCTTCCCTGTCCCTTTTATCGGTAAAGTCTTAAACCTTGAAAAACGTAGCATCATAGAAAAACATATGACCATCTGAAATAGCATCAGTGCTGATTAAAGTTTTTTTCATAAGTATATTATATATGATGATATAAGATGGTAGCAACACGGAAAGTATTCCCAAACACGTTTTTTCATTATTTGTTATTATTGTTTCACAATATCTCTGTAAAAAATGTTAAGGATCAAACTTATCGTAGTTTATAAATACATTTTTTGTGGAATAAAGAATATTTAAAAAAATAAATTGGTTTTATTTATATTACTAAAAATTCTTAATTTATTTTTTGTATATTCTTAAATAGCTACGTAATACGGATGCGTTACCCATAATTCACTACGTCGTTTTCAGCGTTGTGGAAGAGTAAGCAACTCTGGGGACAGCTATAGTTTGTAATCAGTTTCTACATACATTATTAAAACCTTTCATGTCCCAAACCACGTTAGTTTTATGCACACTTTGGTGTATATAAATGCATTTTATGTAGCCAAAACTCTTATTATCTAATCGTTAACGATTAATATTGCATGTCAAGTAATAGAAAAAAAATTGTCGGTGAATCACGGTGTTGAAAATCAAGGTGTTTTTCTCAGAGACTTCTGAATCATCACACTTAATTTCTTGTTGAACTGAAATACCTACAAAATTGATGTAAGTTACTGGACTGGAAATGACAGCAAAGAAATATGGTGCCTATTTTTCGAGTTGATATCATTTGTCAAAGGATTAGGTAGCAAATTTCCAGTTAGAACTTGATATCTGTATAATTTGCATACACGGGATCTATAAATCTGTCATTTTCCAGAGGAGGATATTCGTATCTTAATCCCTTCTATAAGAAAGGTTGCTTGTAAGGTATATACGCAGAAAGCGAAAATTTCAGAGGGTAGTGGTTAGAAACCCGTGAATATCTAACCAGCTGGAAACCGCTGTCTCAGATCAAAGGGAGAGAAACTTGTGTCTTTAAAAGGCTCCAGGATGAGGCTCATCGATAAGGAAAATAACACAAGTGATAAGTTAGGAAGTTTGTCTTTAAAAGACACAGACAAGGCGCTTAAGAACTTGCTTTGAAAGACCATGTTTAATCAAGGATATTTCCGAAAACATCAGCTCTAATGAACGCTCTTTTGAAGGACTCTGGATAAATAAGTAATGAGATGTATCAGTCCAACATTTATTAAACCACGACTAGTTTCGTCAGTAAACTGACATCTTCAGGTGGAATCTAAACATACATAAACCAAAAATAATCTAAGAATTTTCGAGTAAATTAAAACTCATGTCAAACATTAACAATATTACAATATTAAAATTTAAAAACAACAGTATAGTAAGTTAAAATAGTTTGAATTAAAACGCAAAATACCTTGCTAGAGGAGAGGTCAAGAGACACATACGAGTATCAGGGACCAGCTGGACACTGGCTGACTGGTAGACAACCAGATTGTCACCCACTCCCCAAAACAAAGTTCAAGAAGGGGGCGGGGGAGGGGGGGGGGGTTCAAATTGGGTTACCCTATGTAAGCAGAGGTCTTTTTTTGTTTTTAGACATTTCTTAATTTCTAATTTTTCGAACCAATCGAGTGTGGGATCTTTATATAAGAAATGTAAAAATTCCACATTTTTGGTTCTGGATAAGTAAAATAACTCAATAGATAAGAAAATGAACACTAGAGAGAAGCTGAGGGATGTGAGCACGCCGTCCATCGAACGGGACGTTAAGCGATGTTCCTGAGACTGTACAATGTCAGGTACTTGATCTCTACCCTAGGTAACCAAACACGTGTAGGCAAAATATAGAACTCCCAAAGTAGAATCGGAGTCTTGTCCACCGAAATGAAGAAAGAGCGCTCTGCTAGTAGGCGAGCCCGGGCATGAGTCACAATAAGTAACGTTTTCGAAAACATCAGATCTGACTAAGTTAGCAGGCTGGCTTTAAAAGGCCAAGATTAACACACATCCGAAAACATCAGCTCTAGTGAACTCATTCTTGAAGGGCTCCGGAAAGGTAAATGAAATTAATAGATGAGAAAATGAACACTAGGGGGGAGGGCGTCTTTAGCTTGACGCAAATCAAATTAGCAAGGTAGCATTAAAAGGCCGACTCATTTTCGAAAATGTTAATATTTGAGTGTTTAAAAAGAGAAAACTACACTTCATATAAGATAACTTTTATTAAAACTGAATCTGAACATGGAGCCGGGTACACATAAATGGGTACACACTCAGACAAGTGGGAGAGCAAAGAGCTACCCAATCAAGCCATAGCCAGAGCCACAGATCGAGGCGAAGCCTTTATTATATTTAATTAATAATATAAAATATTATCATTGCTTATTTAAATAGAAAAGATCAGATAATCTTTAAAAGGCCTGACTACAGGCCAAGTTAAGAGACACGATTTTAAAAGGCCAAGATTAACACATTTCCGAAAATATCAGTTATAACCAATCCATTTTAGAAAGGCTTTAAGATAAAGTCTGTCTGTTTGTCTATGAACACGATAACTCCCGACAAAATGAATGTATCGAAACGAAATTTTATAGGTGTATCCAGAACCCCATAACGACAACAGGTTATGGTTCTCAGTTAAATCGGCCAAATACTTAATATATTAATAACGGGTTTATAACTGGTTTTGTAATATATGTTGTAGCATGTCCACCCTGTGGACAATTGTTATTGTTGTTGTGCAGCAGGGACCAAGGAAACAAGAGCGAAGTATGGGTTGTTTGGAGTTGAATGAAAGATAATTGCATTTGGAAGAACATGCTCAGAACCAGCGATGCCTGCGAGGGAATCGCGATCGCTGGGAGCGGAAACAAAGAACAAAGAAAAAAGAGGATGGAAAGAAAACAGATAATTGTCTACATCCGGTGTATGATGAACAGTGAGGTGGGGTACCCACACCTGTTCTAAGAATGAAAGCTGATGCAACCGGTGATCTGTGATTGGCTGGAGATAAATTTGGCGGAAATCAACAGCCAATCAGACGTCGGGATCCGTTCCCTCACCACGATGAGGCTCGGAGGGCACACCCCGCTTTGGCGCACTCTGTGTTCATGTCTCGGCCGATCACCACGTTCCTTTTCTTCGTACAGTTTAGTTTGAATATGTGAATTGATTCACTCTTCCTTCATGGGTCGACCGGTCACCACGTATCTTTTATATTTACAGCCTAGTTTGAATCTGTGATATTACTTCCTCTCCATACTTGGGGCCATACAGGCCACATCGAAATAGTCAGTGAGATACACTTTGATTTCGGACAGTACAAAGTCAGTGAAAATGTAAATTCTATCGTGGCCTCGAAACTACGCAGATCTTTAACCCTAGAATACTAACTACACGTCTCGGAGACGTATTCAAGATTTAAAACGTCCGCTGCTTCGCTTGACTTTGAAGTGTTTCCCCCTCCTTCCAGCTATGCTTCGTTTGAGTAGCTTTGGGTTGATTTAGTTGGGTTCTAGCCGCCGGTCTTCATATTTCAGGTAAGTACTGAATTTGTTTCATAACATAGTGCGTCTCAGAGACGTAGAGTTAGTATTCAACGTAAATTATTCTACGTCTCTTGGACGTGTTGTTATGAATGATTGGTGTATTTTTCTACGTCTCTCAGACGTATTGTTATGAATAAAGGTGCTTATTTATACGTCTCTGTGACGTAGTATTAGTAATGATAGGTGCTTTCATCCATAACTCTGATACACGGTTTTAGGATATATTTGTATTTTATATTTCGTTTGTGTTTCATGTTTATAAGTAAGTCCAATATGTGTTTTACCATTTATCTTGACAATGCCAACATAGTATAATTCTACTTTCTACTAACTCTTACCTATTTGAATTTGACTGACAATGAGTGAGACTGATTTGTCGTTCCTATTTTTTATTTGGTTTATTTTTCTTTTTATGTTTAAGTGTGTTTTTTTAAGGGTCCACACAGAAAATATATTTTGATTGTGATTTTTTAGCTTTAACTAAAGTTATAAAAGTAGCAAAAAAGTTGGTAAAAATAAATTTTTGAAGAATGTGTTGGTCACATACCTACTATTTGTTCTACTTACTCTGATTTATTCGAATTCGACTCCTATTTTTTAGTTTAAGTGTTTTTTTTTATAGGTTTTGAACAGAATATACCTATCAATTGTGTTTTTTTGCTTAAAAATAAGGAAAGAGTTTTAAAAGTTGTCAAGGAGTTATTAAAAATATTTTTAATGAATGTGTTGGTCATTTAAAATACCTTTTAGCATAATAATTGAACACAATAATACGCATAACTTCAATACAAATCATTTCTGATAGCAAAAATGGATTTTTAATGCCATGTACGTCTGAGAGACGTATAGTTAGTAACAAATATATCGAAGTTTATGTTAGTATTCCCTGGTTAAGGACTATGTGATTAGATGATATCATTATCGAGGTGCCTCATAATTAAGTAATAATTCAGTCCTTCAGACACATGGCCAAAATATAGATTCAATTGTTTCTTTTATAAATATTAGATGTTTTTTTTTGTTGTTTTTAAATAAATATGTTACTGTGCATAATTAATTTTTCGATACTAATTGTATTTTTTTTTACTAATTACGTAATTTGCACTCACACGAGAAGGAGAGTTGTTAAAATGTATTGACACGAAATTTCATATTTCAATTTAAAACCCCATAAAGACGACACATCTTAATTTTCAGCTGAATCAACCAAAGGAAAGAGGAGGATGAGACGGAGGCTCAACTCAAAAACCCCAATAACGGCCTATGTAATTAACTTATCGACATGAAATTTTATACTTGAATTCAAAACCCCATTAAGGCAGCACTTATTAATTTTCTCGGCAATCGGCTGAAGAGGAAGGTGAAATCAACCAAAGGAAAGAGGAGGATGAGACGGAGGCTCAACTCAAAAACCCCAATAACGGCCTATGTAATTAACTTATCGACATGAAATTTTATACTTGAATTCAAAACGACGTGAAATCAGAGGACGGGGTTAGGTTAGGTTTTATGTCTCATGCCCTGTCTTTAACTATGAGGTCATATCGCCTACTAGCAGAACGCTCTTTCGTCACTCTGGTGGACATGAGCCCGACTCTACTGTGAGAGTCCTAAATTTTGTCTAACCTAAATTTGTATTCACCTAGGATAGGGGTCTTTAACGAGTACCTGACATCGTACAGGCTCGGGACCATCGCTTAACGTCCCATCCGAAGAACGGCGTGCTTAAGTTTATTTTACCTTCCAGATAAAATAAACTAAGGGCCTCGGTCGGGTTTCGAGCCCACACTCTTGAGCTCAGAAGCCAAGCATGCAAACCACTGAGCTACCGGTGGGCTAGACTCACAAACCCTTATAATTGCCGATGTAATGAATTTATCGATACAAAATGGGAGAACAGGAACTTAAATGATCAGTGACGGAGGTCTACTGACAACTTTTTAAATAGAAACATTAATGGGTGTAGAAAGTGCACATACAAAGTTGGCATCTAAAATAACACGCCAAAAATAGGGAAGCCTTCACGACAAACAATTGCTTTCTGAGGGTTAATTTTTTTCCGCTGGGGAAGTACATTATTTCTGATTCACAGTCTATTTGGCACAACTCATGAGCAACTGTATAAAAATAAAGTTCCAAGTATCAAAAAAGAAAGATTTAATAAAAATAGAGAAATTATTGAAAGAAGCAATGATTGAGAATGGCATCATCAGATATATACCAGGTCAGATGCTATCTTTGAAATAAAGCCAAAAAATTATCAGATTTGCCGGTTGTTGAGATTCATACCAAAAACCCATCCAAAAATCCAAAAATGACGTTTGGAAAACTGATTTCTTTAGACGTTTGCTAGATTTACGCAAAAAAGGGCGTGTGTCCCCAGATTTGAGATAAGACCATTAAGACCGAAATTATAGCGCCTCGAAAAATGTAAAAAATATAAATAAATATACATAATGTTTGTAATAATTTCCATAGGAAAGATTTCAAGGTTAGGTTATATGTCTCATGCCCGGGCTTTAGCTACGAGATCATATCGCCTACTACCAGAGAGCTCTTTCGTCACTCTGGTGGATATGAGCCCGACTCTACTGTGGGAGTCCTAAATTTTGCCTACCCTAATTTTTTATTCACCTAGGGCAGGGGTCTTTAACGACTACCTGACATCGTACAGGTTCGGGACCATCGCTTAACATCTCATCTAAAGGATGGCGTGCTTAAGTTTATTTTACCTCCCAGATAAAATAAACTAAGGGCCTCGGTCGGGTTACGAACCCACGACCTTTTTCTATAAGACGAACTGATTTCGCATAAATCCATCAAACGTCTAAAAAGTGGGTTCCGAGTTGCCATTTTAACATGGCTTTCGAAAAAATGTATTTCATATATAAGGTGTTTTTCAGTTTTTTTTCTAAATCATTATTGGATGAAAATTTTGGATAAATCAATAATACAAGAGATGAAATGTAGTTGAGTTCAGTCGTTAGTTATTTAGATATTGTGACTCATATCCGGGCTTTAACGAGGTCATATCGTCTACTACCAGAGCGCTTTTTCGTCACTCCGATGGACATGAGGCCGACTCTACTATAAGAGTCGCAAATTTTGCCTACCCTAAATTTTTATTCGGGGTCTTGAGGACCTGACACCGTACAGGCTCGGGGCCATCGGGTAACGTCTCATCTGAAGGACGACGTCCCAGATAAAAATAGTTTTCGAACCCGCGATCTTGAGCTCAGTAACAAGTGTCCTCAGGTCCAGACATAACTTCGTCTCAATTTTCGTTGGATATTGGTCAAGAAAGTTAGGATATGAGACATCTTCAACTCAAACTGTATGTTTGTTTCTCACGAAGTTCCAGTCACATACACGCGCGCACATACATCCTCAGGAAAATAAACAAATCAAATTCAGAGAACATGAGAAATTAAATGATAGATTGTTCATATATTATTTATGCTAACAGATAAGGAAATAGATTATTTTGCTAAATTAGATCAACTAAATAGATATATCCTAAATGTTATCTATTATATTCAATTTACACGATTGACGTGGCAACTGTAGCTACTAGGCCCATCAAGGCGGCTGTCCTTTTGCAGCCAATCTCCTTAAATTCCATCCAGCTACACAAAGTATAGGGAAGTTATGTAATCGGTAAGAAACTCGATCATGAGTTTTCAACGGAATTTAATTTTCTCTGACCCCCTGATTCTAAAATGAAAAAAAAAAAAAAAATTCTGTCTATGTGTAAGTTTGTGAAGAATTCCCGATAGAGAGAATATATCAACAGGCAATTTTATACTCGTATGGTTAGGTTAGGTTTAATGACTCATGCCCGGGCTTTAACAACGAGGTCATATCGCCTACTACCAGAGCGCTCTTTCGTCACTCTGGTGGACATGAGCCCGACTCTACTGTAGGAGTCCTAAATTTTGCCTACCCTAAATTTTTATGATGACTGAATCCTCATGCTGAATGTCATGTCGATTCATTCTTTTCATTGACTATTAGAATTTTTGGATTAAGCGCCACTCTAATCCTTCCTTTTTGTCGATTTGGCTGTAAATGAATAGGTATTGTCCGTATAGAATTTTGAATACATATATAAAATTTCATATCGATACATTCATTACAACTTCCACTGTACTATACAAAGCTGGTGGAGTAAAAAAAAAAATTATCAAAAAAAGAAAAATTATTTTACCGAATAAGCAATTGAAAAGACAGAAAAGCTGGAAGAGTATCAGTGTAAATGTAAAGAAATTAATGTTCTAAAATCATTTCAAATTTAAGGAGGTCATCAAATATACAATTTCTCGTAAGCGAACGTCTCAACCCAAAAATAAAAAAAATCGTTCAGTGAATCACGTCCCCAGCACGAATTAATAAATTAGTATTGCGCCCTCCAAAACAAACAAAAAAACCATCTCATACTAAATTTTGAATCGATACGTTCATTACAACGGCAGTTATTGGAATTTTTTTGTGTTAAGCTCCCCCCACCCCTTTTCCCTTTAGTCAATTTGACTGAAAATCAATAGGTGTCGTCTTTAAGGGGTCCTGGATACACTCCATTGTTCACAGCCTAAAAAAAAAAAAAACAGAATTTTTTTTACGTTAGTAATACTACAATTCACCAAACATTCTGTTGTTTTGAAATGTTCATAGTTATTTGTTTTCTGTAATTTTTTTTTTTTTTTCATTTTTAGAATCAGGGTTGTCAGATAATATAGAAATTCTGATGAAAACTGAACATCGAATTTCTAATCGATTACATAACTTCCCTTGCACTTCGTATATCTGGGGAAGTAGAAGTGAATATCTGACCTACAGAAAAATACATTTTATGTATAATGTCTACAATTAGATGTTTAAAAGATATTTGTATTATAGAAAACAATTAACTATGAAAACTTGAAAACAGGAGAATGTTTGGCATCGTGGCAGCATTACTAACGTCAGCCGACTTGGCAACACTTCTCACGATAATACTAACACAAGTCACGTTTATATTTATTATTTTTTTGTCAAAATAAAGGACGTATACATCTATATTTGTTAAATATCCTTTTAAGTCACATATATAATAGTTAATGCTCGTTAGTTGCTCTGGTGGACATGAAACCGACTCTTAAATATTAACTTTTCTATATCTAAAAAAAGTCTTAAATTTTTCCATCCCAGGGGGCTAGGGAAGGGTTTTTAACGAGTATCGTAACAGTGTACAAGCTCGGGACCATCGCTTAACATTTCATCCAAAGGATAGAGTGCTCAAGGTTTTTCCACCTCCAAAAAAAAAGCTTAAAGGCCCGAGGCCTTTAGAAAATATTTACTGCTTTTTGGTTAAAACTGGTTGTCTTGAAAAAACAGATTAACCAATGTTTTTTATATTTATGAACATCTTCGTCCCTATAATAATAATTTAAAAAACAAATACCGAAACAATATTATTATCATTTTATAAGGAAATATTACTGTGATAAATAACAACAACGCTGATGTACATAATTTGTAAGTAGTGTTCATTGTTAATAAATATACAAGTTTATTTGGAATTATATTTATTATTATAATATTATTTATCCCAATCCTATTTGAGGTATTTATCTCATTTTTTTTAGATAAAATATTTACATTTTATTTATTGAATTAATCTTTATTTATTTTCTATTTGATGCCTTGGTATTGCGATAGCATTGCATACAATACATAATATACTTATCTCATTGTTTTTGTTTACAATATTTTTACTATTTTATTGTTTACCTCTTTATTTTTTATTAAGTCAAGAATGAATGAGAAAGAAAATGAAGAGAAGAAGAATCATTTCCCAACACGAATTAATTATGTTTTAGATCTTCAAAATCCTTATACTATTATTATAAATGTTATTCGATATCGGCAGATATTAGAGTTTTAATGTTAAACCTCCCCCCTTCCCTTAGACTGATTTGGTTGAAGTTTAGTAGATATCATCCCTATGGGGTTCTGAATATATAAAATTTCGTGTCATGAAAAACATGAAATTCCGTGAACATACAATTTCTGACCAATTATAACTATATAACTTTGTATAAAGGAAGGAAAGTAAAAATAAATTATAATAATTTATGTACTCAACCGTAACTTTATTTCAATAAAGCTTCATTTCATTCATTCTTATTTCAAGTAGCTTAAAAAAATTTATAATTGTCAGAAACTAACAGCAGGTAGACCACATACTCGAAAAACTATGACATATGGAATAAATAATGTATCGACATGGAATTTTATAAATGAGTACAGTGGTCCATGTGGGCATACCCACAGATGAGGTGGGTTTAGAGGGAGAGCAAAACATCTGAATGTAAATAATTCGAACTGGAGAATTACTTTACCGGTGATTCACCGAGGACTTTCTTATGCATATAGGATAAAAGAAGAGTGAATGTTTTTTCATCAATAGCTCGTTTTGTCAACTAAGAAGAGAAATCAGGTGTAACAGAATACCCCGTACCTACTCCTCATCCTTGTTTCATATAACAATAAAAATAGGTTATTAAGGTTTTTTACCTTTCTGCCAAAGGATCGAAAATCCTTCTTGGCGGGGCGTCTGAATGCCATCCTTGCCCAAAGTTGATTGTGTGGTTCAGTTCAATGGAATGGATTCCATGTGAAGTGGAGCGGGGGGGAGGACAGCCTCCGGTCCGGAACAATGATCGGAACAACACCGGTGCTATCACGAAACCCCTGGAGCTATCACACAACGTTATGTCAACCCGTGGCGAGCGGCTCGGACGAGTAATCTTCACTGAACAACCTTGGAGCCATTTTAAACATAGCACGGAGGGAGCTCGCGTCCGAGCGAGTCTCACCGAACAAACCCGACCTTCCAATTAGTTAGTGGTACACATACTATCAGACTATCTTCAAAAATGTTTGCTTTAGTGGTATAGGGGAAGTTACGTAATCGGGTATGAATTCAATGCTGAATTTTCAACGGAATTTCATGTTTCCCGACTCAAAAAATTAAAAATAAATTCTGTCCGTGTATGGCTGTGAACATGATTAACTCCAGATATAATGAATGTATCGACCCGATATTTTATATGTGTATCCAGAACCCTCTAAGGATAACACCTATTGATTTTCAGCCAAATCGGCCAAAGGGAAGGGGAGTATTACAGAGGAGGCTTAACACAAAAACTCTAATAACTGCCGTTGTAATAAATGTATTGACACGAAATTTCATATGTAAACTCATAATCTCATAAAGGCAACTCCTCTTAATTTTCAGCTGAATCGGTCAAAGGAAAATGGAAGATCTGAGGGGTCTCAACTCAAAACTGCCGATATAATGAACGTATTGACACGAAATTTAATTTGAGGATTCAGAAGTCCCTATAATAAAACTTAAACGATTAATTCGAGCTTGGGACGACTTTTTTTTTTTGCTTCCCCAGCTATAAGAAATGGGAGCCATAGGAATTTTATGGGCAAATTTGGGGGCAAAGCCCTGTTTAAAAAAGTGCTCACCTGGGTTAACGTGTTTGAAACATTGCAAAACTGGGAGTTAATGGACAGGAGAAATAGAAAATTTAGTTAACTGTTTCGCGGATTAAATTATTACCATTATTTAACAATGCACACTGCATTGCACAGTGATTGAAAAATAATAATTAATATGTATTTGTTTATTAATTTACTTTATTATCCTAGATAATCTTTTTTTTTTTTTTTTATATTTATTTATTTAAAGCCACAACTATGTAAAAAAAATGCACAACCAGCGGCTGGGCTGACATGTAGGTAGGTACTATACAAAAATAATAAAAATAAAATAAGATAATAAAAATAAATATGACATGAAAGGCTTGAGAGAGGAAAAACACCCAGCGGTGAACCCTCATGACATCACTTCATACCAGGAGTGCCAAACTCTCTTTAATCTTCTTGGGGGATTGTGGGGTGAAATACTTAGGATTTTGCGAACTTCCGGATTGGTGTGTAAGTAAATTTTGGTGTAGAAACGATGGTATAAATGTTTAATGCTTTTATCTATGGGTGTGATGTTCAAGTCGCGGTGTAAAGTCTTGTTGCTAACGTATGGTGGGCATTGCGTGATCAGTCGGAGAGTCTTGGATTGAAATACCTGTATTCTTTTGATGATCGAAGTCTTGGCTGTACCATATAGTCCTAGATAATCTGAACCAAATAAATACTTCAAAGAAATTAAAAGTGGAAAATACATTCATTTATTTATTTACATATTCACAACGACAACATTTGTCACTAGTGATTGTGATGATGTGCTGTGGCAAGTGTGTCGCTGTACTGCTGAGGTACGTGACCGAAGAGGAGTCCAGGCTAGTCCTGGAGCAGGTCCCTCTACCATGCCCGCTTTAGACGTCTTGGCGGATTTGTGGGGAGAGTGTTCGTGGATAATTGCAGAATAAGTGGATTGGCGTGATGATGGAGTTTGTCGTGAAAATTTTGATATCGTGTCTTGATAACAGAAGGTACAAATGGGATGTTGAGGTCATTATGTAATGTGAGGTTGGAAACGTAAAATGGGGCATTGGCAATGTGGCGTAGTATGATGGATTGTAATGACTGAAGGCGTTGTATGTTTGATTTTTTGGCTGATCCCCATATCTCGATGCCGTAAGTCCAGATGGGTTTTAGTATAGTGTTGTAAATGTGAAGTTTGTTTTCAAGCGATAATGTCGATCGTCGTCCGATGATTGATTTCAGTCGTCCAAATCGTCTTTTGAGGTCTGTGCGTTTCAGTCTGATATGAGTTGTCCAAGTTGGAAAATACATACTGTATTAAAACGTTTTTTTATATATTTTTAATTATTGGACAATTTTATTTTGTTTATTGATTTACTTGTTTTCAAACATGTTTTATCAGACTGCCTCGAAAGCCGGCTAGCATATAATAATAAAATCCGTGAAATAACCACTTCTCGCTACATCTGCCATCTTCACATTGATGGATATTATGGTGTGAAAAACTGCACTGGTTATCATTGTCCGAACTTATAAACTGGTTTACATAATTTTAATTAGAATGTCTAAGGAGAATAAAATAAGAAAACAAAAATAATTATAAAAAAAATATAAAATAGAGAAAAATATAACAACAAACAAACAATAATAATAGTCAAATAAATAAATATATAATACAAATAAATAAAATAAAATAAAAAATAAATAAATAAAATATTTATGTTTACTAGTATAAGTTTTACTGGGAAACTAAAAAAAATGGATAAATACGAGGTGTGGCTATTAAATAACGAGATTGATGCTTGAAGATGCTACAGAAGAACTACAAAATCGTATGACCGACAGCTTTGTAACGTGAAGCCTTCTCTTCCGGTTGACGCTCCTCCCGGGTACTATAGTCATCTATCGAAGGGTACAGTATAGCTGCAGACTTTATATTTATTATTATTTTATTATATTATATTACCAGAACTTCATCTTTGGGGACGGTACCCGAAAATCAGGGACGTCTGGTCACCCTAGCTCCAGTCTGTCTATTTATAGAGGACAACCCAAACTCTCTGTTCCAACTCATCACTACATCTGTAGCGATACTGTACTCTTCGATATATGCACATAGCATCGACTACATTGCTTCATATTAAGAGGGATACAAGAAGTCAACTACTACACCCAGAGGCGATCACCATGTCTGCCATTTTATGCAAGGAGAAGAAGTCACCCACAATAGAAACATATAATACTGACAAACTACAAAGAAATAATATGAACATAATAAATTATTGTTAAAATATAAATGCATATTTTCTTTGCAGAAAAACAAAAAAATAACGATTACTAAACAGAAATAAATATGCGACTTGAGTGTACACGATATATTTTAATCTGCATAATGAATTATGTACTGTGAAGCACAGAAGATTACCTTGATAGTTGGCTAAGTTTTACAATATAGTTATGTACTCACCACAGCATTGGACGGAACACAACTGCAACAGAGTCTGACCATACTGTGAAATAGTGTCGTGTCTCATATCGTAGCACCCCCTTGAATAATTAGGTTACCAGTACTGTTTCCAAGATAACACACACACAATCCCCTATTAAAACACTGTCCATATATTATATTTTTCATGAAATTTTTTTCCTCAAAATGTGTTTTGAAAAAAAAAAAAAAAATTGTTTCATCATTAAACCCAAAATAAACGGTGATTCGCAGGCAATGTACTTCCCCAACCCAAATTCATGTATTTTTATTTCCCCTGCTATAATAAATAAACGATCAAAAC